>SJXQ01001596.1:126015-475082 GCA_006408695.1 Aepyceros melampus | reverse complement strand
TTCCTGACAGAGGACTTGGGGAGGGGCTGGGGATGGAGGTGGGAGGGGGGTTCAGGATGGGGGAGGGGACATGTTACACCTGTGGCTGATTCATGTTGATGTATGTCAAAAGCTACCACAATACTGTAAAGTAATTAGGCTCCAGTTAAAATAAATTAAATAATTTTAAAAAATAAAATAAATAAATAAATAAAATTAAAATGAGACTTTCATAAAACAACACTTTATGTTTCTTTTCTATTCTGTCCTATTTCACTTTTAAAACATGAAATACACTAACTACACTGACTCCTCACCCACCAGTGAGTGGGTGTGAAAAACAGCAGTAGAGAGCTTCCAAGCCTTTGTTCAAGAGTCAGGCCTTCCTGGGTTCCAGCCCCATTCAGGATATCTGTGGCCTTTAGCAAGTGACCTAACATTTCTGAATCTTGATTTCTTCCTCTGGAAAACTAGGGAATTTCTTCCTGAATTCATTGTGAGGAGGGAATGAGAGAATATACCCCCAAGCTCTTAGCAGAACACTTTGGGAACCCTTGGAGGGTTTGGTTTTACCATCTTTTATTTACACATGTCATAGTATATTTATTTATGTATCTGTATACTATTTTCATCCCTTTATGTGCTCTTCAAAAGACCATGCTGCCTTGACATTCTAAGAGAGAGGCAATCATTAATAAAGCCGCTCTGTAAATGCTAAATAGTACCACCCTCACCACAATGGCTTGGGAAAATTGTATGGTATTTCAAATATTCACAGTATTTCAAAGATTTGTAATTCCCATATCCTTCCAAATGCTGATTGATAAGTGAACAGGACTGTGGTTTGGTTGCCCCTATGTGAGACTCATTGCTAAATGACACCACCTACATTTATATCCTTAACCACAAGATCATGTCAAAAGTTTGGTAAACCTGTCAGATGCAAAAGGAAAAGAGAGCAGGGATCCACCAGACCAGACCATTCTCTCGGCGCTTTTCTGCTTACCACACTATGCCCAAGGGCATGTGGACACATCCCCCAAGTAGACAGCGGAGCCTGGCGCTCCTGGCTCCAGTTCTGATGGGCTTTGATGGAGGCAGGTAGATGACACCTGCCTCGCAATGCTGAGCACTTTTCCTGAGCAAAGGCTTTAAAGTAGGGAAAACCTCAATAGCGCGTTTGAATGGCTTTTCTTGCATAATCTAATTTTCCTAGGAGTGAAAGCATTAATGAGAAAAAGGACAGAATAGCCCTTTTCTGTATGGCTGCAAACGGGCTGAACACTGCTGCATGGCCTGCGAGCTGTAAATGTATATTAACACTGACACACTTCGATGTATTATTAATCCTAAAACCGTGTGTGCTCCGGCCGCACATCCAGGGACCGGCCTTTCAGCCCTAAGTACCCCAGCCATTTAAGAACTCTTCGCTCTCCATCCATTTGCAGATGAGCGCCCATTCTGCATTATGGATCTGTAATGGGGTGTGCATTTAGCTGCTTAAAAGGCCTCTCGGTGTGTGTTTTGCATTCACCACCTGTACTGCTGGCCGGGCTGCATGCTCTGACTGTGCATTAGTCCAGGTATATAATTGATCCTTGCGAAACAAATATCGAGTGGCTGTTAAGAGTAGTTCCTCTGGCGTACTCAGAAGCCGTTCCTGAAATCGGCCTCTGAACTTGTATATTTTAATTCAGCTGTTGATGCCTACAGTGGGCAAAATTGAAGTGTTTAGAGACGAAAATTGCTTTCTCTTTGTTTCCTCACCTAGGTAAGTTGGCTTAAGAATGTTAGGAGTCAGCTTTTGCCTCTTGGCCCTGAAGATGTTACTTCCTTAGTATTTTTTGAAATGGGCACAATTTAGCTATTTCATTAACAAGAACAGTGTTTAGAAACACCCTAATCCCTCATTTCTCACACTTGGCTCTTTCATGTACCACCTTCATGTTTTTTGTCAAATTCATGGGGCATCAGAATTTTTTTATTTCCTTAACATATTTCTTTAAGTCTACCCATTAGGTTTACATAGGTGAACTTCTTTTAAAAGGAACCATGTCAAAATCAAAAGTTACAAAAGAAACCTGGAATCTTTGCAATAAATAGGAAAGGGCAATGGCACCCCACTCCAGTACTCTTGCCTGGAAAATCCCATGGACAGAGGAGCCTGGTGGGCTGCAGTCCATGGGGTCGCTAAGAGTCGGACAAGACTGAGCAGCTTTACTTTCACTTTTCACTTTCATGCATTGGAGAAGGAAATGGCAACCCACTCCAGTGTTCTTGCCTGGAGAATCCCAGGGACGGGGGAGCCTGGTGGGCTGCTGTCTCTGGGGTCGCACAGAGTTGGACACGACTGAAGCGACTTAGCAGTAGCAGTGCTGCCTTTGGGCTTCCCTGTTGGTTCAGACAGCTGCCTGCAGTGCAGGAGACCCACGTTTGGTCCCTGGATCAGGAAGATCCCCTGAGGAAGGAAATGGCTACCCACTCCAGTACTCTTGCCTGGAGAATTCCATGGACAGGGGAGCCTGACGAGCTACAGTCCATAGGGTCACAAAGAGTCAGACATGAGTGAGTGACTAACACTAACTAACAATTAGTGCTGCCTTTAAAGCTATTGAGAAAGAAATATTTTCTTTTTTTAAATTTTGTTGATGTATAATTGATTTCCAATATTGTATTAGTTTCTGGTATACAGCAGAGTGGTTCAGTTATACACGTCTATTCCTGTTCAGATTCTTTTCCATTCTGGTTTGTCACAGGATATCGACTGTAGTTCCCCTGCTGCACAGTCGGGCCCTGTTGTCCATCCATCCTGTGTATGATAGTTTGCCCCTGCTGATGCCACACTCCCACTCCACCCCTTCCCCTCCTCCCCCTTGGCAACTGCAAGCCTGGTCTTTATGTCTGTGAATCTCTTTCTGTTCTGTAGATGTGTTCATTTGTCTCATGTTTTAGATTCCAGATGTAAGTGATATCGTATGGTATTTGTCTTTCTTAGACTCTCTTCACATAGTTCATCAGTGTTGCTGCAGATGGCATTATTTCATACTTTGTATGGCTGAGTGGTACCCCATTGTATGTAGGTAGCACATCTTTGTTCATTCATCTCCTGATGACAGGTTGTCTCCGTGTCTTGGCTGTTGTATATAGTGCTGCTGTGAGCATAGAGGTGGCTGTATCTTTTCGAATCATAGTTTTGTACAGGTGTATCCCCCGGAGTTGGGTTGCTAGATCATCTAGCAACTTTATCTCTAGTTTTTTGAGGAGCCTCTGTACTCTTTTCCATAGTGGTTGTACCAGTTTATATTCACAAGAACAGTGTAGGAGTTCAGTTCAGTTCAGTCGCTCAGTCGTGTCCGACTCTTTGCAACCCCATGAATCACGGCACACTAGGCCTCCCTGTCCATCACCAACTCCCGGAGTTCACTCAGACTCACGTCCATTGAGTCCGTGATGCCATCCAGCCATCTCATCCTCGGTCGTCCCCTTCTCCTCCTTCCCCCAATCCCTCCCAGCATCAGGGTCTTTTCCAATGAGTCAACTCTTCACATGAGGTGGCCAAAGTACTGGGGTTTCAGCTTTAGCATCATTCCTTCCAGTGTAGGAGAGTCCCCTTTAATCCACACCTTCCCCAGCGTTTGTTGTCTCTGGAGGCTACAGTGTAGACCTTTCAAAGATGGCTGTTCTGACTGGTGTGAGGTGATACCTCATTGTAGTTTTGTTTTGCATTCAAGTAAGGAATCTTTTCCCTGCTTTGAGCAATCAAGGCAAGTCAGCTTCTCACACATTCATTTCACATCAGTGATCCCCAAATTGGATCCTACTGTATAGCATGTGTGAGCCAGCCTGGCTTCTAGAGAAATTCAAGCCTTAAACATCTCAAGTCCTAAGTTTAGGGTCCTGAAAATAATGCAGTTCACTACCTACACAATAGGTAGGTAATAAAGTGAGAAACTTGGTAAAAATATGCACACAGGTTCAGCTCTACCAGCTTGAAGTGGGTGAGCTTAATGGTTAGTGCCTGATTTACTTGTGGTCTGTTAAACCTCCATTTCAGATAGTTTCTTTTTTTTCATAATCACCAATAGTTATTAAGTATTTAAGATGTACCAGGCTTTGTATAAAGTACTTAATGCAACAGTCTTATCCATTCTCATATCAGCAGTGTGAGATAAATCCTACTCTAACCACCCTCCCCAATATCTTAAGCTTTTTTTATTAATATTAAAATCATTTTTGTCTTGCAGACAGGTTGCAAAAATAGTACACAGAGTTCCCAGGGTTCATTCAGCTTCCCCTGATGTCAACGTTTTAAATTACCAAAGTTCAGTTGGTGAAACCAGGAAATTAACATGGATCGATGCTATTGACTAAGTTACAGACTTGTTTCTAATTTTGCCCCTTTCTTCTGGTCGAGATCTCACTTTGTGTTTAGTTGTCATGTCTCTTTAGTTCCCTCCAATCTGCAAGGGCTCCTCAGTCTTTTTTTTTTTTCTTTCATAACCTTGAGTGTTTTGCAGAGTACTAGTGAGGCATTTCTTAGCTAGCCCCTAGATGTGGGTTTGTCTGATGATTTCTCATGATTAGCTTGAAGTTCTACAGGGACTTGCCTGGCAGTCCAGTGGTTAAGACCCATGCTTCCACTGCAGGGGGCACAGGTTCTATCCCTGGTTGGGGAACTAAGATCCCATGTGCCATGCAGTGCAGCAAAAAAAAAAAAATAGATTGAGACTATGTGGTTTTCATAAGATGCTGTGCCTTTCTCAGTGAATTCTATCAAAGATGCACTTCTGGTCTTTAATAAGAAAAAGATTCAAATATCATTCTGTGTGAGGGGGTGTGTGCTTGTGGGTGTGAGCATGTGTGTACCTGCCCATCACCCCTCACACATAAGGCAGAGATGGTGGGGTGGCTCCATCCCATTGGTCCTATGCAATCTGTTAGTGACGATGACAAATTGCCACTCATGGACAACTTTTGAGCCTAGGAAACTCCTAGGTGTTAGCAGGGAGAGCTCTGGAGCAGACAGGGTGAGGTAATCATGCTAGCGAGTGCAGAGGACAGAGACAGCCAGTCCCGGGGCTCCTGCCACCCTGAACGGAGCATGCCGTCTCCCGGCTGCAGCCCAAGATCATGTCCTTTCTTGATAAATGTCTTTAGAGAGCATGAGCCCAGGTCCTCCTTCATCACAAACTCGCATTCCTCTTTGTTCCTGCACTGCCAGCTGTGCCCAGTATGCCTCAGGTCTGCCAGTTTCTGTATTGCAGGCAGCCGGCAGATTCGGGCCCTCCTGCCAGGGGGAGAATTTGCCACATTAGTAAATGAGATTCCCATCACATCCAAGTGGCCAGGTGTGCGTCCAAGTGACAGAAACACGGGTTTGCTCTCCTGACCTGGCGCAGCGCCTCTTGTGCCCTCAGATATGCAGCGCGGACGGCAGCTCCTTGTCTCCTGATAAACCTGCCAGTCTGCATCAGGCACTCGAAGACATCCTCGCAGCGAGTGAAGTAAGCAGTCAGCATGAACTGCAAGACAGTCATTCCACAGTCCGCTGCCGAACTGGGGGCTCCGAGGGCCTAGAAGTTCAAGTGGAACTGACCCTCACCCCTAGAAGAACATATGAGGGTTCTAACACCTTGATCCAAATCAGTTCAGGGGACCGAACTTATTTGTGCATCCAGCAAGTGCCTATCATGTGCCTGCTGTGAGCCAGGCACTGCACTAAGTACCGTACATAAGGTAACAAGCGAGAATGCCAGGGCGTGCCTTCTGGGAGCTTCCCGTCTGATGGATGCACATGATAAGGAAGTAGGAAATGTAAGCCTAAGTCCAGCGTGCTGGGATGTGGACTCTGAATGCTATAGATGTCATTAAGGAGAAGATAAGGAAGTTCATGAAGCAATAAAGTGTGGATCTATGAAGAGTCAACTAGTTTCAAGGAATGTGGAAAAAATTCCATGGCGGAAGAGTACAGTAAGGGAGCTACACTGAAGAGTGTCTTCTGGCACAGAATGTCATTAATTTTTTAATACAATAAGCAACCTATTTACATTCAGAGCTTGAGGAGATGTGCTGTTTTTTTTCCTAACTTCTTGCACTGTTCTCCATCAGGTGCCTCTCCTGTCCAGCTAGAATCATGCTTATTATTCGATTATTGTTTAGTTTATGGTTTTTTCTGTTATGCTAATTCCCTTACATGACTTTCTCATTACTATCAGTCAGTTCAGTTCAGTTGCTCAGTCGTGTCTGACTCTTTGCGACCCCATGAATCACGGCACGCCAGGCCTCCCTGTCCATCACCAACTCCCGGAGTTCACTCAGACTCACGTCCATTGAGTCCGTGATGCCATCCAGCCATCTCATCCTCTGTCGTCCCCTTCTTCTCCTGCCCCCAATCCCTCCCAGCATCAGAGTCTTTTCCAGTGAGTCAACTCTTCGCATGAGGTGGCCAAAGTACTGGAGCTTCAGCTTTAGCATCATTCCTTCCAAAGAAATCCCAGGGTTGATCTCCTTCAGAATGGACTGGTTGGATCTCCTTGCAGTCCAAGAGACTCTCAAGAGTCTTCTCCAACACCACAGTTCAAAAGCATCAATTCTTCTGCGCTCAGCCTTCTTCACAGTCCAACTCTCACATCCATACATGACCACAGGAAAAACCATAGCCTTGACTAGACGGACCTTAGTCGGCAAAGTAATGTCTCTGCTTTTGAATATACTATCTAGGTTGGTCATAACTTTTCTTCCAAGGAGTAAGCGTCTTTTAATTTCATGGCTGCAGTCACCATCTGCAGTGATTTTGGAGCCCAAAAAAATAAAGTCTGACACTGTTTCTACTGTTTCCCCATCTATTTCCCATGAAGTGATGGGGCCAGATGCCATGATCTTCGTTTTCTGAATGTTGAGCTTTAAGCCAACTTTTTCACTCTCCTCTTTCACTTTCAACAAGAGGCTTTTTAGCTCCTCTTCACTTTCTGCCATAAGGGTGGTGTCATCTGCATATCTGAGGTTATTGATATTTCTCCCAGCAATCTTGATTCCAGCTTGTGTTTCTTCCAGTCCAGCGTTTCTCATGATGTACTCTGCATATAAGTTAAATAAGCAGGGTGACAATATACAGCCTTGACGTACTCCTTTTCCTATTTGGAACCAGTCTGTTGTTCCATGTCCAGTTCTAACTGTTGCTTCCTGACCTGCATACAGATTTCTCAAGAGGCAGGTCAGGTGGTCTGGTATTCCCATCTCTTTCAGAATTTTCCACAGTTTATTGTGATCCACACAGTCAAAGGCTTTGGCATAGTCAATAAAGCAGAAATAGATGTTTTTCTGGAACTCTCTTGCTTTTTCCATGATCCAGCGGATGTTGGCAATTTGATCTCTGGTTCCTCTGCCTTTTCTAAAACCAGCTTGAACATCAGGGAGTTCACGGTTCACATATTGCTGAAGTCTGGCTTGGAGAATTTTGAGCATTACTTTACTAGCATGTGAGATGAGTGCAATTGTGCGGTAGTTTGAGCATTCTTTGGCATTGCCTTTCTTTGGAATTGGGATGAAAACTGACCTTTTCCAGTCCTGTGGCCACTGCTGAGTTTTCCAGATTTGCTGGCAAATTGAGTGCAGCACTTTCACAGCATCATCTTTCAGGATTTGAAACAGCTCAACGGGAATTCCATCACCTCCACTAGCTTTGTTCGTAGTGATGCTTTCTAAGGCCCACTTGACTTCACATTCCAAGATGTCTGGCTCTAGATTAGTCAACACATCATCATGATTATCTGGGTCATGAAGATCTTTTTTGTACAGTTCTTCCGTGTATTCTTGCCACCTCTTCTTAATATCTTCTGCTTCTGTTAGGTCCAGACCATTTCTGTCCTTTATCGAGCCCATCCTTGCATGAAATGTTCTCTTGGTATCTCTAATTTTCTTGAAGAGATCTCTAGTCTTTCCCATTCTGTTCTTTTCCTCTATTTCTTTACATTGATTGCTGAAGAAGGCTTTCTTATCTCTTCTTGCTATTCTTTGGAACTCTGCATTCAGATGCTTATATCTTTCCTTTTCTCCTTTGCTTTTTGCTTCTCTTCTTTTCACAGCTATTTGTAAGGCCTCCCCAGACAGCCATTTTGCCTTTTTGCATTTCTTTTCCATGGGGATGGTCTTGATCCCTATCTCCTGTACAATGTCACGAACCTCATTCCATAATTCATCAGGCACTCTATCTATCAGATCTAGACCTTTAAATCTATTTCTCACTTCCACTGTATAATCATAAGGGATTTGATTTAGGTCATACCTGAATGGTCTAGTGGTGTTGCCCACTTTCTTCAATTTAAGTCTGAATTTGGCAATCAGGAGTTCATGATCTGAGCCACAGTCAGCTCCCGGTCTTGTCTTTGTTGACTGTATAGAGCTTCTCCATCTTTGGCTGCAAAGAATATAATCAATCTGATTTCGGTGTTGACCATCTGGTGATGTCCATGTGTAGAGTCTTCTCTTGTGTTGTTGGAAGAGGGTGTTTGCTATGACCAGTGCATTTTCTTGGCAAAACTCTATTAATCTTTGCCCTGCTTCATTCTGCATTCCAAGGCTAAATTTGCCTGTTACTCCAGGTGTTTCTTCATACTTTTGCATTTCAGTCCCCTATAATGAAAAGGATATCTTTGGGTGTTAGTTCTAAAAGGTCTTGTAGGTCTTCATAGAACCTTTCAACTTCAGCTTCTTCAGCGTTACTGGTTGGGGCATAGACTTGGATTACTGTGATATTGAATGGTTTGCCTTGGAGACGAACAGAGATCATTCTATTGTTTTTGAGATTGTATCCAGGTACTGCATTTTGGACTCTTTTGTTGACCATGATGGCTACTCCATTTCTTCTGAGGGACTCCAGCCCCCAGTAGTAGATATAATGGTCATCTGAGTTAAATTCACCCATTCCAGTCCATTTTAGTTCGCTGATTCCTAGAATGTCAACATTCACTCTCGCCATCTCCTGTTTGACCACTTCCAATTTGCCTTGATTCATGGACCTGACATTCCAAGTTCCTATGCAATATTGCTCTTTACAGCATTGGACCTTGCTTCTATCACCAGTCACATCCACAGCTGGGTATTGTTTTTGCTTTGGCTCCATCCCTTCATTCTTTCTGGAGTTATTTCTCCACTGATCTCCAGTAGCATATTGGGCACCTACTTACCTAGGAGTTCCTCTTTCAGTATCTTATCATTTTGCCTTTTCATACTGTTCATTGGGTTCTCATGGCAAGAATACTGAAGTGGTTGGCCATTCCCTTCTCCAGTGGACCACATTCTGTCAGACCTCTCCACCATGACCCACCCGTGTTGGGTTGCCCCGTGGGCATGGCTTAATTTCATTGAGTGAGACGAGGTTGTGGTCCTAGTGTGATTAGATTGACTAGTTTTCTATGAGTATGTTTCAGTGTGTCTGCCCTCTGATGCCCTCTTGCAACACCTACCATCTTGCGTGGGTTTCCCTTACCTTGGGCAGGGGGTATCTCTTCATGGCTGCTTCAGCAAAGCACAGCCGGGAGGAGCAACTCCATGCCCGAGGCCAGGGGCAGTGGCCAGGAGGAGCAACCCCACGTCCAAGGAGTGGTGGCTGCACGGGCACAGGAGGGCCTAGAGGAGCTATCCCACGTTGAAGGTCAGGAAGGGTGGCGGTGAAGAGATACCTCTCATTAGTATACTTGTATGCTATTTGCTGTGGGCTAGATGTTTTCTTTAATATTTTTACCTATTTACTTATTTGACTGCTCTGGGTCTTAGTTGCAGCACAAGGGGACATCTGAGTGGCATGCAGGATATTCCAGTTGCCACACAAGGAATCTTTCAGTTTCAGCACGCAAACTCATAGTTCCAGCATGTGGGGTATGGGATCTACTTCCCCCACAGGGATTGAACCCAGGCCCCCTGCATTGGGAGTATGGAGTCTTAGCCACTGTACCACCAGGAGAGTCCTGAGTTAGATGCTTTTTAACTCTGATTCCTTTTTCTTTCACTGACTTTTATTTGAAGTCTCTATTGACTTAAGATGCTTCCTTAGCTTGTGCATAAAGCAGCCTTGCCTTTCAGAAGAGATAAGGCTTCTGATGGTGTGGTTTTTGATGCTAGTTTTTCAGGTGTGTATTTGGTGCTGAACTTAAGGCCCCAACCTGCAGTAGAAATTTAACACAGCAGAGCTTTCCTTGTTCAATAATAGCGATTAGAAATGACAGCATCCACTGCTGAATGGCTGTCAGGGGAGGCCCAGAAATGGTGCAACCTCAGGAACATAAAGTCTTCTCTCTAGTAATTGGTCTCTGCTCCTACCAAGTTTCTGTGGGCCTTGAGAAAGAAGATGGGAATCTTGCCATTTTTCTCTTCAGTTCAGTTCAGTCACTCAGTCGTGACTGACTCTTTGTGAATTAGTGGACTGTTGCACGCCAGGCCTCCCTGTCCATCACCAACTCCTGGACTTTACTCAGACTCATCTCCATTGAGTTGGTGATGCCATCCAACCATCTCATCCTCTGTTGTCCCCTTCTCCTCCCACCTTCAATCTTTCCCAGCATCAAGGTCTTTTCAAATGAGTCAGCTCTTCACATCAGGTGCCCAAAGTATTGGAGTTTCAGCTTCAGCATCAGTCCTTCCAATGAATATTCAGGACTGATTTCCTTTATGATGGACTGGTTGGATTTCCTTGCAGTCCAAGGGACTCTCAAGAGTCTTCTCCAACACCACAGTTTAAAAGCATCAAGTCTTCGGTGCTCAGCTTTCTTTATAGTCCAGCTCTCACATCCATACATGACTACTGGAAAAAACCATAGCTTTGACTAGACAGACCTTTGTTAGCAAAGTAATGTCTCTGCTTTTTAATATGCTGTCTAGGTTGATCATAGCTTTTCTTCAAAGAAACAAGCATCTTTTAATTTTATGGCTACAGTCACCATCTGCAAGTAATTTTGGAGCCCAAAAAGATAAAGTCTACCACTATTGCTACTGTTTCCCCATCTATTTCCCATGAAGTGATGGGACCAGATGCCATGATCTTAGTTTTCTGAATGTTGAGTTTTAAGCCAACTTTTTCACTCTCCTGATTCACTTTCATCAAAAGCCTCTTTAGTTCTTCACTTTCTGCCATAAGGGTGGTGTCATCTGCATATCTAGGTTATTGATATTTCTCCCGGCAATCTTGATTCCAGCTTGTGCTTCATCCAGCCCAGTGTTTCTCAAGATGTACTCTGCATAGAAGTTAAATAAGCAGGGTGATAATATATAGCCTTGATGTACTCCTTTTCCTTTGGAACTCCTTTGGAACCAGTCTGTTGTTCATGTCCAGTTCTAACTGTTGCTTCCTGACCTGCATACAGGTTTCTCAAGGGGCAGGTCAGGTAGTCTGGTATTCCTGTCTCTTGAAGAATTCTCCACAGTTTGCTGTGATCCACACAAAGGCTTTGGCATAGTCAATAAAGCAGAAATAGATGTTTTTCTGGAACTCCTGCTTTTTCAGTGATCCAGTGGGTGTTGGCAATTTGATCTCTGGTTCCTCTGCCTTTTCTAAAACCAGCTTGAACATCTGGAAGTTCACAGTTTACATATTGTTGAAGCCTGGCTTGGAGAATTTTGAGCATTACTTTACTAGCGTGTGAGATGAGTGCAATTGTGTGGTAGTTTGAGCATTCTTTGGCATTGCCTTTCTTTGGAATTGGAATTAAAACTGACCTTTTCCAGTCCTGTGGCCACTGCTGAATTTTCCAAGTTTGCTGGCATATTGAGTGCAGCACTTTCACAGCATCATCTTTCAGGATTTGAAACAGCTCAACTAGAATTCCATCACCTCCACTAGCTTTGTTCCTCGTGATGCTTCCTAAGGCCTGCTTGACTTCACTTTCTAGGATGTCTGGGTGTACCCACTGCCCAGTCCCTCTTGGTCAAGTTCTAGCACTAAAGTCAAAGCATTGTCATCATCGCTGACATGTTTTGAGTTCTTATTGTGTGCAGCCACTGCACTAAACAACTGCATAATTAGCTCAATGAATCATTAATCCTCCTATTTTATAGATGATTATCATCCCCTTACAGGCAAGGAAAGTGAAGCACAGAGCAGTTAAGTAACTTGCTTAAGATCACTCAGCTCATAAGTGGTATTGCCAGGATTCAAACCAAGCAACCCTTAACATTAGGCCACCGTGAGATGGATTCACTGAAGATGTGAGGGTGGGAAGATGTGCTTTGCACGCAGTTTGTGTAGCAGATATACACTGGGA
Source organism: Aepyceros melampus (assembly GCA_006408695.1). Classification (NCBI taxonomy): domain Eukaryota; kingdom Metazoa; phylum Chordata; class Mammalia; order Artiodactyla; family Bovidae; genus Aepyceros; species Aepyceros melampus. The sequence continues at coordinate 462,849 of SJXQ01001596.1, read as the reverse complement.
TTTGGATTTGAACCCCAGAAACCCTCAGGAGAGGAAACTAGGATTTCCTAGGTAGAGAGTGGCAAAGCAGGTATTTGAAACTATACCCACTGTAGAAAATTACTTAACCTCTGTAAGTCTTTGTTGTCAAATCCTTAATACGGGGGCAATAGCAATACTACCTGATGGATTGCTCTGAGGACTAAAAAGTAAATGCATGTAAAGCATGTGGAACCATGCTTGACACGTATTGAATGCCCCATAAATACTACCCAGCATTAATCTTTACAAGCCTTGGAAATCACTGTTGTCCATATTTTACAGGAGAAACAGAGACTCAGAGAAAGAAAACTACTTGCCCAGGGTCACACTGCCGGCTAGATGTTGATGCCGTGTCTGGCTGACTTTCAAACTTCTGGCCCTAACTTGGTTTTCCTCACTTGGAAGAAAAATCTCCTAAATGATGAGCAGTGACCCCTCACTTTAAAACTGTCACAGAAACTCAGCTATCTGGCTCTCCTGGCTGACTTCATCTGCTCACCTATTTCCCATCTCCCCATCAGTTGCTCCCCCAAGTGGACATCTGCACTCAGGAGGGGAATGATGAGCCCCTTCATCTCCACCAGTGATATAGGGGTCCTCCCCACCACCCCAGAAAGGCTCCCCTCAGAGCATCTTTGCCAGGGAAGCCACTTTCCCCTTTCACAGCTGGCTCACCTGTCTCAGATTCCACCTGTCTTTCCTGGAACAAGCACAGATGTTCCCTTAGACCACCTGTCTTTCACACCTGTCTCCCTCTGCCACCCCACCTCATTCCACAATCCCCTGTAATGCAGACTGGCCAGGGCCCATGGCTGCTGCCCACAGGAGTCGTTCTACCGCCCAGTGCAGTTCAAGGTTGAATCCCAGCTCTCCTTGTTCCTGTCCTTGACCTGAGAAAATGTGCAGGAATTTCTTGGCAGCAGGACCCAGGAGATGGAGCTTAAATCTGGGCGCTTGGCTCAGGCTTTGCAGAAAGTGAGTGTCCACACTCAGCAAAGGCACCTTTGATAAAATAGTGTAAGAATCTCTGCCTATATTGAACACGAAGTGAATGCCAGGCCCTGTGCAGAGGGTTTAAATGGAATGATCTTGGGTCATCCCCACATCAGGCATCATCATCATCCCCATTTCACAGCTAAGGAAACTGAGACTCAGAGAAGCTAAGGTACTCTCCCAGGCGTGGCTTTAGAGCCCTACTCATCAGGATCACCTGCTAACTCACGGCTTGCTGGGTTCCCCCCAGAGTTTCTGATTCAGTAAGTCTGGGGTGCTAGCATCAGCCTGGGAAACCTGTTCAATATCCAAACCTCCGGCCCCACACCAGACCCTCTGAATCAGAGTCGCACTCTCACAGCATCCCCAGATGACTTGGGCACGCATCCAGGTCTGAGTCTGGATTCTGCTGCCTTTGAACTCTGCTCAGATGCCCCAGAGAGCTGGAGCGGCAATATCGCATTTACCTTCCACTCTCCCCAGCTTGCCAGGCAGGGGCGGAGGATGCCTGCCGCCTCTGTTTGGAAGCTGCAGTGACCTTTCTTTGGTAGCCTCCTGCAGAGCCTTGCCTCCAGATTGTGGGCACTCCTGCTGGTTCCCAGGTTGGTACACCACCAAACAGAAACCTCTCCGCAGCACCCACCTCCGTCAGCCCTCCCCTGAGTCAAGTTACTTCTGAGGCTAAAAACTTTTTGTTTCCTTTTAAAACTACTAGACAGGCAGAGCAGACCGAGAAAACAGAGGGCCTAACCCTAGGGAAATCTGCTGTAGAAATGAAACATACAGAGTTGGGAACATACTCTAGTTTTAGGAAAAAATAAACTTCCTTATTGGGAGAAGGTGATGGCACCCCACTCCAGTACTCTTGCCTGGAAAATCCCATGGGCAGAGGAGCCTGGTGGGCTGTGGTCCATGGGGTCACGAAGAGTCGGACACGACTGAGCGACTTCCTTTCACTTTTCACTTTCATGCATTGGAGAAGGAAATGGCAACCCACTCCAGTGTTCTTGCCTGGAGACTCCCAGGGATGTTGGAGCCTGGTGGGCTGCCATCTGTGGGGTCGCACAGAGTCGGACACGACTGAAGTGACTTAGCAGCAGCAGCATTGGGAGATAAACCAGTCTTTAGAGAGGAGGTCAGCCAGGATGGGTGATGGGAAAGAATGTTTCCCCCTCTCTTGTCTCTTGGTTTTTTTGTTTGTTTGTTTGTGTTTGGCCACGGTGTGGCATGCAGAATCTTAGGCTCCCCAACCAGAGATCGAACCTTGGCCCCCTGCATTGGGAGCGTGGAGTCTTTACCATTGGACTGCCAAGGAAGTCCCTCTTATCTGTTTATGATGTGATAATCTGGAACAATTTTCTCCTAAAAAAATGATGAAAAATCATACCTATAGATTTCTTACTATGTGCCAGGCATTGTACATAGCACTTCACAGGCATTATCTCATTTCATCCTCTTAAAAACACCACGGATTAGGTAATCCAGCAATTTAGTCCTATTTTAAAGATAAAGAAAATGAGGCTGAAAATTGCCAGTCTAGGTTCGATGCAGGATACAGGATGCTTGGGGCTGGTGCACTGGGATGACCCAGAGAGATGGTATGGGGAGGGAGGGGGGACAGGGGTTCAGGATTGGGAACTCATGTACACCCGTGGTGGATTCATGTTGATGTATGGCAAAACCAATACAGTATTGTAAAGTAAAATAAAGTTAAAAAATAAATAAATAAAAGGTGTCCAGAGTCACATAACTGGTAAAACCGAAGGGAAATTTGAGCTGTCTAACTCATAAGACTACACTGCCTGGTACTCTTCTGTGTACCAGTGAATAAACAGGCCTTCATGTCTTGAGAGAGCTCCCATGCTTGTAGATAACAGGACACCAGTAATTTTCCTGAATTACAATAAGAATGAAAAGTTACTTCAGTCTGGACTTGAGCTGCAAAAAAAACTTACTGTGTACTCTGAAAATTTAAATATTCATTATGTAATTAATGCTATTTGATCACACACATACACACACACACACAGAAAAACTTAGACGCTTTTTAAGAAAAGCTTAAGCCCTTATCGATTGAGAACTTTTATAACTCTCAAAATGGAGGCATCCCCATATCTCTACAGGTATTTTAAATGAATTGAATTAATCATAGGCTTAAAAGTCTCTTGCGATCTCCGTTAACTTCCCTGGGTTTAATTAAAACATCTGTGCACTTTTAATTTATCGATTCATCCAACTCATATGTCATGTTTTTAACACACCCCAGCATGCTCTGCATCATTTTTAACCCGATTTCCACTTAACTAAAGCAATTAAATTCACCCCGGATTAATTAAAGCATCCATACTTTCGTGCTTAAGTCAGCGTGTGCTGCTTTCCCCACATGGCTCCTGAATGTCAGAGATCTGACACACCTGATGAGTTTTTCGTCCTTCTGGAGAGTCTTCCCTGAATCGCTTCCTTGCCTATTAATGTGCCATTTGACAGAACGGGAATGAGGAAGTGGGTGCGCCTGCACCGTGGCCCTCGGGGCCGGAGGCTCTGTCAGAAGCGTCCTTGGCCTTCCTGTCTTCACAGGGGCTGCTGGATCTTGCCCCGCACACTGAGGCCAGCTAGCGTGTCTGAGTAATCCAGGCAGGAAGGCGGGGGGCGCTCCGGTCAGAGACCGTCCTGGTGAGGAGAGTGGCCGGTCGTGTTGCATTTGTACTTTTCTCATGGCTCCTTAGTTCTGCTCTCCATCCTCCTCGCTCTTCCTGCAAACACGGTCCTTTCTTGTCCCGCCCATTTCATAGGGAGGGAAAACTGAGGCAACAAGGTCAGCAGGCTTCTCAGCTGGGCATGGTGAGCAAGGGAGCTATTCAGATAGGAACAAATGAGCCCCCGGAAGCCAGTTTGAACTTCTGCCCCCCACCCAGTGTGACAGAGCCCATTTCCCCTCAGCTGTGGCAGCATTGGAGGTTATGTATTTTCGATTAAAAACAATGTTTTTATTGATGTTGTATTAATTTCTGCTGTACAGCAAAGTAATTCAGTTATATATATATATATACATTCTATTTTTATATTCTTTTCCATTATGGTTTATCATAGGATATTGAGTATAGTTTCTCTGTGCTATATAGTAGGACCTTGTTTTTCCTCCATTCTACATATAAAAGTTATAGATTTCTTTAATCTGATAAGTCAAAGATTATTTCTCATTTTTATCTATACTTATTTAATTGCTAGTGAAGTTGAGAACTTTTCATACTTTTATTGGCAATTTTATTTTTTTTTCACTGCACTGAGTCTTCTTTGCTGTGCCTGGGCTTTCTCTAGTTGTGGAGAGTTGGGGCTACTCGTCACTGCGGTACATGAGCAATGGAGAGTAGCCCCAACTCTTCATTCTCATCGTGGTGGCTTCTCTTATTGTGGAGCACAGACTCTTGGCCCAAGGGCTTCAGTAGTTGTAGCACACAGGTTCAGTAGTTGCAATTCCCGGGCTCTGGAGCACACGCTCAGTAGTTGTTGCCCACAGGCTTAGTTGCTCTGTGGCATGTGGGATCTCCCTGGAGCAGGGATCAAACCTGTATCCGCTACATTGGCAGATGGAGTCTTAGCCACTGCACCACCCGGGAAATCCTTATTGGCAGTTTATGTTTATATTTATCTGTCCTTTGCCCAGGTTTTTATTTGTTTGCTCTTTTTATTGATTTGTAAGAGTTCTTTTTGTATTTCATGTCAAGCTTTATTCTGTAAAATGTTAGAAAATATATTTCCCCATTGTTTCCTCAATTGTCTTGTTATTCAGTTGCTCAGTCGTGTCCAACTCTTTGCAACCTCATGGACTGCAGCACACCAGGCTTCCATGTCCTTCATCATCTCCCAGAGCTGGCTCAAACTCATGTCGATTGAATCAGTGATTCCATCCAACCATCTCCTCCTCTGTTGTCCCTTTCTCCTCCTGTCCTCAGTCTTTCCCAGAATCAGGGCCTTTTCTTGTGAGTTGGCTCTTCACATCAGGTGGCCAAAGTATTGAGTTTCATCATCAGCAACAGTCCTTCCAATGAATATTTGAGGCTGATTTACTTTAGGATTGACTGATTTGATCTCCTTGCAGTCCAAGGGACTCTCAAGAGTCCTCTTCCTGCAGTTCAAAAGCATCATACTCGTGGCTGATTCAGGTCAATGTATAGCAAAATGAATACAGTATTGTAAAGCAAAACAAACTAAAAAAAAATAAAAATTAATAATAAAAAAAAAGAAAAAATTGCAGCCACAGAGCAAAAAAAAAAAAAAAAACAAAAGCATCAGTTCTTTGGCGCTCAGCTTTCTTTACAGTCCAGCTCTCACACCCATACATGACAAATGAAAGAACCATAGCTTTGACTATATGGACCTTTGCTGGCCAAGTAATATCTCTGCTTTTTAATACACTGTCTAGGTTTATCATAGCTTTTTTTCCAAGGAGCAACTGTCTTCTAATTTCATGACTGCAGTCACCATCTGCAGTGATTTTGGAGCCCCAGAAAATAAAGTCAGTCACTGTTTCCATTGTTTCCCCATCTATTTGCCATGAAGTGATTGAATCGGATGCCATGACCTTAGTTTTTTGAATGTTGAGTTTTAAGCCAGCTTTTTCACTCTCCTCTTTCACCTTCATCAAGAGACTCTTTAATTCCTCTTCACTTTCTCCCATAGGGTTGGTATCATCTGCAGATCTGAAGTTATTGATATTTTTCCCAGAAGTCTTAATTCCAGCTTGTGCTTCATCCAGCCTAGAATTCCGCATGATGTACTCTGCATATAAGTTAAATAAGCAGGGTGACAATATACAGCCTTGACATACTCCTTTCCCAACTTGGAACTAGTCCATTGTTCCTTATCTGGTTCTATCGCTTCTTGACCTCCATAAAGGTTTCTCAGGAGACATGTCTTTAAGAATTTTCCGCAGTTTGTTATGATCCACACACTCAAAGCCTTTAGTGTAGTCAATGATGCAGAAGTAGATGTTTTTCTGGAATTTTCTTGCTTTTTCTATGAACCAATGGATATTGGCATTTGATCTCTGTTCCTCTGCATTTTCTAAACCCAGCTTGTACATCTGGAAGTTCTCAGTTCATGTATTGTTGAAGCCTAGCTCAAAGGATTTTGAGCATTACCTTGCTAGCATGTGAAATGAGCACAATTGTGTGTTAGTTTGAACATTTTTTGGCATTACCTTTCTTTGAGATTGGAATGAAAACTGACCTTTTCCAGTCCTGTGGCCACTGCTGAGTTTTCCAAATTTGCTGGCATATTGAGTGCAGCACTTTCACAGCATCATCTTTTAGGATTTGAATAGCTCAGCTGGAATTCCATCACTTCCACTAGGTTTGTTTGTAGTGATGCTTCCTAAGGCCCACTTGACTTCACATTTCAGGATGTCTGGCTCTAGATGAGTAACCACATTATCATGGTTATCTGAGTCATTAAGACCTTTTTTGTATAGTTCTTCTATGTATTCTTGCCACCTCTTAATCTCTTCTGCTCCTGTTAGGTCGATACTATTCCTGTCCTTTACTGTGCCTATCTTTGCATAAAACTTTCCCTTGGTATCTCCAGTTTTCTTAAAGAGACCTCTAGTTGTTCCCATTCTATTGTTTCCCTCTATTTCTTCACATTGTTCACTTAAGAAGGCTTTCTTATCTCTTCTCGCTATTCTTTGGAACTCTGCATTCATATCAGTGTACTTTTCTCAAAGCTGATCTTCTTGGTCCTTTGAATTTATCTTTTTTATATATCCCATTCACAAGAAAATAAAATTAGTCTTCAGTATTTTTTCAACTTTTCTGTAGGGTTTTTCTCTTATTTAGATCTTTAATCTGTATCAAATTTATGGTATGTAATAGAGGTCAGACTTTATTGACTATCAAATAGATTGTCACCTGCAAGAGCCCAGAAATAATGGGAACTTGCCTTTCCTGACTTCAACTCAGCAGCAAACTATGTCCACAGTCTCTAAAAACAATGAGACACCTCTTTTGGTTTCAGTGACACTGAACTTTGTCTCACCTCCATGACCCAAAATGTTAATATTATTCCTTAACTGCTTCAGAAGACTCAAGACATCTTTATTTCTCTGTCCTTTTTTCCTACCACCTAAGCCAGCTACTCGCATATATTAGGTTCTTCATAAGTGTTTATTGACTAGCTGGGATGTGAGGCGACCAATTGGTAGTACAATTTTGACAATTTCTCAGAGTCCTAGGTTCAAGTATTCTCCAGTCTCTTTTCCAGAGAAATGTTCAATCAGATTTCAAATCATTTTTAAAAGACACAATATTTGTTTTTTCAAATTTAAGTCTAGTTGGTTTACCATGTTGTGTTAATTTCTGCTGTACAACAGAATGACTCATTTATACATTCTTTTTCATATTCTTTTCCACTATGGTTTATCATAGGATATTGAATATAGATACATGTGCTATACAGTAGGACCTTGGTGCTTATCCCTTCTGTATATAATAGTCTGCAACTGCAGACACGACTGAGCACCTTCACTTTCACGCATTGGAGAAGGAAATGGCAACCCACTCCAGAATCCCAGGGATGGGGAGCCTGGTGGACTGCCGTCTATGGGGTCGCACAGAGTCGGACACAACTGAAGCGACTTAGCAGCAGCTGATCGCAAACTCTTAGTCCTTCCCTTCCCCACCCACCCCCTTGGCACCCACAAGTCTGTTTCTGATTTGGAAATAAGTTTATCTGTGTTGCATTTTAGGCTCCACGTATGAGTGACATCCTGTGGTATTTGTCTTTCTCTTTCTGACTGACTTCACTGAGTATGGTCATCTCTGGGTCCATCCATGCTGCTCTGAATGGCATTAGTTCATTCTTTTTTATGGCTGAGTAGTATTCTGTTGTGTATATGTATATATTGTATATATGTTTGCATGTCCATCTTTACTCATTCATCTGTTGATGGCATTTCGGTTGTCTCCAAGTCTTGACTCTAGTAAATAGTGCTAGCGCTGCTATGAACATTGGGGTGCATGTACCTTTTCAAATTGTAGCTTTGTCTGGATATATGCCCAGGAATGGGATTGCAGAATCATATGGCACCCTGTTTTTAAAAAGACACTTTATTTGAAAGTCCCACCAACATCTAGCCCAGCCCACAAATGCCTTGTCAAGATGCAGGTGTGCTCCCTGTGTGTCTGGCTAACTGGTGCTCTCCAACCCCCTCTGTCTTCTCTCCAGCTGCTCCCTGTACTGCAAGCTCCAAAGAAATGGCACCCATTTCACTTAAAGCAGCAGACATGAGTGACTTGTCCTATTACTTCCCAATGAGTAAATAACATGGATAATTCATTTCATCCTTTACAGAGAACTTTAGGGCGGCGAGGGGAAAGCTCCAGCCTGATCACTAAAATGAGTTTTACACCATTTAGGTGAATCTAAATTGTGTCATAATTTTGTCATCAGCCTGTAACTTGTCAGTCATTAGTGGCAGCTGTAATTTATTTTTCTTCTGCACAAGTCTTACAGCTTCCATTTACTAGATTTACTAAAATAGGAATAGCCACTTTGTGCAAACATTTTAATTAATTTTAAATAGAAGCTTGGATATACAGTACTATACTCCTTTAAAGCCTTAGGAAGAGGGAAGTGAGACAGGGACATAAAACTTTCCACTGTGGTTCCAGAACCACCTCCCACCCACAACCAGGGGAAGAATAAGATGAGATCTTTCTGTTAATATTATTTGGAGCTGTGGTAGTGGTGGTAGTATGTGTGACTTTGAGACCTGGGAGTCAGTTTGGACACTCAGTTTGGAATGTCACAGGGAACATCTGTGGATTTATACACCAGGTATGAGCTACTGTTTTGAGTCCTCAGAGACCTTCGCACACGTACTGCTCCCAGTGACTCAAAGAGACAGTTTTTTTACGGGGAGTGTGGGTCTCAGAGAAGTCCAGTAATCTTGTCAAAATCCCACAGCTGGTAAGTGATGGCTCAAGATTTGAACCCACATCTTTCTAGCAGCAAAACCCTTGTTCTTTCCACTTAACTCTCCCATATCACTCGCAAGCAGGTGAAGTCAGAAATATTTGTCCTATAGCTTGCTATAAAAAAAAAAATCTGTAGAATTAGTGATAGTAGAACTAGTAAGAAAAGTTATGAATGCAGAAGGAGGTCTCTGCTTCACGTGCAGCCTTCCAGGTGAGGATCAGGCTGAGCCTTACATACTGTGATGCTGTGGTTTGAGCTAAGTCTGAGGATGAGTCAGTTACCCCGAGGGAAGGCGTTCTCTCTGATGCAGGTCAACAGTGGCTACCAGAGGGGGCTCGAATGGCAACGCACTCCAGTACTCTTGCCTGAAAAATCCCATGGATGGAGGAGCCTGGTAGGCTACAGTCCATGGGGTCACAAAGAGTCAGACACGATTGAGCGACGACACACATTACCATGGCAAATGGGTTATCAGAGAGCTTCATGCTTCTTTAGCTTGCCTTCTGCTTTTTTTTATGTGACATCAGTGGAGCCTGTCGTGTGTCCTGCTTTCTGGAGAACATCACAGTGTTTTGCAGTTCTCACCACCCTCCTGGTGAGCATGCAGCGACCGTGTTGAGGGGAGGCTGCATTTGGAATGTAGAGGACTCTCTAACCTGACTGTTCTCCCTTTTATTTTTCCCCCTGAGAAATGTAAGTAGGTCACATTTTAAACCAGGCACCTGGTTTTAAATAAATCCATGCTTACATTCTAGAGAATCCAATGTTTTTTCACCACCTTAGAGTTTTTGCAAAAGAGAAACTGTTTCAATATGAACAAAGAAAATAATCCTAACTTTATTTTTCAACTGATAAAGACAATAACTTTTTCCTCTTCACCTTCTTACCCTCATCCACCTTTGGGGTGGAAGGAATGTCCAGTGGAAGCCCATTGGTGGTGATTTAATGTAACTTTCTCTGCCATCCAGAACTAGTCTAATATATAACCCTCAGGTCAGAAACAGTCCTTGGAAGCTCATCCCACTAGATACGCACACTTCTCACTCTTCCCTCTTGACTGTGCATGGGTGGCAGGGGGTAAGAAATGGTGCTTATTCAAGTCTTCCCACCAGGAGATATCTTCAGTGTTACCTAGAGCAGAAAGGGCAATTGGTTTTCTCTTGTCTGCCTGCTCCCAAGTCCCAGCCAGGGCGCTACCTTGAAGGTTTTCAGGCTTTTTCTAGACTCAGGGGAGCAAAATGCTTTGATCTGTCTCTGCAGAGGTGCAAGAAGGGAGAATAGTGGCTCATGGGCACTCAACGGCCAACCCTGACCTAGAGCTTAGCATGAGTGTATCATGGGGCACTGACATGGAACCAGTGTACTTTGTCCTGGAAGTGCTCTGCAAACTTTGAGAAAGCCCATCATTTCTCATACTTGTTCATATTAACACAGTCTCTAATTTTGAATCTTGGGTTCCCTGGTTTAACACTCTTCCCTCTACTCTCTCTCAGACTGTCAGCATGGGTAGCAACTCTATGGGTCTCTCCACCCAAGTCTCTTGGAATTAGAAAGCAAGTTCTCTATATTTAGAGAGATTTTATCTAAATTTAACATGTAACGTTGATGTACTCACTTTTGATCTCATTCTTCTTTTCTAGTATTAATAGAGTCATAAGGATAAGAATTCTACTGGAAATGGTCATTTTTTTCCCCCACTTATTCTACTACAAAGCATTTATTGGGCACAGGAGGAAATAACCCCTCCATCATATGTCAACTGTTGAGATGTTTTTGTTTCATGTCAGTTTATAATTAAGGTCAATTACCATCAACACACGCTTCCCCAGAAAAAAGGCGTTATATGTACAACATGAGATCCACTCTAGAAATTGTTCTTTCCATACCTTTCATAAATGGCCATGTAGTGCTTGCCCACACCCCCACCACTTGGGAATCCCTGAATGACTCAAGAACATAATAGAAATATTTACTCAAGCAAGCCAGCATTGATGAATGTAGCACTAGAAAGAAATCAACAGCGATGACCATAATCTTGTCCTTTAGTAGTTTACTATATCTTTGGTAGAGTAAACACTCACAGAAGGAGAATGAATTGCTATAAAAAATAAACAACATGACAAAATGGGGGATTGATAAGGTGGGTGGGGCCATTATTATGGAGTGATCTAATTGATAATGGAATCACATCAGGGGATGGGGAGACCATTCCAGTTGTACACACATGTATGACTGTAGAATTCTTGGAGCCACAGCATCACAAATCACAGGTAAACCAGGAATCACTAAAAATACCTCTGTAGGTCATTTCTGAAGGTCTCTGGATGCCAGTTCCATAACCTGGAACAGTGTCCTCATTTTAGGCTCAAACTAAAAGCAACGTTCTTCTAAGAGATTCTTGTCCACAGTAGTAGATATAATGATATGGTCATCGGATTAAATTCACCCATTCCTGTCCATTTTAGTTCACTGATTCCTAAGATGTCGATATATTCACTCTTGCCATCTCCTGCTTGACTACATCCAATTTACCTTGATTCATAGACCCAACATTCCAAGTTCCTGTGCAGCATTGTTCTTAATGGCATTGGACTTTGACTTTTAGCACTAGGCACATCCACAACTGGGCGTCATTTCCACTCTGGCCCAGCATCTTCATTCTTTTTGGAGCCATTAGTAATTGCCCTCCACTCTTCCCTAGTAGCATATTGCACACCTTCTGACTGGGGGGAGGGGCTCATCTTCTGGCGTCATATCTTTTTGCCTTTTTAGACTATTCATGGGGTTCTCGCAGGAAGAATAGTGGAGGAGTTTCCCACTCCCTCCTCCAGAAGGCAAAAGAAGAAGGGGGTGGCAAAGAATGAGATGGTTAGATAGTGTCACCAGTTCAATGGACATGAATTTGAGCAAACTCCAGGAGATAGTGAAAGACAGGGAAGCCTGGCGGGCTGCAGTCCACGGGGTCACAAAGAGTCGGACTCGACTTAGTGACTGAACAGCAGAAGGCAGGCTGGAAGTTCAGATTCTTTACAAGCTGATCCTGGAGTGAAAAGCCCAAAGCCTGAATGTGACCACTAAAATCCCACTCTTAATGATCTCCAAAGGGACAGTATCAGCATAGCTGAAGCCAAACTGGTGAGAATTGTTGATAATTCATACCAGGCCATCCCTCTGATTGTCAGCCTTCTTCCTCTCACAGATGAAAGAGGGTCCCTGCTGATAAGAACTGCTAGAGGTTTCGTGTCTTTAGCCTGCCCTCCCAGTCTTTTTTTTTTTTTTAAGGCCAGGCATCTTTCCTCTTTATTCTTTATCACACATCACCCTTTGGGGTAGGCAGTTATTTCTTTGTGGTCTAGATAAGGAAAGTGAAGCATAGAGAGGTTGTGTCTCAACACTGGCCCATCCCCTTCCTTTTTCATGAACATAAACTTACCAGGAATAGCAGTTGACTAATCTGAAGGTAAAATATTCAGCAAAATGGGTCCTGATCCCCCTTACCAACAACAATACTTGCTTGTCCTTGCGTCTTAGTCAAGGGCACAGCTTAAGAGGTGAGGCAACCTGATTTCCCATGGGGCCCCCTACTGTTGAGTTTCGTGATTTCAGCAAAGTTCTTTCCCCAGTCTGAGCTTCACCTATAAAATGGGATTGTGATTCTAACTCCACCTCACTGGGTGATAATGACGATTCAGCAGTAAATTGTACCGAAAGCATCTTATGCCATGCCCAGAGTATAATAAGCACTCAGTTGATGGTAACTGCTTTTATTAGAAGCATTTTAAAATTAATTTTTATTGGAGTATAGTTGACTTACAGTGTTCTACTAGTTTCTGCTGTACAGCAAAGTGAATCAGTTATACATATGTCCACTCATGTTTAGATTTTTTTCCCATGTAGATCATTACAGAGTATTGAGTAGAGTCCCCTGTGCTATACAGCAGGTTCTTATTACTGATCATTAGTAGCATTTCTGTGATGGTTGGTGATTATTTGAAAATTGCTCTGCCAAGTCCATGGCCCAAGTCCCCAGCCCAGAGCAGTACAGGCAGAGCTGAGGTGCCTAGCGGGCTCTGCCTTCTTAGACTGACACAGTCCTTCAAGCTCTGGACCCCCTGACCTGGTGCTCTGTCTTCACTCTTTACAGCCGCCTGCCCCGTGCTGTGCAGCGGGAATGGACAGTACTCTAAAGGGACGTGCCAGTGCTACAGCGGCTGGAAAGCGCGGAGTGCGACGTGCCCTTGAATCAGTGCATCGATCCTTCCTGCGGGGGCCACGGCTCCTGCATTGACGGCAACTGCGTCTGCTCAGCCGGCTACAAGGGCGAGCACTGCGAGGAAGGTAGGCTGGCGGGCTGGTCTGGACCTATGCTGATGAGCATAGTCCTGGCTCCCTGTTTTGCAAAGGAAGGAAACATTTTACATTTCAAACCCGTCAGCTTTGATGGACTTCTTAAATTGTAGAACTTGAAAGAGTGAGCTTAAGGGTGGCTCTGAAAGGCATGGTCTGTTTTCCCCACCTTTATGATAATTAGCTCCTTTTCTCTTTCTCCTTTGTTTTTCTGTCTTCTCTCTCCCTCTACTTCCTCCCCTTCCTGCTCTTTCACTTCCTTTTCCTTCCTTCCCCTCCCCCTCGTCTCTTTTTCTACTGCTTTGTTTAAAGCCCTCTACATTGAGAATTATGCTATGCGATAAGAACAAACAAGAATCCTTAATTCCCCTCCCTTCCCCAAAGCTTTAAAAAACAAAACCAAAAAAATGTTCCTGGTAATCTTAGATCCATATATGTCTGTGTAAATATTTCTGCAAAAATTCATATCCATAAAAGACAGTCAAGCTTGAGAGACAATAGGTACCTATGTCGTTTAGAGACACCATGTAGAGCAAACCATCCTGGCTACCTGCAGTCACAGAGGCAGAGGAGAGAGGGTGTGCAGTGAGAAAGCTGGGATTTGATGCGTCCTGCACCGACTCGATGGACGTGAGCCTGAGTGAACTCTGGGAGTTGGTGATGGACAGGGAGGCCTGGCGTGCTGCGATTCATGGGGTCACAAAGAGTTGGACACGACTGAGCGACTGAACTGAACTGAGCTGAGCTGAGCTGAGGAGCTCACTCTGTGCTTTGAAGTGGCCTCTAGCACATGGCGGGCGAGAGGGGGAATCAGAGGATGTAATCAGCTAAATCCAGTTTGACGGAACATGATCAGAGATCAGGCTTAGCGATTGGAAGAGGGAGGTTTGGGGAGAAAATGCAGGAATACAGGGAAAGAGCACCCCTCTGGAGGAGTTCAGAAACAAGCTCTAAGTCGTCCTAGTTACTCCAGTTGGTGCTTCTACAAGTCATTTGGTAGCCAAGTGTTGGGACCTGTGTGGCAATGGAGCTCAGCCAAGCTGCCTGTCAGCCTTCCCCTCTGTGTTTGCCCTTCCAGACTATGGGCTCTAGTCACCCACCTATTGCATCTTCCCATATAAAGAATCAACCCCCATTGGTAGGAAGGTAAAAAACCCTTCTTCTCAGAAGCTCATCTGCTCCTCAGCCTTTGCATTGGAAGTCTTCAGCATCTTTCCACTCAGTCCATCTCCCAGTGAAATGTCCCCATGCAACCCAAATGGCTCTTCCTCTCCCATCCTCCCAGTGGAAAAAATCAGCATCCACTCGCCCAACAAACTAAAGGGAGGAGTGAAGCCCACTGCCTCCCCCATAGGAAACAGCTTGAGATGACCACCTGGGATGTCTCCCTGGAAAAGATCCTTGAATGTCAGAGACCCATGTTCTCTCTCAGCTTCTCACTGCCAAGCTGATTAAAAATGGACCTCAGATGCCACGAGGTTCTTGGATGCAAGTGGATCTGTTCTCTCATCCTGTTATTTCACAGATCTCTGGGTTTTTGTACAAACTCACCAACCATTACAGCCCTCACCACAGAGGAATAACAATGGCTTACTCTTAGAAACACATACAAAAGCTCCCCTTGTAACATCTCCCATTTCATGGTTTTTAGAACTATTTCCACAAGGCGCTGCTTCCATGACAGTATTCTTCTAAGATTTTCCAATACATCAGTGCTAGTGCCCTTAATGGGACCCAGAAGTGTGACCCCCTCTCCCCAGCAGATCATCATTTACTCAACTCTCTCTCTACTTTTTCTTCTATTATAAAAAGTAGGTTTCCTCCCTCTGTCTGCATCATAAAACCAAATTGGGAGTTTGGATGGAGGAAGTGCTGATTTAATAAAAAGGTCAAAGTTCTTATAGATAAATGGACTCAGGAGGTGAAGCTTCAATTTGTGAAAACATGGGAGAGGCCAATAATATGACAAGAAAGGTTAAAATGACCTTTTGCATACATCATTTGGCAAGAGGATAGTGATAGAACCATGGCATTGCCCGTCTTAGAATTTTTTCTGTCCAGGAAGGCTTCTGTATATCTGTATGAGTGGAATTTCAAGTAATTTCTCAACATTCTCACTGTCCCAATTGGTCTTATTTAAATGTTTGGAGTGAATTAAACATCCAACAAAACAAGGAAATCACGTGGATCATTATGAAAGGATGAAGTTTCCTCTATTGATTTCTGCTACCCCAAAAGAATGAACCGAAATGATTCATATGCTGTTTTCAAAACAGGAAATGGAATCAGAAAGCCTGGATCAGCACTTTTTCTTCCATTTAGCTTTTTTTCTTTGATATTCATCACAGTCATAACGTTCAAACAATTTACCTGAAATGGCCATGGCAACGAAATCAATAGCTGCCATCCTCTGTTTTTGCTGCCTAAACATTGTTGTACTATTAACAAATTTGCACAAGAAAATGAAAGGACAGATTCGTGAGGTTTCACTCAATGATATCTGGGGGAGTGGGAAGGTGATGAGAGAGGAACTGACATATTAGTTTAAGTCAGCCATGTTTTCATGTCAGTTTCATGGTTGAGTCATTTTTCAATGACATTTAACTTCATAAATGTAATTCATGGTTCTTCAGGGGTTTATAGTACATATTGTTTGTAAAACTCCTTGACCTCCTTTTTTATCCTTAGGGATAAAAATTGCATTCACAATCCTTTTTTGTCAAACCTACAGAGGGCCCAAGACTAAATGAGTTCTAATGATTTCAGCTGCCAAGGGGCTGGTGGTATAAGGCACATGGTACTTAGCTGGTAAAGGCCACTGTCCCCCTTTTAAGTATAACACTGTTTCTATTTATAAAGCTTCGTAAAATGCCAGCCTCCCTCCTGGCTGCTGAAGACTCTAAGGATGTGACCACAAGACCACCTTATGAAATTGGACCAGATTTAAAATTCAGAGTGAAACTATGCCCCTTAAAGTCTGAATTTAGTTATTCTATCGGCTGCTGTAATTATGTAGCACAAAGGGCATATTTACTTGTCTCAATGACGAGAGAAAGGGTTATCTCCCATTTCTAGATACAACAAATGGTTCTTTTGATGACATTCCACTCCAAGGCTGATAAATCTCAGTGGATTTTCCTCCTTCCTTCACACTGTAATTCAGGATAGAGCAGAGAAAGCTAATTTAAATCTGGAAGAAAAGTGCCATTTTCTTTCTTTTTTTTTTGGTATATTGCTTTTTATGTCATTCTTTTAAGAAAATGATTATATTACAGTTTTTTCAGTTTTTTGAAAGCTCCTAGCTCTTGGCACTTCACCAAACATTTTAAGTAGCTAATTATAGATGAGGAGTCATTATTGAGGTGCAGAGCACACGAGGTATTTTCATGTACTTGTTGCTTTCTCTAGGTCCAAAATGAGGACAGAACTTTGGGGTTTTCTTTTATGAAAAGAATATGAACAAGATTGATGCTTAACGAGTGAGTTCATATTCTTCTTCCAAATAAAGACGTTGTTGGCACCCTTCTGTGCTTCTTGTCAGTTAGTCCTTCACACTGAAAATTTGTCTCATTAACAATAATGCTTATGGCAAAGTCTGCCATTCATCCTCTCAGCAGATGAGTATTGAGCACCTACTATATTCCCTTGACTGAGCAAGGCATGAGATGTCAGGGGCATTGCACAGCCTCTTTGTGAATGTCTTCCATGTGTTGGAACCTTCCAGTTCATTTACAGCCAGATGTGCTCTACCCGACTGACTGGAGCAAGTTAGAAAGTATCAGAAAGAATTGATGTCATCAGGAGTAATAGTCCCCAAGAGAATGAATTCAGCCTGAAAGTGCTTGTAACCAGAGCAAGTAACATCATAAACATCTCCAAGTAATAATAAGTCACTGAAACGTACCTTTCTGAGACAGTATTCCTGATTGTAAAAAAAAAAAATCAGTGGCAGCTTTTGTTCCTCGTGGCTCAAATAATTTTGAGCTGATTTACATAAATAGTATCTTCCTGAGAAGGTCCAAATGCAATCCTGAGAAACATCTCTTAACACTAAAAATTCTTACTTTTTACCTGAAGGGAGAGGTACTCTTGGAAGCTTCATGGAATATCATGAATTAAGTTAAATCCAAGTGCCTTGAGTCTGAAGTCCCCCAGAAGGAAGTAGTTTGGATAATCTAATTCATGCCATATTTGGAGCTGATGTACTATCAGTTTTAAAATAACACCATTACTTTGTATATCATAAGAAAGAAAAAGAGCTACTATACTACAGAAAGCTGGAACCCCATCTGAATGTCACGGTGAGCTATTTAGAGGACAAAAACCTTATTTCAGCCTTGGCATTGGGAAAAGAGAGAAATCAAAATCTTCTCTGAGAATCTGAACTACAAGATGGCACACATTCATACAAGGGACTGAATTACACCATCAATGTGGCCCGGAAAACCTCATGAAAAGGGTTTAAGTGATCTCAAGCTGGCTGTGCCCCCAGATGATGGCAGAAGCAAATGATTTAATCTATGCCAACAGACCTGATTTCCAAGCTGTTAACATGAGCGAAATGTGTGTCTTAGTCAAATAAGATTATAAGACACCCTCCCCCCATTGCCATGATCCACAAGGCAACATCTAAGCCTCATGCGAGATCACTCAAACCCCACAGTGTGCAGTGTTCTTTCCTCCGAATGCCACTGCCTCGTTTTCTAGGAATACCTAAGGAAGCTGGTCTTCCTTTGAAAAGCTGTGTTTACCTACCTGTAAGCTAAATGGAGAGCGGGGAGGAGGGCTTCTCTGAGGGCTTGGCTTCCCTGGTGGCTCAGGCAGTAAAGAATCTGTCTACAATACGGGGTTCTTGGGTCAGGAAGATCTCCTGGAGATGGGAATGGCTACCCACGCCAGTATTCTTGCCTGGAGAATCCCATGGACAGAGGAGCATGAAGGGGTACAGTTCATGGGGTTGCAAAGAGTCAGACATGACCAATGACTACCACTTGCACTTCACAAGCTAGATGGATATCCTAGTTTGGGGTCACATTCTCATACAAAAAGTCCTGTCCTTGAGAACTGGCCTTTGCAGCTCATTCCTCTCCTCATTCTGAGTTGATTCCAGAGTAATAGTCTTCAAGTTACTACTGGGTGTGTATCCACTCTGATTACTGAGCTGGCCAAGCAATCAGACCATGAAACTGGCCAGAGCAACAGTGATCAGAATCTGACCATTAATTCGTCTGTGGAAAGGTCAGTGACACAGCCAGAGACTGGCCCATCCAGTCCGTTCATGACTGTGTGCAGGAAGATTACCCCTTTGGGGTCATTTCCATACCCAGCTTCACTTTTCTGGGCTTCCCTGGTAGTTCAGACAGTAAAGACTCTGCTTTTACATGCAGGAGACCCAGGTTCGTTCCCTGGGTGGGAAACATCCTCTGGAGAAGGAAATGGCAACCCACTCCAGTATTCTTGCCTGGAGAATCCCATGGACAGAGAAGCAGGGCAGGTCCATGCAGTTGCAGAGTCAGACACAGCTGAGCGACTACCACTGTCACCTCTTCCATCCTGTACATTTACTAACTTCCTGAGTAGATATGTGCTCAGAGAGTGAACACTAATTTTAGACTTATCTGAAGTGAGACTTAATTAGGAAAGTGACTCAGGCATGAGTCTCACTGGTTTTCTTTTTCATCTTTTGGTACCTTCTGAAGTCAAGTATTAGTGAAGTTAGACTGAGCCTCTCTACTTTTCTTTCCAGTAGTGGGTGATGATTGGTGTTGGAGGACCAGACCAGAGCCATGGCAGGCTCGACAGGTTGTACTAGGCCTAGGTTTTGAATTCATGTAAACCTGGATCATGATTCCGGGAGACTACCCCCTAGGAGGGTCCCACTCACCCTAGGATGAAGGGCCTGAGCTACTCCATCTTGTAAAAGAATTCCATCCTGCAAGGTCCCGGGCAAAAGAACTTTGGACGTTACCCAACCTGAGCCCACTGCCCATCGCCAGTCAGCCCCAGATTACCTAAACTAGCCCCGCTGCACATGAGCCAATCGGCCCCTAGGCTAAACCTTCTGCCTTTACGTCCAGGAGCTTGTGATTTACCTTGGAAGTAAAAACCAATCAAGAATCTACACACAAATCCTATGGATGGAAGTAACCAACCAGTTATCTGTCAACTTGAACACCCCCTAAAGTGGCCAATCAGTTGTCCTCCTGCCTGAACACCCCCTTTTGTACCCTTTTACCTGAATAAATTCCCTATAAAAGCAGTGCAGCCCAAGACTCGGGGCTCCCTCCCTATAGCCGCTGCGTTGGTGCTGGTGGGAGCCCTAGCTCGAGCTAGCAATAAACCCCTTTATGCTTTTGCATTGCCGTGGACGTCTTATTTCTCTCCGTTTTGGGTACTCGGACCTTGGGCATAACAATTGGGTTTGGTGATACATGTAAAGATATCACCAGCATTCATGGTCCAGTCTCAGAAGCCCCAGTGTGGTTCAGTTAAGACACTATTACTTATAACCTTACAAAGCTCTCAAAGTTGGATGACACAACTCTGTATTTAGTTCCTCTAATTCTGCTTGAGAAATCTCCCTTTTTCCTTTACATTCTCTTCAAGTTTGAGAGGTAGTGTTTTAACAAATCAAAAATCTTTCATTCCATATGGATCTTCTTCAAAGGGCCACATAACTCATACTGAGGCTGCTCCATTTTCTTGCAGGTGGATAGGAACTGGTGGACCACTGGTCCATTCAGCTCTCCACTGGTGTTTCATGTCCCCTCCCCTATGAGTGATCAGTACTTTTCCCCTCTGTTTTTTTCAGTTGATTGCTTGGATCCTACGTGCTCCAGCCACGGGGTCTGTGTAAATGGAGAATGCCTTTGCAGCCCTGGCTGGGGTGGTCTCAACTGTGAGCTGGCGAGGGTCCAGTGCCCAGACCAGTGCAGTGGGCACGGCACGTACCTCCCAGATACTGGCCTCTGCAGCTGCGATCCCAACTGGATGGGTCCCGACTGCTCCGTCGGTAAGTCAAGAGGTTCCTCCTCACTTCCCCCAACGCTCACACCCTGTGTTCCTTCCATGAGCCCACACAGATGGGAATCAACTCTGTACTTAGCTCAGGAGGGAGAGACGTTAGTCAGTTGCATAGTACCTCTCTTACTCTGTTCTCAGCCCTGAAGCCTTTGATCCTTGAGAAACATACAAACAAATCCCACAAAGGTTCTTGTGCCTTGTTGGTTTCATCACCGCAAATGGATGAGGGGCCGGGAGGGACGCTTCTATTTGCATTAGAGCTTTCTTCTGTACACTCCCTAAAGGTACTAGAAAACAAAACACAACAATTCAGTCCCAGACAAACTGAATGGAATGTCCTATAAAGCAGAAAAGAGGCTCCCTCGGGGTCCTGGGTGAACATGCTATAAAGCTCTGCAATACTCTAGTGACAGGAAAATAATGAAGTTGCACCATACACTTTATTTTCCTAAAATTAAGAGTACGTGTCTTCCCTCCCACGTGACCTTAAAATGGAACGGTTCAACAGTTCAGGCCAGTCCCCACCTCTCCAAGAACAGTTCCATTCACACTGACAGCACCTATCCAAGCAAGCCGTCATCTTTCCGCCCCCTTCCTGTGAGTAGTCAGACAGCTGTCAGATTGCCATGGCAATCAGAAAGGGAACCTATGTGAAGCTTTGCTACAATGGGAAAGAAGTGAATATTTCATTCCAGAAGGGAAAAACAAGGAAGATTCCATTAAAATGGGCTATTTTGGGTGTCTTCTCAGCCCACTCGTCTCTGGCTTCAATTCTGAGACTAGTGGCCCAGGCCAAGTGCTACAGAGGATGGGGAGGGTGGGGCAGCCCTAGATCCAAGGCCCAGCTGTGCAGCCGACTTGCTGTGTGACTTGGAGTGAGTCACTGACCCTCCTGGTGTGGCTTCCCCTCCCCAGGCCTGATGAGCCACACCTCCTTCCGTAGTCTGTTGTAAGGATGAGTGTCTGGCACGTGCTTGTCCTCGAGTGAGAGGTCTGGAACGCCAGAGTGCATCTGTCTGTCTGTTCCTCCCCAACCACAAAAGACTTTGAGCTCCTTTGAGAAAGAAGCTGTGTAAATGCAGCACAGTTAGAGCGGTCCCGATGGCCACCACGATGCCATTCTGGGTGACAGCTGGGTCTGCCGTCCTCCCATGTGGATGGAGCTGCTTTGGGGCAAGGCAGGCTCTCAACAGGGAAAGACATCCCAGCTGGCCAGGGAGTCAGGCTCCATGGGTATCTTTTCAGGTGGGCACCTCCCAGGGAGCTTTGCCAAACCGGATGGGCAGTGTCTGACCTCTTCCTGGGATAGTGTCCCGCCCTAGAACCGTGGTCCTCACTGTAGCGTGCATCAGAAACACTTGAGGACATAGTGAAACAAATTTCTGAGTCTCACTCCCTGCATTTCTAAGCCAGGAGGATCAACCAAGGCATAAGAAGTTGCATCTCTGCATAGTTCCCAAGTGATGGTTGATGCAGCCAGTCCAGGGGTCTCCCTCTGAGAACACTGCTCTAGAAACTACCTAACCATGAATGAACCCGCCAGTGGAGAGACAGGCCGCCCAAGATGACATGAGCCTTGGGCTGGTTCCAGGGACCCGGGCCATGTTTGTGGTCTAGCCTCCCATGGAGGGTTTCACCGGAGGTGGTGTTGAGCTGTAATCATTGTTTTTCTTCCAGAAGTGTGCTCAGTAGACTGTGGCACTCACGGCGTCTGCATCGGGGGAGCCTGCCGCTGTGAAGAGGGCTGGACAGGCGCAGCTTGCGACCAGCGCGTCTGCCACCCCCGCTGCATTGAGCACGGGACCTGTAAAGATGGCAAATGTGAATGCCGAGAGGGCTGGAATGGTGAACACTGCACCATTGGTAGGCAAACGGCAGGCACCGAAACAGGCACATATTGCTTTATTTTCATAAATCGTAGATCTATAGTGATGGTCGTGCGTTGCAACCGGCTGTTCCCTCAGGGACACAATGCTTCCTGCTGCCTCTCAAATCTCCCGGGGGCATAGGGAAGGGAAAAGCATGGTCCCGATTGGAAAATATTTTCCTGCTTCCCAGAATTCCAGATTGGGAGGAAAGGGACCAGATTAGATAAGAAAACCCATCCAAATTACTGAGCAGGGGGAGAGAGAAATGCACACGCATGGGAAATTGTCAGGACCTGGAGGTTTTAAGTACCCCAAGTAACTGTGATCTGCAGGTCTCCCCTTTCTGAATATCCTCCCAGCTGGTTGGATCACTGGATCCTTGCTTGGTGGCAACAATGGAACTCACTTCTTTTAGATCAGGTTGGATGCAGGCTGGACTCCCAGGTTTCCTGGGTAACCAGGTACCAGTTGTAATAAGTCTGAGCATCCTCTTACTGTCCCAAGACAAAAATTTTGCCTTTGGGCTCCTGCCTACCACCACCACCATTGATAAATGTCTCCTCCTCTGACCCCATTTCATTCTCGCTCAGCCGCATCTCTATATAAGCTTCATGACCGAGAATATGTCTCTACAGGTCATTTTCTTTGTTAAGAAGTAGTAGTTCTCAAGTTTCTTCCATTTTGGTTTCTTTTCTGTCATTATTGTGGTTTGGGGTAGGACAAAACTGGATTCATTATACCAGTTATCCCTTTAATTGAGGAGATGGGAGTGATTGCCCTCTGGCTTTCCACATCTCTTAGACGGTTGGGATTAGCTTTTTTTTTTTTTTTTTTGCATTTGTTATTTAAAAGTCAGATCTAGGGTTGATTTCATGCCAAGTCTGGCTGAAGCCACTGGCTGGCATGGACACTCTCAGAGAAGTTTCCATCTGAACTACGAACTTGGTCTCTTGAACTTGCCTTTGATTCTAGTCACTGAGTTGGGGGCCCTCCCATCTGCCCTAACCTCAAGACGCTAGGCACCTGGAGTAAAAGGCAGGATTAGGAGCTGGGCCAGGGCTGACTCATGAGAACAGACTCAGTTTCCCATGCTGTTCATTTGGGGGGTCAGGCAGAGATAAAGTGCTCTTGGCATTTGATTTCCTCTAATTCCATCTAATTGGGCATCAGAGGGGGCAGCATGCCTATCCAGGCCATGGTGTAGCACTGGGACCCTGCCGGGACAGTCTGTTGGCAGTGAATTGTTTTTGCAATCTCTCAATGATGCTCCAGATCCCATGCCCCCCTCCCCTCCTTCAGCTGCTTTCATTTACAGTTCCCTGCAGAGTCTGGGGGAAAATTCAGAAGGCTCTCAAGGGAAGGATGTGTACAGCCCAATATCCAGACAGTTTAAAATCATTACCAGTAGCTCCTGCTCTTTAGGGGTGCTCCTCTTGAAATACTTTTGCATGCTTGGTGTGATGTAAATACAGACTCTCCCCCATACCTCCATTGCCCTCAATCTTCCTCCCCAAAAGAGCTCTTGCCAACCAATAACCTTTAGGTGGGAAATCCCACTTTCTCTTAGTTCACACAATCCAACCTCAACCTCCCCTTTTCCCCCCACCCCCCATCTGCCAAGGGTTTAGCATCCCACAGGGATGCCTGCTGGCCCTCTCCATCCTACAACCCATCTCTACTCTGGGAAGAGCTCACAGTGCTGATGGATCAGAGCGAAGCTTGGAAAACTCTAGGCTGAAGGGGGCCAAACCCAGCCTGCTGCCTGTTTTTCTGTGACTTTTGAGCTAAGGATAGTTGTCACATTTTTTTAAGGGTTGAAAGAAAAATATTTCCTGACACATGACAATTATATGAAACTTCAATTTCAGTGTCCATTACACAAGGTGTTAGTTGAGGGCAGCCCCACCATGTGTTCGATGTATTGTCAGCTTCTGCACCGCTCCTCGGCCTTGAGTAATTGCAGCATGGTCCGCAAAGCCCTTTGATGTCTGGTGCAAAACATACTGGAAAACAACTGGCCCACCCCTGAATTGGAGAGTCGCACCAGTCTGGGTAGAGAGAGGAGAAAAGAGAAGAGGGTTAGCAACTCACTTTAGGGAAAGGACACCAAATGTGACTTGAAGGACATCAGGGGCCAAGAGAAAGGGAAAGGACCAGATGTCACAGAGAACAAGGAGAGAGAAAACAACTGTGGCATGGAAATGTCTCTGTGGTCTTTGAAATGAGATGGGAAGATGGTAACTTGAGTCTCATAGAGGATGGTAAGGATGCGGCCAGCAGCAGAGCACAGATGATTCTAGCTAGCCCTTTGGGTGAGATGAATTAGTAAAAGGTGTTTTTGCTACATGAAGCATTTGGTTCAAGTTTCACATCACCATGACCTCTTGAGAGATAGAGAAAGATGCAGATTTATATGCCAAGTAAAGCTCCCCCAGTGAAGCTAGTGGCATCCCAGGAAGGTTTCTCCCTGAGAATTATGATCTTGCGTGACTGCATGAGCTTGCACTACTTAAGTTATAAAGGTCTTTATCACCAGTGTCTGTCCTTGTGAGAAATTAGGGCTCTCTGGTTTTCTTAGTAGGATCCGTGCCATCTCCTCATAGATTTATTAACAGGTTTGCTGGGGCTTTGCTCAAAAAAAGCCAAGCATACCTTGGTTTGGTGAGACTTGCTATTCAAAATCTAGAGGTGTTCGTACACGCGTAATTGCGCCTTTTGCTTTTCAACCTCTGCCCCCAGAGCTGTATCATGGAGTTTTAGTCTTTTATTTTGAGCAGACACTCCTGTCAATTCACTTTAAGTAAATGCCACAATTTACAAGCCCAGAATCAGTCCTCCTCCTCAGGGATACTGACAGTCAGAAAGGAAAGTGAAGCTCTTTGGTTCCTTTCAAAAAGAGCCTCAAATGCTGTGTTTTGAAAATAGAAAATAAAATAGGAGTGAAATGGCACCTAGTCTACAAAAAAGGCATTGACAGGTTTGGGGTAAGACAAAGCAGTGGGTGCTTAGAGTTGGGGTACTTTGGGTTGTCTGTGGTTTGTTTTCAAAAGGTCATGGTGCAACGGTTTTCCTAGGGTCATTGCAAATAGTCGGCTAAGCAATTCCCATCAGTCCTTGTGTATCGCATGTATTTTACTGAAGGAAGCAAGAAGACAGATGCTGGGCTTGGGGAGGGGCAGGATGAGAATAAAAGCACAGCCTCTGCAGCTCAGTCAAATAGAATCACCAGAATCTATTCATAGTTGTCAAATGTGTTTCTAGAATTTTTCAACCCAATTATATTTGGATACTTAATATATATAATTGAAAATTTAAATACAAATTATCACATTTCAGCGTTAACCGGTAGAGCTAGCTTAACCAATCCTGGGTTGGATTCTACCAAGCAATGAATTTACTCTGTCTCTAACAAGTTAAAACAGAGGATGGCTAAAATCTACAGAATTACTTCGATGAGAAATAGGTACCGAATCTAGATCAACCGCAGCTCCTGTGTATCTTTAGAATATATTAGCAGTATTTGAATAGACGGCAGTTTACGCATATGAATAAATCAGAAAGCACATTGTGTGGTGAGAATAGTTTCCTTCTTTAAGCATAATCCTAAAATGGGTTGTTTTTCCAATCACCTGCCACCCCTCCCCCGCCTCCCTGTTATTAATACTGAAGATTAAACCTCAGAAGTCCATTCAAAATCTATAATACCAGGGCATAAAGGAACCATAGAATAGGTCAGAAGTCTCTGTGAGCTAGAGTAGAGTCAGATAAACATCTCTTATAAAGAAATAGAGTAAACGTTAACATGTTTTGCAAACAGAATAGTGGGGCAAAATACAGGGACAGACCAATGTTCTTATTACCGGAGATTGCAAGAGGAAAGCAAAATGCTAATTGAAGATAGTCACTATTATCTCTTGAA
Source organism: Aepyceros melampus (assembly GCA_006408695.1). Classification (NCBI taxonomy): domain Eukaryota; kingdom Metazoa; phylum Chordata; class Mammalia; order Artiodactyla; family Bovidae; genus Aepyceros; species Aepyceros melampus. The sequence goes on along the minus strand of SJXQ01001596.1, from coordinate 436,704 downwards.
TGTCAGCTGTCCAGACACCCACTCTAAATAATACAAGCTAATGCGTGCACAGAATAAACCCATTGGCACTAGGCTCCAACCCTGCGTGAACTCCTTGATATCTGGGTAGCAAGCAATGTCTATAATGGTTATTCTAGCCTGTTTATTTTGTCTATGTGGTCCTGACCTCCAGCTGCATTTCAGAATCATGAGGACTGGATTCCCAGAACCATGTGGGGCTGAATAACCTGCCCCTGGAACACAAGTCACATCAGTTTTCTTTTCCCTTGATCGCACTGGGGCCCTTCTATTTTTCCTCTTTAATTGGTTGGGGAAGGAACTAGGTTCTTGCGATGTTAATAAGGAAATGAATCTTTACCCAAGGTAAAACCAGCCGTGCGAAAATCTGATATGCTGATTAAGTGATTGTCACTAGGAATAGACAGGGTCACAGTCCAGGAGGCAGAGAACTTCGGTGCTACAGGGAACGGTCGGGAAGGAGACGACTGTCGAAATGAACCAACTTCAGACCAGTACAGCTGCTTCTGCATCTCATTCCAGCTTCATTCTAGTTGTAGAAACTTTTTTTTTCTTGTAGCTATTATCCTTCAACATTTGAGCTTTCATGACTCTACAATGAGATATCAAGTTGAGATAAAATTTGCCACTGTGGTGCCATCCTTCCTACAGGATCTGTGGAAGCAGCTAATTCTCTGATTCGCTCATTAACCTATTTCTCCTGGAGCCCTTCTTGGAATCTATCCTAGGATCTCCCATCTTTTTTGAAGTAAGAACCTAAAGTGATGATTATTTACCATTTAAGACTGTAGATAGCAGAGAGGAGAGGATGTTCCTCTGCTGTTTTTTTCCCCCTACACATTGGCCAGAATGTGAGCCTTTTCACTGAAGATCAGGAATCACCACGTGCCCAGAAGTTATCTCTGAGTCTGTTCAGGCAGTCTGCCCAGGTTTCCTACCCAAACTCAGAACAAGGGCCTGGTGGTAGTGATTATGGGAACCCATTTTCAGCCCACTGTAAAAAGTGGAATAAAATGAAAGAAAAAAAAAAAAAAAGAAGAAAACTACCTTACAAGAGATGTGTTGCTGAAAGTGTTTACTTTCTTAGCCTAGATGTTGAAGAGGAGCTTTTGGGGGGAAGGTAGTCACAAAGCTCACACTAGTTTTATAGCTCAACCATCCTCTAGTTTAAATGTAAACTTTCTTTTGTATTACTTCCTATGTGATTTAGTAATATATGCCCCAGCAGAAAAGGAGGTCCCATCAAAAAAGAAAAGAGGCAAAGAAGTCTTGGAATTTCAGATCTGTGAGGAGACGGTAGTTGGAGCATTCCTTGTAGCATCCCCTTCAGATTTCAGAGGGTCCCTTGATGACTGTTGTGTGGCCCACAGGGACAAGGCCAGACCCAACAAGGAGAGAGCATGATACAAGGAGTTATTGCCTTCATAAAAGCAAAGAACTAAAAACAGTTCTGAAATCTCAGAACAGATTGAGCGTTAGCATGAGAGATTCCAGATTCTAAAGACAGGAAAACATCAAAGAGTAGGGGCTATAGAAAACCTGAGCTGCACTCCCTGAGTGTATGTAATGAGAACTTGGTCGCTTCAACTTTTACAGAGAATCAGCATTTCTTCCAAGTCTGTGGTTCTTGGGTTCACAATATGCACTCAAGACTTTATATTAAAGGGAAGGGGAACACAAAGAGGGCCCCAGAGTGATGAGTTCCAAAAGATGTTCATGATGGACATTTACTCATCATTTGCTCTCTGATTCATCATGGTGTCATGAAGAACAAATTGACAGAGGAGATCTGTGTTCTAGACTTGGCTGTGCCACGAACACTCTGGGTGCCCTTGAGAAGTCACCCAACCTTCTGGCCTCAGTTTCTTCCTGAGACCAGTGAGGGGGTCGACTACATCACTGTCCATAAACATGAGATGCTTTCTGTTGGTGTGCAAGTATATTTTATTGACTGGTTATGCATGGCTGTTAAAAAAGAAGTATTAGGAAAACCATAACTAGCTCATCAAACTCACGATTATACGGGCATTATTGCTTAGGGATGTGGCAGAAGCAGGTAGTGATATTAGGCCTGAGTAAATTTGTAAAAAAAATATTAAGTAAATAACAGTGCAGATATCGCAAATATCACAAATTCAATATATGATTGACTGGATTTAGAACACACTTGGATGAGGTGATCTCTAAGGACCTGTCCATCTCCAGAAATTTATTACTTTTGATGCAAATGAATGTGCATCGAATGGAATGGTCCATTTCAGCACAATCAAATCTTTCTCTTCTGTAAGGTCAGGGAGGGTCTCCAGGTAGATTCCCATAATACATACTTTACATTAAAGGGATAGATACAGCAGAGTGTTGGTTTCAATGATGCACATGGTTGAATTGTTGAAGTCAGTGCTGCTTTTTATTAGTCTGTCTGATTATCCGCTCATCTCAGTTCCAATTTATATCTGGCTTACCTAGAGAATCCTTCTCAGCATTCAAAAACTTCCTTACATGGTTTATATTTATGTTTCTTCAAAAAAAATTTTTTACTGAAGTATAGTTGATTTACAGTGTTATGTTCATTTCTGCTGTGCAGGAAAGTGATTCAGTTATATACACACATATATATGTATATATTCCTTTTTAAAATATTCTTTTCCATTCTGGTTTATCATAGGGTATTGAATATAGTTCTCTGTGCTATGCAGTAGGACCTTGTTGTTTCTCCATTCTATATAAGTTAATACCTTAAGTCAACTAACCTCAGCCTCCCACTCCATTCCCTTCCCGCAACCTCTGACCCCTTTGCAACCACCAGTCTGATCTCTCTGTGAGTCTGTTTCTGTTTCATAGGTTCATTTGTGTGATATTTTAGATTCTTTCACATAAGTGATGTCATACATTATTTGTCTTTCTTAGTTACTGAATATGATAATCTCTAGTTGCATCCATTTTGCTACAAATGGCATTATCTCATTCTCTTCATGGCTGAGTAGTATTCTGTTGTATATTTGTACCACATCTTGTTTATCCATTCATCTATCCATGGACATTTAGGTTGCTTCCATATCTTGGCTGTTGTGAATAGTGCTGCTGTGAACATAGGGATGCATGAATCTTTTTGAAATACAGTTTTGTCTGAATATATGCTCAGGAGTGGAATTGCTGAATGATGCCGTACTTCTGTTTTTAGTTTTCAAGGAAGCTCCATACTGTTTTCCATACTAGCTGCACCCTCTTCTATTCCCACCAACAGCACAGGAGAGTTTCCTTTTCTCCCTGCCTCTCCAACACTTGTTACTTGGTTTCTTGTAGACTTTTTCACGATAGCCATTCTGAATGGTGTGAAGTGGTACATCACAGTAGTTTTGCTTTGCATTTCTCTAATATTTAGTGATGTTGAGCATTTTTCATGTGCCTATTAGTCATCTGTATTTTTTTTCTTCGGATACATTTGTGTTTCTTAATGAAAACAAGGTAGTGTTAGTAGAGGTCCATCTGACTATATCCACTTCACTTGGCTTGGGGGCAATGCAAGCGTGATGATGAAGTGCTTAAGACAGAGTCTTTTGGTTCAGTCAACCTGAGATCAAATCCTAGCAAATTTCCCAACCTCTGTATGCCTCAGTTTCTTCGTTTATAAAAGGATAATAGTGAATACGACCTACCTCAAACATATATGAGTTCTATGTAAAATAGTTGGCACAGCACCTGTCATAATGTACGAGCCAAGTAAATAAGGGTTAACATCATCATCATTCGCCATCATCACCATCCTTACCTAGTACCAGAGAGCACAAGGCAGGATTATCAGAACCAGCTTCCCTTTAAGGCATTTCTGCTACCCTCAGTCTCCCTCTCACACGTCTGCCTCCAATCCATCAAGCAGTTAGCAGCATGTTGAACATAGCTGCTACCCACTATCCATTTCCCAAACAAAGGTTTGTTCTGTAACTTGCTGGCATCTGGTTTTAACAGACAAGATGCCTCTCTTGCCTAGAATTGAACCTGCTTATTTTACCAAACAGCCTAGTTATTCAAAAATGAAATCAAATATCTGAATATCCTATGTTAATATAGCCTGATTGTGAAATTGGAGTTTGCTATTTTCAACCAGTTTCTCCAACTGTGATCTCTTGGGCGTGTCCTGGGATAGCCAAGAGAGCTATAAGAATTTATTTTTAATGCTGAGTTTCCTTTATTCCCATAAGTATAGTTCACAAGGGAAAAAAACCCCAACTTTTCCCCAAAATATTAATTTGGAGTTCTGTTATTATTTTAAGAGGATAAAACTTCAATTCTTTAAGCTAGCATTTCTCCTACTAGGGACCACAGACATATTCTTGAGGGCTATGGAAGGGATCTGTTCTCCTTTAAGAAGAAATCTGATATTTCTCACATTTGAGGATGCTGCCAGGTCAGTGTGTCTGGGACACTTTGTCCTGGTTCTCAACTTTTCTTACTCGTTCTCATTCCTCATGACTCCTGGGTTCCAAGATTCTATTTGCCCAGCTCTGTTCACAGACTAATCCAGGAGCCTCAACTCTGACTCAGTTGAGTAGCACGCATGCTTTTCTCAGAGACTCAAGATTCTCACTGGTTGTCTGTCTCTTTTCAGCCCAGTTAACTCCCAGGCTGCAATTGCTTGACTCCTTGGAGCATAACCCAGGGGTCGGATATGGAGATTCTTTGCAATTCCTTGGTTCATCTCCTGGGTTATCAGGAGTCATACAGAGTATCCCAGATGTTTATGGAAGAAACAAATTCTGCATTTTCTCCCAGGTTGCCTGGCTTATGGGGTTCACTTTTACACTTTTTTTTCTAGCACTCTATTTCACAAACTCTTATTAAAAGACTTGCCTTTATTACTTTTGAAAAATATGGTGCCATCATTTTGAAAACCCTCCGGTTAAAATCATCAAGAGAGCAAAAGTATTTCCTCTATCCTTTCCACTGTGCATTTCTGTGTATCATTATAATCAGACCCGCAGAGGCCATCATACCATTGACCATCTCTGAACCCTTCCCTTCGTGAGTAATAAAGAAAGAAACCTCACGAAACAGCGGTAAGGAAAAAGTTGAATATTTTATCATAAACATTCTTGTGATAATTAGAATGGATTAAATTACAAGAGAAAATGCATTTAGTTAATCTTTCCTCTAATTAAAAAAGTATCCCTGGTTTTAAGTAAAGTGTTTGTTTTTAAAAATACATTCTTATTGTAATCAGTAAGGGGGGAAGGCCTGCTTGGTCCTTAGTGATAGGCTTCAGCAGTCTGCAAAGTAATTAAAAGCTACCAGCCACTGTTTTTTCAATGATTAAGATTCTTCAGAAGCCTACTCAATGTTTTCCCATAGCTTTCACTGCAGGATTCTCCATAAAAGACCTTTTTCTGTGGTCTGTGGTGACAGTACCCTCTTTCTGTGCCCAGATGGTTGAAGAGGTGGTTGCTTCCCTTGGTCAGCAAGTGTCAAGTGTGAAGAATAATTCAAGAGAGGTTTATACACTTTTCCGAGCGAGCTGGGATAAGAATCAAAATGAGATCAGTAGATGACATGAGATGTGCATGAAATAGAACAGGGCCACAGTCTAGCCCTTCATGGGTTCCTTTCCAAGCCTGGCAGACCCCACACTGCCCCAGGCCCTACAAGTCTGTCTCACAAATAAGGAATCATTCACATCACTTCTCCACCATGGTTCATCCCAACTGCAAAACTCACTCCCCACTCTCACCCCCAGACATTTCTAGAATGTGTCTCACATGCTCATCTTTAGCCCATTCAGATTCCTCTGGCTCAAGCTGCCTCAATGAGGCTGCCTACAAAATTTAGTTAAGGGGAGCCCTACAGTACTTCCCCTGCTGCCAGGGGTGTGCCAGCCGGCAGCCCCAGCAGCCAGCCTGCTGAAGCCCTGCTGTGTTTACACCCAGGGGAGGGCGCCACGGTCTCCCACCCTGGGGAAATTTATCAGCTGCTAACATGTTCCTTTGAGAGAGCAGCGCTTCTTTCTTTGCCCATTGCCCCTCTCCTGTATCTCAAGCCGAGCCCAGGGCTGGGCTATAGAACAGACCACGGGATCCTTTCTGTTTCATCACCTGCATTCATCCTCGGACACCTTCTGCAGACACAGGTGCGCTGGGGCATGCTCACACATTATCTTTTTTTTTTTCTATATTTTATTTGTTTTAATTGGAGGATAGTTACTTAATAATATTGTGATGATTTTTGCCATATATCAGTGTGAATTGGCCATAGGTATACATGTGTCCTTCCATCCCGAACCCCCCTCCCACCTCCCTCCCCACCCTATCCCTTCAGGTTGTCACCCTTTGGGTGCCCTGCTTCATATATCAAACTTGGCCTGACTATCTATTTAACGTATAGTAATATTTATGTTTCAATGCTATTCTCTCAAATCATCCCACCCTCTCCTCTCACTGAATCCAAAAGTCTATTCTTTACGTCTCTGTCTCTTTGCTGTTCTGTACGTAGGAGTGTTATATAGATTCCATGTATGTGTGTTAATATACAGTATTTGTCTTTCTCTTTCTGGATTTTCTTCATTCTGTGTAATAGGCTCTAGGTTCATTCACCTCATTAAAACTGACTCAAATGTGTTCCTTTTTATAGCTGAGTAATACTCCATTGTGTATATGTACCACAACTTCCTTATCCATTCATCTGCCAATGGACATCTAGGTTGCTTCCGTGTCCTAGCTGTTGTAAAGAGTGCTGCAGTGAACATCGGGATACATGTGTCTTTTTCAATTCGGTTTCCTCAGAGTATTTGCCCAGTAGTGGGATTACTGGATTGTATGGTAGTTTTATTCCTAGTTTTTTAAGGAATCTCCATACTGTGCTCCATAGTGGTTGTATCAGTTTGCCTTCCCGACAGCAGTTACATGTCTTTAAACAGCCCAGATAGTTCTGAATCCCAGTTTACCCTCAGGACCTCTGACATCTACACAACCAGATCTTAAGGGTGGCTTCCATTTTCAGCTTGCTCAGCTGCCAGTCAGAAATCCCCTGTGGCCTCCCATCTTCCTCATAATCATGCACCAGGAGAGCTGCTTGCATATCCCCTAGACTGCAGATTTCCAGCAGTTTCTGGCACAGCTCTTTGAGATCATGTGTTCTAATCCTTCATGCCCCTCAGCATCACACAGCCCAAACTGTACATCACAAAAGCTACGTCCTGCCAGACCCCAGAGAAAGGAAGGGTTAACGAATATTCTAGAGACAGAAAGCCACAGACAGTTACTGTCCAGGAGGAATTAAAATTGCGGAGGATCCTGGTCCACAAATTCCAAGTTCAGCCGCAGCAGCACCTGGTCAAATTAGCAATGAAGTTGGTTAGAGCCTGGCCAAGCAGCGTCATCTGTCTAAAGTGGTAGGCAGAGTGATGGGCTCTGATAAGTGTGAATTGCATTTCTTTATTTTTTAAATTATGCTTTAACTTCAGGAGGGCTTACCAGACAGTTCTGTCTCATTTAGAACCATCTACGGGTGGGACCCCCAAAGATCATAAAACAGTCACCTCACAAACACAGAGGAAACATTTATATCTGGTTTGATTCCAGCAAGTTAGCAAGCTGTCAATCACTGGTCACACTACTCCAGCCAAGATACACTCTGTCTAATGACACAAAACTTACAAGTGGTGGCTTAGCTTTGCAAGAGAGCATCCTGGCAGTAGGCTGTGGGATTGTTTCTCTACATGAGGTGCATGTGAGCCCAGGAAGCCCAGATGTTGCTGGTGATAGCAACTCCTGTGAATAAGGAGAGAGATTGAAGATGTTGGAGGCAGTGAGAGAGACTCGCTTTTTTCTATTAATCCAGGGAATGCAGGCAAGTCGAGTTGGGTCCCTGAAGCCTGCTGCTATCAACTTCTCCCCATACTTTGAATATGAACCGATTTAACTTTTTATTTTCATTTAATGGAGCCAAGAAAGATCTGTATCTGTTCACTTACAGACCTACTCTCTGCGGGTCTGATACAGGAAATGTTATCATATCATAGAAAAGCCTAGTGCCAAAAACAGTCTACCCAGAATTAAATAGCTCAAAACACAAAACATGCGTCAACACCCACTCCAGACTCTCCGTGGCGCCCATGTTCTGTCTGTAGACTGTGCCGTCTTCCCTGTCTGCCACATGTGAATGCTTATCGCCAGTGCTTTCGTGCGCTAGCTACCGTGCATCCGCAGGGTGGGGCTGGTGTCAGGAAACGTGTGTGCTGTGCTGAGTCACTTCAGTAGTGTCAGACTGTCTGTGACCCCATGGACCATAGCCCACCAGGCTTCTCTGTCCTTGGGATTCTCCAGGCAAGCATATTAGAGTGGGTTGCCATGCCCTCCTCCAGGGGATCTTCCCTACCCAGGGATTGAACCCATGTCTCCTATGTTGCCTGCATTGGCAGGTGGGTTCTTTACCACTTATGCCACCTGGGAAGTGTGTAGCAGAAGGATTAAATGTAAGAATCAAACAGGCCTAGCTTCACATGCTTTGCACATTGGGGATTTTGGCAATTTCTGTATCTTCGGTAAGCCTCGGTTTTTCCTTTCTGTAAATTGTGCATTAATGACAGCCATGCCCTACTGTTGTGGGGACTTCACTTATAGGTGAAGCCCTCAACACAGTGCTTGAAATTCCATCGATGCTGACCTGATAATCATGAACAGCACATCTTTGTGCCTTGGCTCTCGTTTCCCCCCTGGGTCTTCGTGGAGGAAGCAGTTAAGAAAGCAGTAGGCATAGGACACAGCCATGCATGGAAAGGAGAGGCCAGGGCACTAGACCTTGTGTGTCAAGCTCGATGTCTGGGCCCCTCCTCTGACCTCACTTGTGCAGAAGGAGCTCTTTGGAATACCGGGATTCTGTTCCTTTAAGAAAGGAGAAGCCTTGGAGCTCATGTAAAGCAGGGAGGGAGGTAGAAATGGCCCAGGATGGACCTGACTGCCAGCTGCAGAAACGTGGGTGTTATAATATGAGAGACACCTGTATCATTGCATGCCATGTCTGGGGTCTGCTCTTCCTCTCTCTGGTTCTAGCTGAGCAATGGTGACTACATTCATTCATTGATCACAAAACATTTATGAAGCACCTACTGTGTGCTGGCTGTAGCACCCACCCCTCCCCCACTCCGTGTGAGCCCTGGGGCAGCAGGAAAGAGAGGTGACTTGCATAGGGGCTGGTAACAGCCTGAGGAGCTCTATCCCTCCCCTGCCTTTTCGATTGCATGGGACTTGGCTGTTTTCTAACTTGGAACACCTCTCCTGGTGTTTCTGTCAATAGTTTTTGGTTGACTTTTCAACCCTATCCCTTGCTCACAGCTTCCCAAGATCAATGTAAGCACAGAAGCCCATCTACTTCAAATGGTAGCTTAAATTCATTTGTAACACAATGTAATTACATAAAAGGAAGCAGTCAGGTATCAAACTGTGTGGATACACACAAATGATTCCCTCATAAGTGTTAATATTTCCAACAACGGAAGACATTTAGTTAAATCAAATGAAGATGGCAACTCATTAAAATTTATTTTCCCTCCTATCCTTTTTTATCTTTTAATCCTCTGTGTATGGCACGGCTTGTTCCATTAAATAACACTCATTAATTAAATCTCATCATCTCCTTGCTGTATCTATATTTTTATTTATTAGGAAAACCTTCAGATGCTTATAATCTAATTTAGTTGGATTACTGCTTGGACATCTCTAAGTAAAAGAACTGTGGAGTTTTCAGGTGGAATTACTGGCTAGAGGAGGGGGCAGGAGAAACCAAGTTTTCTCCCTGGTTCCCCCTGGCAGGAGCTGCTAGACGGGCCTCTCCCCTAATGGGGGACTTAGCCTAGATTTGGAGAATGAACGCACCACGCATTCTGCATCTTTGTTGGCTATGAGAAGGGAAGGGAGGTCAGAATCTGCAAAGGAAGTTATGAACTCAAACATCCCTATGTGAATGAAGCAAGAGCAATGTAAGTAAGTGCATTAAATAGGGTGTAAGATGGTAGGGAGTGGGAATGATCTGGAAAGCAGAGGCCCCGTCTATGGAGGACAGACACAACCCACCACTAGCTGACTGCTGCCATGTAGAAACAGAAGTTTAGTTTTGCCAAATTTTCCTAGTTCTTCAATAGAAGCCAGAGATCCAAAGGGGCAGGCATACCCTCCCAAAGTTTAAATATTGGCAAGCAATTCAAAATTTATAAAAATGCCATACAGGCCATTCAGACAAGACTGGGGGACAAATGGGGCCCCATTTGGGGCCCCTGACACCTCCAGTGCCAGGTGAGTAGTGAAGAAGGAAACCTCATTTGCCCATGAGACTGGGACAGCTTCAGCTACTTCTTTCTGATACCCCAATTCTCCTGTTGACTGGTGTAAGCTGATAGGAGTCTGGTTACCATGATACAGTGGGGATACTTTGCACTTACATGGTGAATTTTCTCCAAGGAGCTCAAAAGACTTTGTGTTGCCTCAGTCAACCTCACAACAAACCTGTGAGGCTGGCAGGAGGCCCTCGCCCCCAAATCCACAGTGAGCAGCATCAGAAAGAACTGACCCAGGCAGCTGGGTTGACTCGTTGGTTTCAATCCAGAGTCCATACAGTTGGCAAACATAGCGCTTGAGAAGCATGGACAGGGTCCCCAATACTGCCTCCTTTGCTGCCTTCTTGGCTTATTTTCTTTGCATCTGCTCCAGTTGACAGCACAGCCCCAAATGTCAACAATACAGGCCAACTGAGCCAGGAGCTAATTTCTGTCGTACGTGTCAGTGTGTCCACATCTGTGTGTGCATGCATGTGTGTGTGCCCATCTGACTTCTCGGCAGGCTCAGCATGGTACATCTGCCCCCATTACAACATGCCCCTGCATCGGTCATTGGTCTAATGCCATGCTCTGAAATGCTTCTTTTGCAAAAGCTCAAGACCTAGACATTCGCAGTAGGTGTCCTCAGGAATCTGGATACCTGTTTTAACTAGCAGTGCCTGAATAATTCATGTTGCTTGGGGCCCTCTGTCCCTTTCTCTTCCTCAGTCTGATAGAATTACTAATGGTAGAGGAAACGTCTTTCTCTTACAGAGCTGCTGTGCATGCCCTCTCTTTGGCCCCAGTGGATTAGTGGGAATGGCCATGTAAAACACGGACAAGGGACAGGAACAGACATCTTGCTTTGGGGAGAACAGCCAAGAAAGTCACACTGACCAGCTGTAACTGGAGCTCTGTCACTGTTATCACTGCCCCTCTGACTCTGGTTGGGTTCAAGGGCTTTCTGTACAGTCTCCCTACTCAGCCCCTTCCCCTTGGCTTCTCGGGTGTATGTGCTGTCTCTCCTGCTCTACTCAGGGGAATTCCTTGGACATTACAGGCGTGACCCAGAGTGAAGACTCCAGTACATCAGTGTAAACCTATTGATCTTTGCCCCAGGACAGCAGAGCACAAGTATCCTACATTTTCTAGATTGCCTTGCTCTTCCCTCCAAATTGTCTCAGATCGTGCTACTGATTCCTGGGAACAGTTCCCAGCATGATGCTCTATGACAGTCATTCACACTCTGCATGTGAGCATGCCATGAACATCCTCAGAGGCAGATGCAAAACCAGAGAAGCACCTGGCCATTTTCAAATGCACGTGTTGAGGGGATAACTAGACTTATTGACACTAGAACTACAAAGGCTGTCATACCCACCAGCTTCCCATCTGATCCTGCAAATCAGGAGACTCTTCATTAGAGTCAAAGGAAGCTTGCCTTTTCCAGGGATGAAAACTTCTAAAGATCTTACAGAAAAGCAGTGGAAACCCCTCCTCAATCTAGTCTGCACCACAATTGATTGTGCCTCCTGAATCAACCATGGTGTTTTAGCTCATCCTGTAGATCAAAATCAACGTTGAATATGTTTCAAGTATGTAAATTAAGAGAATGATTTCTTTATATACCCGACTCCAGCTGAGTATATGAAGAAATGGCTTTTTTGCTGCCTTGGGAGAAATGTATTTGTGCTTTCCATGTGGCTGTTCAGAATGGAAGCTTTCAAAGTCAGCCAGGCCTGCTCTTTATCTCCATTCATTATGCCTCTCAAAGTATCACACAGACAAATTGTCATTTGTATTTTTCAAATATATATGCACATATGCATTTGAGGGAATTTAGGGGCACCCTGTTGGGAACACCTCTATCTTCATAGCCTCAGGGTGACATTCTAGAACGTCAAAATAGGGTAGCCACTGGCATCCTCAGTGTTGCAATACCTGGTATAGCCCAAATTGCCCTGATGCTGGGAAAGATTGAAGGCAGGAAGAGAAGTAGTGACAGAGTATGAGGTGTTGGATGGCATCACTGACTCAGTGATTTTGAGTAAGCTCCAGGAGTTGGTGATGGACAAGGAAGACTGGCATGCTGCAATCCATGGAGTCGCAAAGACTCAGCGGCTGAACAACAACAGTGTGTAAAATGTTAGCACAGGTGACCGTCGAGATTTATCTGCTGGCAAATTCAGGCCTACCTGACTGAACTGGCCTTCATGTTAAATTTTCTCTTGAGTGCAAACAGATTCAGGGAGGCTCAAGAGGCCAGATGCACTGGTCGACAGGGAGTTCAGCCACTGAGTTCAGCCTTCAGCCTCTCTCAGCTTTTGGGAGAAGCTGGAGTGAAATTCCAGGTTGAATTAAATACCTGGTGGGACCAAAAGGTCACTTCAATGCCTGTCAGTGATCCTAGCTTCCTGGGACAGCTTTACCTTCACATGTAAATTTTCGCATCCGTCACCAGTGAGGTTTGGTTACTCTAAGTAATGCAACCTTAAAATATTTTCTGAGCAGTAAAGGCAAATGGTTGCAGTGTTATAAAGTCCTGTCTTATAGGAGACATTAAAATGTTATGCAGCAAGGTAAAAAGCCATAAGCCAAGACCTTAGGAGGCTGAGTCCCTGAGAACAGCATGAGGCTGACACAAAAAGTAAGGAGTTAAAGCCAGCCGGGAGTGGCTTCAGAATCTAGAAATGCACATTGCCTGGGCTTCCCTGGTGGCTCAGACGGTTAAAGCGTCTGCCTGCAATGCGGGAGATCTGGGTTCAATTCCTGGGTCGGGAAGATCCCCTGGAGAAGGAAATGGCAATCCACTCTAGCACTCTTGCCTCGAAAATCTCATGGATGGAGGAACCTGATAGGCTACAGTCCGTGGGATCGCAAAGAGTCGGACACGACTGAGCGACTTCACTTTCACTTTTCACTTGGGATGGGGGGGTGTGTGGGGGATGGTGGAAGGTGTTGCTTTTCATCTGTTTTTCCTCCCCAGCTGGGACTTCATCCTTTTCTATTAAAACTCTTGACAGTGGCTCCTAAGAAAGGTGATCTCTGGCAGGGCCAATTCCTTGGGTTTGGCCAACCCTGGCACCCAGCAGCAAAAGTGCTACCCAGATAAAGCCTAAATGACTCCCTGCCCTGAGTAAGAATACAGCAGGTGCTCTGTAAGTGCTAACTGGCTTGAGATGCCCTGAGAAGGACCCTCTGGGCCACCTCAGCTCTGAGGAGAAAAGTTGGGGAGCAAAGAGTGAAAAGCCACTGTGAGCACGTGCTTCTCAGCTGCCAACAACAGCCCATTGTTCCAAAGTCAAGAGCTGGATGGGAGAAGGAATAGCAGAGGGAGTAACAGAAGCTGGGTGACTGCAGGGCTCCTGAGCTGGGAGTTTGAAGGCTTGAACACAGGGGATGCTGGCTTGTTGTCTAGTGTAGATGTTCAGAATGGCCAGGAACACCCCCAGTGGAGTGAAAAACAGTTCCTTGGGAGAATGTTAAGAAAATCTTACCCTTTATTGAATCAAACAGATGCACAGGGAAGGAGGCAGTAACCTAAAAAGGTTGAGAATTACTCATCTGGTGGAAGAGATGGCTGTTTTCTAGAATTTCAGTAGAAGCAGCCTCAAGTATCTTTACTGAAGACATCCGGTGGCTTGGGACACCTTCTTCCAATTCATGTTTCTGTGTTTATCACCCCCAAGCGTCTGTCTACAACATGGGAGACCCGGGTTCAGTCCCTGGGTCAGGAAGATCCCCTGGAGAAGGAAATGGCAATCCACTCCAATACTATTGCCTGGAAAATCCCATGGACAGAGGAACCTGGTAGGCTACAGTCCGTGGGGTTGCAAAGAGTCGGACACGACTGAGAACTTCACTTTCACTTTCCTTTTCACTTTCAACAGCAGACGCAGGCTTACACCAAATCCGTTTGGGCTGAAATAAGAAGATGGGCCAAAATAATTGATGTTGTATACGTTTTGAACTTACGGATTGACTTTTTGGATGATAATAAGAGCTAATAGTTATTGAGTGTTGACGATAGCACTTACCAAGACCAGTGCCAGATTCTAAACATAACCTTCTCTCGTCGAATCCTCACACCAGTATTGTTAGGTGGAAACTGTTGTCATCAGCAGGGCTTCCCGGTGGCACTCGTGATAAAGAACCCACCTGCCAGCGCAGGAGACATAGGAGACACAGGTTTGATCCCTGGGTCGGGAAGATCCCCTGGAGGAGGGCACGGCAATCCACTCCAGTATTCTTGCCTGGAGAACCCCATGGACAGAGGAGCCTGGCAGACTACAGTCCATGAGGTTGCAGAGTGTCACACACGACTGAGGCAATTTAGCATGGCGCACATTGCCGTCAGCGTCGTACAGGTGAGAAAATTGGCTCAGAGAGGTACAATAGTCAGTGTGTTACCTGGCAGAGACAGGGGACGTTGAGCTCTAAATCCAAGACTACTTGACAGAGACCAGGTGAACTACTGTACTGGTTTGATCACCTGCTTTGACCTCAGGTAATTGCACCAAGAGGGTTACTTTGGAGACCAGAGCTGAAATCAGAAATAGATGGGCACCAGAGAGCCACCCTCACCTCCTGGTAAAGTCACACCTGCCACAGTGTCTCTTTGGCGATGAGGGGTTCTCTGGTTTACCAGCACCCCCCAGCCAAAGACTTCCCTGACTTAGAATCCAAAAAGGACTTACTGCTCTTTAGCATAGGTATTATAGGTCAACTCCCCTAAATTTAAGTTGACTTTCTATCAGCGTTCACATTTCCACTAACTTTTCATTAAATTAATTATTCAAAACAATTCAGAGTTAGCATTCTCACAGCAACTGTAACTCTGCCATGACTATATTAAGGTGTAAATTGAGCAGCATGTTTCACAATAAAGTTAATTTTATATTCACCAGAGAACTGAGTTGTAGTTGCTGTGGGAACCATCATTTTGAATCTTGACTTTGAGGGCATTTAAATTCTCAACCACAGCATTGTACTCCATAGCGTATATTACTTGGAGCTTCATCTGCTCCGCACCCTGGCCAGTCTACCCTGAACTTGAAAGTCCTATCAGAGACTAGCGTAGCAGCCTTCTGGTTTTCTCAGCCTTCTTACTCATGCCGGTATCTATGACACTGCACAGAGAAATCGCCAAGAAACCAAAATGGTTCCCATTTTATTCCTGCAATGTTTTGAAGAGGTGACTTTCCTTGGAAGCACAGTCAGGGAGAGGTACCAAGTCTCAGGCAATGTCAACTAAAGCAGGCAATGCCATTGCCTTTGTGTGGAGCCAGGATTCTCATCCAAGGGTATTTTTGGCTCTGCGCTGTATTATTCAGTACACACAGGGTGACCTCTGAAAGCTCCAGTCGTCTCACATGCCATTAATCATGCAGGCATGCACAGCCATACATCAGAACTTATTGGAGCTCCGGAAAAGCTAAACAACATTTCCCAAAGCCCCATAAAACCCAAGCATCTCTAAATCAAGACGCATTGCAGAGCCTCTCTAAAAGGTACGTTCAGCAGAACTGGAACAGAACTCGGGCTGAGTCCTGGCGGTGTAGAATTGGTGACATACGCCAGGATAAAGTCAGAGGCTTGTTTGCAAGAGGGAGGGAGACTTGGAGATGGTTAGAGACATGAGTGTTCCGTCTACAAGAATTATCGATTTTTGTAGCTTTATTGGAAAAATCAGTCATGCTTTCTGCCTCCTGGGGATTGCTCGGCAGCAGTTTGGGAGTGTGAGTGTGGAAACCTGGCAGGTTAGCAGCTGAGTAGCAGCTCCTATTCAGCATTCAATTATCCATTTAGCGAAAATGTGACTTAGCAGAAACATACTGCTGTTTTGCATGTTTAAAATGTATCTGAAAAGGAGGGATTTTTTTGTTTCTCTGTGAGTGAGAGGATTTCCAAGAGATAGCTCCTGCCTTCATAAGGGCACACTTATTATGCAAAACTGAAGACTGGCACCTAACAATAGCAGGGGCCAGATTGTTGGAATTCTGGACTTTTGGAAAACAAGCTTCCTCAATCCTTATACTGTAGCACACGTACTTACACCTCTTCATAGAGACATCCTACAAAATTGGTAGAAGAAGTCCCAGTCATGAGCAGCATCCTTCCCCCGAGTCTTTGATCAGCTGTGTATTCAGAAAAGGACTAGAACACGACATGCAAGTAAGAGTTTCAAAGAACAGGATATGGTCAGGACAATTAGGAGGACAGAGTTACCTGGGTCACAAGGATGGGGAGGGATGGATGATGAACGTGCTGGATTCGTGAGTGAAGCGGGTGATTGGGAGATGCCACGCCAGCCAGAGGAGAGAAAGGAGGTGAAAAGTGGAGGGGAGACTGGAGTGTCTTTATTGTCTCTGCACCAGGCAGAAATAGCAGAAAGCAAGATAAAATATGGCTATTGTGGGAGGTTATTTGATGTGCAGTGTTCTGAGAGCAAGTCTTTAGAGGTTTTGGAGAGGTTGTTTGGTAGGGAAAGCTTGAAATAGATTAATAAATATAAATAGATAATGGACAAGTGATGGATGAAAAGGTAAATGATAGATAAGTAAATAAGTGTTGGTCACTCAGTCACGTACAGCTCTTTGTGACCCCATGGACTGTAGCCCACCAGGGTCCTCTGTCCGTGGAATTCTCCAAGCAAGAACACTGGAGTGGGTAGCCATTTCCTTCTCCAGGGGATCTTCCCAACACAGGGATCGAACCCTGGTCGCCTGCATTTCAGACAGACTCTTTACCATCTGAGCAACCAAGGAAGCCCTAGATAGGTAGATCATTAGATAGATAGGTGTTAAATAGGTGTATGTAGCTTCAGTGTGTTTGAATGCCACAATTCAGATGCGTCCAGCTGATCTATAAGGATAAACAGAATGCAAAGGGATTTAAAGTCCAGGAGAACTAATCTGGGAGGATGCTTGGGGGTGATCCAAGGAGACCTTAACGCCAAGAAGAACTAGACAAAGCTGGCAGAGTACATGCAGCCTGTGGCCGAAGTCATTATGTTAAGGAAGCCGGGAATCTTATTTGCTGAAGCTGTTCTATGTTAGACTGTCAATTTTGACCCTAGGGACCAAGGCTGGGAAACCTCATGGTTCTCTGCTCTCCCCCACCCATGCTGCTCTTTCCCTCGCCCTCTCCTGATTGTCTTGAATAAGGAAAAGCAACTTGGAGACGAGGGCAGGATCATGGCAGAATCCAGCCTCCTTAGGTCCATTTGTTTGCTAACTCCCGGCTGAGGAATTGAATTTGTTTACATCAACCAGAGCACTATATGAACAGTGTATCTTATCATCCGCTTTCATGTCCCCAAAGCCTGTCCTTTTGGAAGGATGTGTAGGGAACCTTAAACTCATAGAGGATGAGCCCTGCCATCTAGAGCCACCCCCGCACCCTGCTGAGCCACCCCCGTGGTGACCAGGACGGGCCCTATGGCTTCCTCCTGGCCAGCCTCCCAGGTTCTGCCCTTGCCCCATCCCTGTGTGTTCTCCTTGCATAAAGGGATCCTCTAAAACCTCATCAAATCAGGCCACTCACTGCTCAGAATATCCCAGTAGTTCTTTTCGCCAGGAGTAGAGCCACTACCCTCACAGCAAGCTGGTCTGCATGGCCTGGCCTTGTCCCCACACTGCCTCCTTGTTCACTCACTCCAGCCACGATGGCCACCTTGCTGTTCCTCCAACACCCCAAGCACTCTCTGCCTCAGGGCCTTTGCACCTACAGTTTCCTCTGCCTGGATTCCCATCCCCTCAGATACTGGCATGACTCTCTCCCTCCCTTCCTGTAGGATTTTCACTCAGATATCACCTCATCAGCAAGGACTTCTCTGACCACCCCAGATATAACAGCAGTCCCCATCACATACCATCCCCATCACAATCCCCCCTCGCTGTTTTATTTTCCCCCTAGCAATTACCACCATCAGATATGCCATATTAATTTCTTATTTGTTTCCTATGAGTTTCCCCCTAATAGCATGTAAGATCTTTAAGAATGAGACTTTGTCTCTTTCATTTACCACTATATGTTCTGTGTCTAGAATGTACCCCAGCATTTGGTAGATACTCAGCAAATATTGGGGCTTCCCTGGTGGCTTAGATAGTAAAGAATCTGCCTCCAGTGCAGGAGATGCAGGTTTGATCCCTGGAGAAGGAAGTGGCAACCTACTAGTATTCTTGTCTGGGGAATTCCATGGACAAAGAAACCTGGTGGGCTACATACAGTCCATGGGATCACAAAGAGTTGGACATGGCTTCAAGACTACACCACCACCGCCACACCATATACTGACCCAGTGAATGAAAGAACAAACTCATGAATGTATTCCAGAAGTTGGCACACTGTATCACTCTGTACATGTTTGATGTTGGACTGGGATTGTGCCCGTAGAAGTCCTTTCACTCCTTGAGTCCCACACGCTAACTCATCAAGAGCAAGAGATAGAACAGGAGGCTAAGGGCATCACTCTTGACTGGGGACCACCAAGTCACTCAGGCAGGACATCACATGTGGCTTCACCGGCAGGATCCTCCTGGCGCACCGTCAGCTTCTCATTACAACATAGTGGGTCAGGCTCCAGACTGACACCCTCACACTGCCCTAAACCACCTCCAAACGCAGGATTGTTGTTCCGTCACTAAGTCATGTCCATCTCTTTGTGACTCCATAAACGGCAGCATGCCAGGCTCCCCTGTCCTTCACCATCTCCCGGAGTTTGCTCAAATTCATGTCCATTGAGTCGGTGATACCATGAAGCCATCTCATCCTCTGTCACCCTCTTCTCCTCCTGCCTTCAATCTCTCCCAGCATTGGAGCATTGGGGGTCTTTTCTCCAAAAATCAAAGATGGCCATTGATTAATCCACAGTAAGGAAAACTCACATCTCCATCTCAGAGTACTCGCTCCCTCCAAGGAAATCTATATGGGAAAGGAAGTTAAGATCACAAGATCGCCGGGGAAGCAAGGAGTCAAAGCAAGGAGTGTGCTATTCTGACGCCACCTTCTCCCCATGGAATCCAACTTGGTTAGAGGGAAGGGAAGTGTGTGGGTTCAGAGTTGGACAGGCCTAGGTGCCAACCCTCAAGCCACAATTTTCAGTGATTCTGACCTGGGGCAAGTTTGTTAACCTCTCTGAGCTTCAGATTATCCAACCACAAATGATGATAATAATTCATGCTTTATAGTGTCCTTGAAAGGGCTTGATGAAATAATGAGGTTGTGCAGAGCTAAACTCCTAGTCTTCATTCATCAGTGGCAGAGGTGTCCCTTTATTCCTCAATCAATGAGGACATACTCATGGCTGAGTTGACCCTGACTCCCCGCTGCTCCGTAGGCTCCCCTTCCACACCCCAGGCAGACCACCCCTCTCTCTTAACATGCCTCCTTAAGCCTAAATGAGATTTCTCAACCTTAGGATCCTTTACAGTTTCACCACCCATGCCTTTATATTTTAAGCACAATTGTGTAGATGACATGTTACATCCATTAGGTACCCACCTTACTCGTGTAACTCCCAGGAAATTTCCCCACTTATCTCATTCCCATTTCAGTCTTTGGAGGGCATCTTCCTGGGGTCTTTGCTCTACTGACTGTATGGATCGTGATGCTCCCTCCCATCACCTGTTAAGAGGCTGTGAGAGCAAATCAGAGGCTCGTCTTAGCCACACAAGCCCCTCCTTCTATTATTCGACGTCACATTTCTTTCTTTCTTTCTTTTCCTTTTTTTTGAGGTTACTTTTAGTAACAGCAATGATAGCTGTTGGTTCTAGAACTTTTACTATGTGCATGTACACGTAGTTTACATACGATATGTATTCTCTTTTAAACCCCAGTTGTCCTCTAGAATAGGTACTCTTATTGCCCTCGGTTCATAGATGAAGAAACTAAGAACTAAAGATCTCATAATTTTTGCTAATAAGATTATGCAACCAAGGGATAGAGCTGGGATATGAACTCAGGCAGCCTGGATTCAGAGCCCATTGTCTTAACCACACTACAGCCATGTGGTTACAGGACTGACCTGGTACTTTGTCCCAAGTTGGGTAGCAGATGCTGTTGGAGGCCCTACATCCTCAAACAGGTAACCCAGTATAAAATTCTATGCCCTTTCCCTTGCCCTTAGGGGCATTCGCCCCCACGACCACCAGTGAAACGAGCCCAGTCCTCATTCCCTGACCTTGATGATAACAGTCATCCCAATTGGCATGGAACCGAGGGATTTCCTGGGACTCACTACTTTGGGAGCTAAAACTAGACAGTCCCAGGCATGTGGGGATGGTTTGTCCCCCTAGGCGAGAGCAGAGCCTCTGGAGCCCATCTGATGTCACATCCTGTCTCCACCACTAATGAGCTCTGCAACTGTGGCCAAGTTATCTAGCCTCTCTATGCCTCCATTCCCTCGCGTGTAACATGGGAATCATAATAGTGCCTGCATCATAGGGTTATTGTAACCAATAAGTTAATGGGGATAGACATATAAAAGAGTGCCAGGAACACAGAAATGTCTAGTTGAGGGTTTGCTATTATTGTTGTCTTCCTATTAAAAGCTTCCAAAAATCCAGAGTTACAGTCCTGGGGCAGGTTCTTTGCCTAGTGCTTTTGACATCTATAAGAAACAAACATGTAGTTATTTCCTTACATTTTCTCAAGTTGGGCTGCAAACAGCAACAACAAAGGAATATATATGGCAATTTATCATCAGCCTGATTTTACACTGGTTAAAAGAGAGCCGTCAGCCCTGCAGTAAGTAACAGGTCCGTGCCCACAGGCCTCCTAGGTGTTATTTGTATTTTTATGACCCTCCTGTGGCTATACGGATGCTCAGTGGGTGTAGAAATTGGATGGTTAAAAATAACAAATAAGAAATCAAAGTCGTGCCTTTGTCCCTATTTCCATACCAGGTAGGTGCCACATTCATTATTTGCTGGACAGCTGTGGGAATAAGCAACACGAGCTACAACAACTTGATTATCCTCCAAGAGCCAAATTAAACCATTGGGCTCTCTTATTATTGTCATGCTTGCCTTTGTGGAACTCTTGTCACCCTCTTAATCTACCAACATGCCTCTCTTCTCCCTCTCCCTCTCCCTCTCCTCCCTTCTCCCGGGTGCACTATCCTGTCTCTTTCAACCAGAAGGGATCAGCTGGTTCAAAGTTAAAATGCACAGACTCCCCCAGCATGCATCCAGGGCCACTGGATTCAGCCTGGTTTTAGACCCAGCACTGGAACCAGCTGTTTATTTGACTTGGAGGAGGTGTCATCCACCCAGAGGGCGTGGCCTGCAGGAAGCTTTTCCCTTTACCTGGCTGCTGACTCAAGGACACAGTGAAGCAGCAGAAATACCATGTGGCTTATTTATGCATTCATTCAACAAACATCTTTAATGCCAGGTGCAGGGAAAACAGCCTGTACAACAGCGTCTCTGCTCTCAGGAGGCCTGGAGGCTCCCAGAAAGACGAGCATTGAGAGTTCTCAATCTCAGCTGCAAGAGAAACTACTTGGGGAGCTCAAGAAATCAAAATACTGATGTCTGAGCCTCATCCTTGGAGATTCTAGTTTAATTGGGGTGCAGCCTACAGTCAGGATTTTTCAAGGCTCCCGAGTGATTCTAATGTGCAGCCAAGTGGAGACCTACTGCTCTAAACAAAGGATGAGTTAGAATGATGGCGCGTGCTTTAGAAGGAGGAGGTGGTGCTGTGAAGTCATTTGATGGGGGCAGAACCCTGAGTTCAAGGTCAGAAAGCCTTCTCTGAACAGGCCGAGGAGGCGTGGCTTTGCCAGAGTGAGTGCAGGAAGCAGGGTTTAGGGGAGGAATCTGCCAAAGCATAAAAGGAGGGTCCAGGCCATGCAGGCAGGCTGTGTTCTTGAGCAGAGCAGAGCAGCATGGCTGAAGGTCAGAAAGCAGAAGCCTCAAGTGACAGGAGATGAGATGGGCAGGTTCGGATCATGTGGGGCCTTGCAGGCTTTTTTAAGGAGTTAGGACTTGATCCTGAAGCAGCGGTTCTCACACAGCAGCCTTCAGAACCTGCTGGAGGGCTTGTTAAAATGCCGACTGCCGGGCCCCACCCCCAGAGGTCCTGATGGAGGGTCTGGGACGGAACCCAAGAGTGCGCATTTCTAATGAGATGTTGCTGCTGCTGATGTTACCCCTGGTGGTACCAGGACCACACTTTGAGAAGCACTGCTGTGATCTGAAGCAAAGGGAGAAACACCTGGTGCTTCGTCAGCGGTGTTCAGTGTGGCTCCAGTTGATGTGTACCTTAGCCACCTCCTGATATTTGCCCATCACTATCCCATGACATCCTCTTATGATTGGGTGAAGTGGGATAAAGAAAAGTGATAAAGGAAAAAAGCAGGCTCCCCCCAAGGAAAGCACAGACTTGTGTCCAGCTCCAGAGCTCCTGGGTGATAACATGTGCTCAGTCGTGTCCAACACCTTATGACCCCCATGGACTGTAGCCCACCAGCCTTCTCTGTCCGTGGCAAGAATACTGGAGCAGGTTGCCATTCCTTCTCCAGGGGAGCTTCCCAACCCAGAGATCGAACCTGCATCTTTGCACCTCCTGTATTGGCAGGTGGGTTCACTGTGCCACCTGGGAAGCCCCCATACTTAGCCAAAAGGCCTAGAAGCAAAAGTGACTCAGTCTCAATTCACTAAGTAACTGACATGGATTTCCCTCCCCGGAGTGATTCCCAGTTACTGCTGCCTAAACTGTTCCCTCCCTTCATGATCATCTACTCTTTTAAAAAAGTGTACCAGTAAGAGCTGGAACCATCACAACTGTACAAAATAAGATGCTTTTTTTTTTTTCCTGAGCCCAAGGCTGAGCCTGCTGCCTTCCTTTTCCCAGGCAGACAGAAATGATGCTGATCAGTGAGAATCCTGGTTCATCCAGGAAACAGGCAGCATCGACACCTGGATCCAAATTTATATCACCTCATGGAAGTTTCTGTTGCTGCTGGGGTGGGGGTAGGGAGGGGGCATGATTTCTGTCTTCTGAGCAAAAAAGCAGCAGCAGACCATGGAAAGGATCACTGGCCTTCCCAGCCCTGCCCCCTGCCGCTGCCCCAGCATACCCCCTCCTCAGTCCTACACAAACCCTTGAGGTCACACACATGCTGTTGAGATGAAGGAACATCTGCCTTTGGATTTTCTGCGTCTTTTCTGACAAAGCTTTAGGGGCATCTGTTCAAGCTCAAGTTCGTGGCTGAGGGTCTGTACCAATTTGTGCCTGGAAACCGAGTCTCTTCCCTGCTCCCTCTTACTCACCCAGATGAGCAAGAGGACAAGTCCTGCTGTTTTCTGGGGACAAAAATGCTTCTCTGGCAGAGTCAGGCTTCTAAAATTAGTTGGAGTTTGCCCCAGAGTCTCTTGAAACACCCAATTGAATTTACTGAGCATTTGCCGCTGCTCTTTAATAGAAATGACCACCAAATCCCTGGTCCCAGCCCCTCAGCTGTTTGCAGCCTTAAAGAGTTCTGGAATGCAGTGACGGACTCTATTACATATTTCCATGGTGCATCTTTTCCTAGTTCCAGCAATGCACAGCTGTCAGAAAATAGTGGTGTTTAAAGCAGTTGGAGGAGAAAGGGTCCCCTAATTAAGTGAACAAGCAAAAGTACAATGCTTTCCAAAAGAAAAAGTCATCACTCATTTTATTCTCAACTCTTCTCTTCCTCAGAGTGGCTCTTGGTGTCAGTGGGTTATCTGAAAACACTTCCAGTGACCTTGCTAGAGTCTTGGGTGGTAGGCAAAGGGGAGTGAGATTTTCCTGGGATGTGAAGCAGTCACACACTCAGGACACCCCCAGACACCTCCAGTTTTTTAATTTGAAACAGGATAAGCTCTTGGTTTTTTCTTAATCTGGAGATAAGGCAAGAAGTGGCCTGTACTTCACCTTATGCCCCAAAGAAAAGCCTGCCACTAATTATATATAATATTTGTAATATCAATAATTATATCAACACTAATAACCATAAGTGCTTCTCTCTATGGAGCAGTTGCAATGTGCTCTAACTTGATGCTAAAATCTTTGCCTTTAACATTTCATTTTACCCCTCTGACATCTGTGTAAAGTATTACCATCATCTTTGTTCATTCATTCATTCATTCAACAAATGTTGATTGCATGTGTTATATGCCAGCTGTTTTTCTGACACTGAGGATACTTCAGTGAAGAAAAGATGCAAAAATCCTAGCCCTTGTGCAGGTTTCATTCTTTTGGGCAGGGCAAGAAATAAGATCCATTAGCAAGATGGTGGTAGAGATTTAGTCGCTGAGTAGCGTCTGACTCTTTGTGACCCCATGGACTATAGCCCCCCCTGGCTCCTCTGTCCATGGGATTATCCCAGGCAAGAATACTGGAGTGGGTTGCCATATTTCCTTTTCCAATTAGCAAGATAGAGTTTTACAAACAGGGGTGAAAGGTAAAGCCACTAGCTCACGGTCACACAGACAACAGAGGCAGATCGAGGTTTTGATCTCAGAAATCTCTGACTACAAACCAAATTCAGGTTTTCCCCTGGACTCAGAAAAACCTTTCCACGGGGGTGAGTCCAGGCTGCAGCAGCTCTCCTAATGGTCTCTTGAACCAGCAGGCAGATACGTCTCCCTTCTCCAGCTTGCTTTGTCATCTGTCAGCACTGACATGCATCCTGTTTTGTGTTTTCACTTGCATTGCCATCTGCGTGTGGCCCTCTCTGCTTTTCTAAGGTCTGCCCGATGTAGAATGTTAAAGTCCTACTTCTCTTTCCACATCCCTTGTCCCCTATTAGCCACGTATTTGTACCTCTCAATTGCTGCACATGGCAGAACATTTCTTGATGCTTTTTTAGAAAAGCCTTTTATGGTAATTATAGCTTTCTTCAAGTACATTTATGCTCCCCTTTTTACTGTGCTGTAGACATTATTTCGCTCATGCCTAATTTCTGTTCAGGCAGAGAGCCTACCTACCTGGTAACTGTGTCGATGAAATTTTTTTTCTTAGTGTTCCGAATTCTGCGTGTATAAAAGTCTTGGAAACTATCCCATTTCCACTCTGCCAGAGGTATCAGAGATGCTGATTTCAGTCAGAAGTCATTCATTCATTCATCCCCTGCCTGTGTGTTGAGTACTAGCAATCCAAGAGTAAACAGGATGGACGTGGCCCCTGCCTTGGCAGGTTTACATGATAACAGAAATGCCCAGAGCAGTCTACACTGCACAGTTTTAGAGGCCCCATTCAAATGGCAGTTGTGACAATGTGCACGTTTATTACAACAATTTTCCTTCAGGTGATGATAAAACGTCATAAAGAAGAGCTGCTGCAAGGGCTAGCAAGCATCAAGGAGATACCAGAGAGCTGTGATTCTGTGTGGTGGATAGAATAGGATAGGGTAGGGTAAAGCACCATGATAGGTGGGACTCGATTTGGGAGCTTCAGAAAGGCTCTCTGGAGGTGAGTTGAGTGAAGGATGGGGTGAAGTTAGACAGATGACAAAAGGCCGAATGGCTTCGATGTGAATAAAGCCTAAGGTGACATTGAGTTAGACTGATATGGTGACAGCCAGTGTAAGATCTGGAAGCCAAGGACTTCGACTTTACCTAAGGTCATCGGAAAGCTATAGACGCGTTTGCAGCAGGGTCCAGAACTGAGAGAAGGCATAATGGCACAAAACTGGTGGCAGGGAGACCAGTTAGATGGCTTTGACCAGAGTTTAAATCAAAGATGGGGATGGCTCAGGTTAGGATTCTGGAGATATTTAAGAACAGATAGGGCTTCTTATAGTGAAGAACAGGGCTTGATTGTTGACTAGATACATGAGATGAGAGAGGAGGTGCGTGGGCTGGGTAATTAACAATGACTCCAAGACTTCAGTCTTGGCCAGTGGGATACACGGAGGTGCCATTCATTGATCAAGGAATCAGAGTTTGGGAGGAGAAGGAAGATCAAGAAACCAAATTCTATTGAGTTTGAGATACTTGTGAGTGAACAGATGGAGACATTGAGATGCAAGTTGGAGTCCAGGTCCAGTGTTCAAGGGAATAGAGTTGAAAATTCAGGAGTCATCAGAATATACCAGTGTGTTTGGGTTTTGGGACTTTTTTAAATCCTTAATTTTTACATCAGCTCTAATTTTTGTTAAGGCAGAAACTCTGCCTACCTGGTAACTGTGCCAATGAATATTTTTTCCTAGTGGTTAGAACTCTGCATATAGAAAAGTCTTAGAAATGATTCCATTTCCAATGCTTTCTGCCAAAAGCATTCAAAGTGTGATAGAACCAGCCCCAGATATCATTGTTGCCCTAGAAATTTCTCTCTAGGAAAAAGACTTAGGTCTTTAAGAAGGAGGCCCCACTAGCTTCTCATAACTCTCAGAAGAGTCTATAAATGAAGGCCAGGCTGAAATGATCTAGCACCAGCTGATTTGTGTTTGCAGTCATTAAAGCACCTACTGTGTGCCTGACACTGGAGCGATTTCTGAGATCCAACAGCAAACAGGGAAATCTCCGCACTCGTGCAACTTTAGATCAAGAGCAAGGCTTCTCCACCTCGGCACTACTGACACCTGGGTCTGTTTCGTTCTTTGTCGTGAGGACTAGCTCAGGCATTGTAAGTGCTAAACATCCAGCCTCTACCCAGCAGATGTCAGTAGGATCCTCCCTAAGATGTGATAATCCCAAGTGTCTCCAGACATTGCCCATGTTCCCTGGAGGGAGGGATGGGGGCCACGATTGCCTCAGTTGAGAATCTCAGGTCTAGGGTCATGATAAAACCTGAAGTTTCCAACAGCCAGCTCGCCAGCTGTACAACGAACCAAGCAGCTGTGCCTCAGGCCTTCTGTATCAGTGGTCTCAGAGATAAGCACTCAAGGAAGGAGCAGTGCTAGCTAGCCTGAAATCCAGAAGACTTCACACAAGAGACCTGCTGGATCCCCAAGTCTAAGCCCATAAGCCCCATTCAACTGCAGTTTTAGATTCCTCTCCAGGGAAAAGCCACCACCCGATACCCATTTGCCCTCCAGACTAATTACTTCCTACGTTTTGTTTTCCCTTAAGCAGAGGCTGGCTTTGCACTTTACAAACACAACGAATCACCTCCTCAGAAGGCCACCAGCAGAATGAACTTGTGCTGGGGGTAGCTTGGGGTTGCCTAGCAACGCCACGCATTTACCAAGGCTTTCTTCCTCTTCAAGCTAAAAAGCAACGTCCTGTCCATTAATTCCCAGCTGCCCCAAAACTTCTCAGAGATTTGCCAGCTTCCCACTGTTCATGTTTTCATCTTCCTCATATGATGTGGAGAAAACCAGCTACTGTGGTCTGTTTATCTCACTTCAGTTGGTCTGGGGAGGCGGAGGGGAATGGAGAGAGAAAGAAAAGGAAAAAAAAAAAACCTCATTCAATCTAGGAGCATACATATTTTGAGTGCATATCTAACTGACATGCTGGTGTTCTTTGCAAATTTGAAATTTATGTAGTGGACGTGGGTTTACTATACAATGAGGCTTCTGTTGAGACTTTAGGCATGATTTTAGTCAAACACAAGACCTCAAAGTAGCTAAATAACAATGCACACAGAATAGATAGCATGCCAGGTGAATGCTGGTGGGTCTGTCATGCAGTGTCTTCTCTGCGACCCATCCCTAAAACTCTGCTTGTAGAAACTGTAAAGCTGGAGGTGGCTGGGGGTTGCGGATACTCTCTTTTCCTTGCAAATCTGTGAAATGTCCCTTGGGCTTTACCTACTGAGTTGCATTTTGCTCCTGCAGAAATATTTATGGCATTTCCCTGACACCGGGGCTGGCTTCTTCTCCCAGCTCTCTCTCAAAGTATAAAGAGATGGGAAAATCACCTGTATTCCAGACAGGGCCGTGGTCACCTCCTTGGTAGGTAAGGAATGGAAATGTGACTCTTGACTTTGAGAGGATAGGTGTAGAGACCAGTAAGTCTTTTTCTAGGTATGCAAACACCAGTGCTTTGCTCACATCCTGGACTGAGTACCAGGCGCTACAACAAAAGAAAAAAATTCCCTGATCACCATCTCCTCATGCCTCCTCTCAAGAAAGCTATTTCTTTACAGAGACTTCTGCATGTAGAACTTCTCCTGCTGCTTACCCAAGTCCTAACCCATACCACGTTCTGGAAAGGATGGGAGGGAAGAAGTATTGAGGAGTGAAACTCCTTAAAGAAGTAAATTTCAACTCAATTTCAAACCCTCCAGCCCTTTCTTCTTAGGAGGAGTCCTTTAAATTCCCACCTCTGCCACAGGCACAAATTAGGTTTATCGGCATTCTCGTAAGGGGGACCCAAGAGAAGAGAGGAAGGTGGCCAGGTGATGGCCTCCAGAACACTGGAGAGAGAAGGAGGGGGAGAGACACAGTTTTGATTCAGAAGATTTGGGCCAGAAAGGTTTCAAATCAATTACCTCCATCATTACGAAGCACTTCATCCCTCTGCCACAGCCCAATCCACCCTACACTTTGTGTGGTTTAAAAATAGATATAGAAAGAGATGGAGATGGTAGCAAGAAGTCGAGATAGAAAGAGATTCAGGAAAAGTTATTTTCTGAGGACAGTTAAATTAATGGTCATTCGGAATCTGTTCTAACGTAAGAATCTCTTTAAATGTAGGTATGTAAGGGAACATACCTAGATTGCACGTCTTAATTTCCTCGAAGTCATCGCCTTGTACACTTAAAGCAGGTGAATTTTATGGTATGTAAATTACACCTCATAAAGCTGTTAAAGGAAAGAAAGATGAAAACATATCTAGGAATTCTTGCCAGCAAGTAGGTTTTGTGAGCATGGCCACATCCTCCCAGAGACTCCCCTCTCTCTGTAGTGACCCCCAGTCTCTCTTTTCTTTCCTCATCCAGACTCTCTTTGCCCAGGCTCAGGTCAGGAGAGCAGTAGCTGCAGCTGTTTTGTGGGCGGGGGCAGCTAGGGAGTGAGGCAGGCTACTGATTCTATACAAACACACATCCAAAAAGGAAAAGAAAACCACAAACTAAGAATGACTGGAACACTCCCGCCTCCCCCCAGGCACATAAGCTTTCCTCTGCTCTCTCCTGATCCATAGCACTGAGCACCTACCCCTTCCCCAGGCATCAGATCCCGCAGTATTTTTACATCATGCCATAAATAGGTTGAGTGATTAGCAACCAACATTTTAAGTGTCCCTTAAAACTAAATACCACAAAAATATGAAAATAGCCCATCAGAACCATCCAGTTCTTGGTCCTAAGAAGCTCATGCTAATCACATGTAAATTTAGTTTTAAAATTCTGAAAGATGGAGGGTACTCAACCTCCAGCCTGGGTTGGTAGGGACTTTTCACCCTTCTGCATAAGGCACTGAAAAAAGAAAGGATTTTTGTTGAGGCAGCATCAACCCAGAGCCATGGGCTGGAAGTAACAGCCTACTAGACTTGTTGTCCGCCCAGGGCTAGTTTCGTTTTTCCAGAACATTCCCCACTTTGGGAAGCTTGCCTCAGACCCCTTCGCACAGGTCAGTGTCACTGGGGAGCGTCTGCATCTGGGCCCCTGCTAACGTCTTGCAACCGCATGCATCGCCTGCTTGCCGACTCCTCCCGCGCCAGGTACGGGCCCCCCTCTGCGGCTGGCCCAGCGGCCGCCCTGTGGCCTTGCTCCCCCTTTGCATGGCTCCCCCGCGGCCCCAGCGCGGCTCACGTTCCTCCTCCTCATCCTCTCCGTTTCTCCAACCAGATGGCTGCCCCGATTTGTGCAACGGCAACGGGAGATGCACACTGGGTCAGAACAGCTGGCAGTGTGTCTGCCAGACCGGCTGGAGAGGGCCCGGATGCAACGTTGCCATGGAAACCTCCTGTGCGGATAACAAGGATAATGAGGGAGGTGAGTGATCGTCTTCGAATTCCCAGCCCCTCAAGAGTGGAGCGTTGTGTGTAAATGGTCGTCTTGAGTCCCTTTTGAAAGACCTCCCCTTTGCTATTGTCAAATGTTGTAACACTTCCTTTGAAGCAAACGGAGCAGAGTGTGGGGTCCTTGGGCCAGCGGGGACCCCTGGAGGCACCAGGGGTGGATACTAGCTTTGGTTTCTCAAGTACACATCCCCACGGAAAGATGGCCAGGCCCTGGCTCTGCCTTTGGGTGACCATTCCTCTCAGGGAATAGAGTTACAAACAAATCTGTGCTGGTGACATTATATGTTCAACATGGGCTAGGATGTTGTGAGCTGTGAAAAGGCTGCATCCTTTCAGCCCTTTGAGATGTTGCCATACAGATGAGGAAACTGAGGCCTAGAGAATGATGAAGTAACTTTTGTCTTTAATTTTTATTGGGGTACAGTTGATTTACAATGTTACGTTACTTTCCGGTGTACAGCAAGGTGAACCAGCTATGCATTTACATATACCCGCTCTTTTTTAGATTCTTTTCCCATGTAAACCATTACAGAGCCTTCAGTAGCGTTCCCTGTGCTATAAGTAGGTTCTTATTAGTTATCTATTTTATATATAGTAGTGTGTGTGTATATATATATATATATATATAAAATCTCTCAACCCATCTCCCAGTGTATCCCTCCCCATCTCTTTTCCTGGGTAACCATAAGATTGTTCTCTACATCTGTGACTCTCTTTCTGTTTTAAACATAAACTTTCTGTTTCAATCACAATCTTTCTGTTTTCGTCACAATCCAAATCCAGCTCTGACTCCAAAATCCATGTTCAAGCAAAGGTTGGCAAACCACAGCCCTTGGACCAAATCTGATCCACTGCCTGTCTTTGTACCAGCAAAGCCTACAAGCAAAAATATGGTTTTTACATTTTTCATGGTTGGGGAAAAATATATAAAGAAGGAAAATACTTCATGACACATGAAAACTATGTGGAATTCAGATGTCAGTGTCCATATGTAGAGTCTTATTGGAACATAGCTACACCTATTTATGTTTTGTCCTGCTTTCAGCGTTAAGGCAATGTTGGTTAGTTGACCAAGACAAAGCCTAAAATTGTTATCCTCTGATCCCTTATCAGAAGTTTGCTGACCTCTGTTCTATACCTCTGAGCTGAATTTTCCTGTGTTGTTTACCCTGATGGAGTCCTGAGATTCAGGGGCTAAATGGGGTTGCTGTAGCGCATGGACCACCTGATATCCTAGGAACACAGAGTCATGGTTCCCTAACATGAATACAGGTTCATCATCCACCCCTGCCAAAATGACCTATGTGGTCAGCATTTCAGAAGGTATGAATGAGTCTGATTATTTAACAAAAATATGCATTCTTTCATATGTGCCACCTGGGACTGTCAGCCCCTGCCCTCATGGCCCCAGGGGGCTGGCTTCAGTGGTGTCTGGAGATGTAGGCTGAAAGTAACAGACATCCTATTTCTGTTTTTCTTCATCCTCCCATTTTGCAATTCCCGTAACCTATTATTGCAGTTGTAACACCTCTATAGTTTCTAGGTAAACAAATGTGCGTACACTGATAGGAGTACACCAGTCACAAAAAGTTTATAGACTTGACACAGTGCTCCCATTCATTCGTTTAGCCTAAATAGAAGCCACTTTTAATTCATTTTTGAATGAAGTGAGGCATAAGTCCGTAATAACTTTTTTTCTTCCAAGAGAGATAGTCAGAATTGCATTGCTTTTCCTGGTAATAGTCACTGTTTTTGCGTCTGGTCCCTGGCGGTTTCACCAAGCAAAGCGGGTGCTTACAGGCCTGCTCCTCACCTTCCAGAAAGGAACGGCTTCCTTCCCTGGCACTGGTGTCAGCAGCTGAAAGCTTAGCAAATGGCTGAAACCCTGCACACAAGGGAGGGGGACCCAGTCTCCCCCAGATGTGCCCTGCACCACTCCCTTCTCCCTCCACCGGCCCCACTCGGATGCTAGCTCCCATCAGGAGAAAATCCATGAAGTGATGGGGCTGGTGGAGATACCCTCCAAGTCTCCAGCCTGAGGACTGCCCAAGGGGGCACCATTCAGGGTCCCTCCTGGCAGGCAGAGGCAAGAGGTGTCAGAAAGGCAGGCCACAGAAGCAAAGGGGGCAGCGATTATGCTAAAGACAATAATAGCCTTGTTATGGGAACCATTAAAGCAACCTCCCAAGGAAGTAATTAACCACCCAAAAAAAGAAAAGGCTCTGCACAGTATTTATAAAAAGAAACTCCCAGTTAATTCAGAGTTGCTTCTGTCAGGTGAGAGGGGTAGGGAAGGATTCTCTCTCACCTGGCGTAAGCAATTCACAAACTTGAACCGAGTTCTTTTTTTGGAGGAAATTCCTCAGTGCAGAGTATCCTTTTTATGGTTAGTTACTTCCCGAGGAGGTGTGCTCAGCACTATGGGGTTTATTGATAAATATTGAAGTTGTTCCTCATCAACTCCAGACCCAGCCCTGCAGCAGACTAATTTTATCCTGTTCTGCTCATTTTGGGGAGAGGGGTGGGAGTTCTGCCCCAGGCTGTGGCCTGCTTTGCCGGTTCTCAGGGAGAGCTTTGTGGGTCTCTAGACATGACAGTGGGTGGGTCGGAGGGATGCCCAGGCCTGGGGAGCAGCTGCAGTGAGCGCATTTGTTATAAACCTCATGAATGGAGAAGATAATAGAGCGCCCTTCCAGAGCAAGCTGGACGAGCCAAGTCATTTCCATCTAGAAATGCTCTACATTTTTTTAAAAAACTCTCAAGTTTAAAGTGATAGATCTTTTTTATTTTAAACAGAGATAAATATAGATGCAAATATGGAAATAGATATTTGAAGTCTCTGCAGCCTTTTCAACCTGAGTTCCTCCATGAGAGGCTTCCCTGGTGGCTCAGACAGTAAAGAATCTGCCTGCAATGCATAAGACCCAGGTTTGATCCCTGGGTTGGAAAGATCCCTTGGAGAAGGGAATGGCTACCTATTCTAGTATTCTTGCCTGGCGGGCGAATCAAGAAGTTTTAATGCCTACAGACACTAGTAGTTTCCAAAGTTGAAAGTGAAAGTGAAGTCCCTCAGTCATGTCTGTCTCTTTGTGACCCCATGGACTGTAGCCTACCAGGCTCCTCTGTCCATGGGATTTTCCAGGCAATAGTACTGGAGTGGATTAGCCATTTCCTTCTCCAGGGGATCTTCCCAACCCAAGGATCGAACCCAGGTCTCCTGCATTGTAGACAGACGCTTTACCATCTGAGTCACCAGGGAAGTCCCAAAATTGAGCTTATAGCAAAACCACCTGGAGGGCTTGATTACACAAAGGTTGTTAGCCCTATCCCCTTTTCTAATTCCGTAGGTCTGGAGAAGGATGCAAGAATTTGAACGTCTAGTAAATTTCCAGAGGGTGCTAATGCAGGTTCTTTCTGAGAGCCTCTTAACTAACACATCTGTTATATGGAATGAATGAACTTCTCTCCTAGGCAACTAGAATGGTGGTGGTAGCTTAGTCGCTAAGTAGTGTCTGACTCTTGTGACCCCATGGACTGTAGCCCACCAGATTCTTGTGTCCATGGAATTTCCAGTGCAAGAAGACTGGAGTTGGTAGCCATTCCCATCTCCAGGGCATCTTCCTGACCCAGGGATGGAACCTGGATCTCCTGCATTGCAGGCCGGTTCTTTACTGACTGAGCCACCCATGGAAGTCCAGTGCATCTGCTGCTGCTGCTGCTAAGTCGCTTCAGTCGTGTCCAACTCTGTGCGACCCCTGGCAGCCCGCCAGGCTCCCCCCGTCCCTGGGATTCTCCAGGCAAGAATGCTGGAGTGGGTTGCCATTTCCTTCTCCAATGCATGAAAGTGAAAAGTGAAAGTGAAGTCGCTCAGTATGTCCGACTCTTAGTGACTCCATGGACTGCAGCCTTCCAGGCTCCTCCATCCATGGGATTTTCCAGGCAAGAGTACTGGAGTGGAGTGCCATTGCCTTCTCCACCCCAAGCATCTAGAATGGTACTAATGGTACCTTCCTCGGAAAACTTGGGAAATTGATCACACAAATATTTTCTGGCTTCTGTGGTTCTTAGATGAGAAACCCTGTTGGAAAAAGCTGCCTTAAAATATGCCCCACCAAACAATTTATGGATTCCTACCTTCTTATTCTCATCACTTTCAAAGTCTCCCAACACCCCCAGCCATGTGACCACCAGCTTAACCTCAGGAAGCACTGGCTGATTTTGAAGGGACAAACATCACCTGCCATGGCCCCTGAGAAGTAGCAGACACGGTTCAGACAGACGTGCATGGGAGCAGACTGTCTTTTTAATAGTGAGAGATCTTTGCTTGAACTGCTCACCCCAGTTTGAAAAAAAAGAGACTCAAAAAAATATTTTTGCTTACAGAAGACAAATATGAGCTCATTAAAGTCTGAGAATACACACAACATGTGCGTCAAGTGACAGGCGGATAATATTTAATTATCACCACCAAGACAGAGGTGTGAGATTTAGTTCATCACAGCCAGGGGTAGGAGAAAGGGTGTAGATTTCCTCTCAAAGTGGGAACCTTGAGGTGGGGAGGCGCTGGTGGACCGTCTGCCCTGGAAAGACAGTCCTTATGCCTTCCCTCCACCCATTTATCACCAAAACCTTGGAGTCAGGCGCCCCGGCCCTCTGTGTGCAGAAAGGCTGGCTTCCATTATGGTCTGAAGTGCTCGTGGAAGCCTATCAGAAGCTGTCCCCAGTCTGTGGGCAGAGGCCCAGAGTGGAGAGGCAGGAAACGGCCCTTCTGAAGGCTTCCCCTCCACTCTGGGGGATTGTCTTTGTTTCCCTCTGTCTTGCTTCAACACAGATCTGGAAGTTACATGTTGGGAACTTCCCTGGTGGTGCAGTGGTTAAGAATCTGAGCTTTCACACAGGGGGCATAGGTTCTGGGAACTAAGTTCCCTGGTGGGAGAACTAAGATCCTGCATGCCACATCGTGCAGCCGGGAAAAAAAAAAAAGAAAGAAATCAACCAATGTCTTTAAAAAGGTAAAGAAAAGAAAGATGCTTTGGGTGCATCCCCTGTCACTTCCCTGATTTTTGAACAGGTGACACTGTAGCAGAATATGGTTGAGAGCCTGGACTTAGAAGTCAGGTACTGTAACCCACTTCTGCAAGTCAGTTTCTTCCCCAAAGTTTCAGTTTTGTTGACTGTAAAATAGGCCAAGTTATGCCACCTCCATGAGCAGGTGTGACGTTTCAGGGAGAAAATGTGTGTGATACGTTTTACAAGGCGCCCAGCTCATACGATGCCCTCTTGTGCTGGCTGTTGCTGGCTTTCACGTTATTAGTATTGATGGTGTTGTCATTGTCCAGGATGCATGCCAAATCCACAGAGATGGAGCCGAACCTGTAATTTCCCCACAGTATATAACCAGTGAGATTCTAACCAGCGTTCATCAGACCTCAGGGTTGTATGACAACACTGGAGAGCTTGTTAAATATATAGATTTGTTGGTCCCAACCTTTGAGATTCTGATTTATTAAGTCAGATGTGGGATTAGGAATCTGCATTTTTACCAAGGATTCTGATGCAAGTGATCTGCCAACCACATTTTGAGAAAAACATTTTTTCAAATAATAGTTCCCCCTGCGTGGGCTGACACAGCCCAGTGTCGTGATGCCTGTTTCCAAGACCTCTACCCCTAGTATTTGCAGAACCCAAGACGAATGAAGTAAAGAAAGGGGAATTTAATTCAGGAAGAAGGAAGGAATTGGAAAAATATGAACACAATTTCCTGTTGTGTTTCTGAGTAAATAACTAGTATGCTTTAGAAGTGCTCTCCATTCCTGATTGGAGAGATGGCCAATGTTGGTCTCAAAATTTAAGTAGCATTTAACTCTCTGTCATTAGAGTGTGAATCCATCCATCCATCCTTCCATTTGTCATTCATCGTGGTTTAACAAACATTCGTTGAGGGCTGACTAAATGTTAGAATTTGGAAATAGGCCTCTGGAAATATGAAGACAAATGACACAAAGTGTCCACAAAGAGTTCACTGAATCCATCTGACGCTCAGAATCCATCTGGAAAGATGTATAAGCATGGTCGTATCACAGTCCAGCGAGTGAAGGCAGACGGGGCGGGAAGCCGTTCACCAGGAGCTTCTGGGTGACGCTGTCATAGAGCATGGGCATCAGCTCTGCAGAAAGAAAGCCCATCACAGTATCAAGCCGGCCTCTCCAGCCTGCCTCCTAGCTCCCTCAGGTCCTCAGATCTGCGTGGTCAGGAACCCCTGGTAGGAGCTCTTCCCTCCACCAGCAGTGTTGACCTTCCTCTCTGTAAGTTAAGGTCTTGTCAGGCTGCTCTTCAGAATGGTATTTCCCAGCCCACCTCCATCTGTGAAGCTCAGTTCCTTGTTTTGCTCCAGAGCAGGCTGCCAAGGGTTAAGAGATGTGGATGCTGGCCTGAGCTCAGGGCACTCCAGCCAAGCCTAAATGAGGAGAAAAAACACTGGAGTCTGTCCAGAAGCACTTGAGCAGACAAAACCCACCCCTCACCCACTGCCTCCTCCCCATCCCATAACCATCCAAATTGGTTCGACATGATTCAAGGATGCTGTTGCGGCGTTTATCTCAATTGTTAATTAATAACTCACCTTGTCTATATGTTTAGCAGAGCCAAGCTCGGGACCTCAGGGACTCCAGAAGAATCCAAATAGTCCGGTTTCTCCATCCAATGAGGGAGCAAGCTTGGTGAACCCATTGTAAATGCCTTGATTAATGTGTGTAAATCACACTGATGGATGGGTTGGGTGGAGGACAGCATAAAAATGCAATGTTGCTCTATTAATTGGGTTGGATGAGGATTCCCTTTGCAGTCCAAAGACCTTGTGGCAAATGTAGCTGGAGCCATAACCAATTAGCTCCCAGAGAGCAAAGCAATATATCTCACGCTTAGAAGACTAAGACTTGCCTAGAGGCCACTGCCAGCTGGCCAGGCACTGGGGCTCTCATCTTTGGGAGGGAAACAGAACTAGCCCCAAAGGAACTCCTAGCGAACCACATGGGCCTTCCAGCTGTAATAAGGTCTTTGATTTCCTGGGCACATTTGACTAGAGAAGCTTCTTCTGTTGAGGGTACTGAGAGTTAGGGGGTTTGGTTTCCTTTTATTCTATTGAGGTTCAAAAAATAGATAGAATCCACTTTCCACTCCATATAAAAGCTATAATCAGTAAGATTTCAAGAGCACTGTGCTGGGCTTTGGAGGTACCTTGATCATGGGAACAGGCAAGCCACGAGGTTTCCCTGCTGCTATTCTTGCCCCTGTTCTCTGTGCCCCCACACAGAAACAGAGAGAGAGTTTTACATTGTAAGTCAGATGATGTCATGCCCTCGAAAGGCTTTTCCCATGGTTAGCATCAAAATCAAATGTTTCACCTTGGGGAACTTCCCTGGTGGTCCAGTGGCTAAGACTCTGCACTCCCAGTGCAGGGGACCCAGGTTCAATCCCTGGTCACGGAACTAGATTGTACGTTCGGCAGCTAAGAGTTTTGCATGTTCCACCTTGGCCTGGAGGGCCTGCTGTGATGGGTCCCTACCTTCCCTCTCACTGTTCCCAATAACCTCTGTGGCAGACCTGCTTCATCCTCTCTGGCCGGCCTTCTGAGCCTTGTAGGGGCTAAGTTTCATCCCCGAGCCCATGCTGGTCCAAGGCAAGCAATACTGTGACTTGGGAGTTTTGCATGGCAGACTTCTCCAGGCAAGAATAGTGGTGTGGGTTTGCCATTTCCTCCTCCAGGGGGTCTTCCCAACCCAGGATCAAACCTGCATCTCTTACATCTCCCGCATTGGCAGGTGGATTCTTTACCGCTGAGCCACTTGGGAAGCGTCTCATTCTTAGGTCTCAGCTCAAAGGCCACAGGAAGGCCCATCAGAGAAGGCGCACCTTTGTCTTTCTCCCATCACTCTCTGGTGTTTCCTTCACAGCAAACGTCCACCCCGATCTACCCCTTCTTTCTTCTGCATACCTGTGTCTTCACAACAAGGTCTGAGTCTTTCTCTTCATAGTTTTTCCATTTCCCAGATGAGGATACCTCAGGAAGGGCATATTCAAAACAGGCTTTTCAGCTGGCCACTGTGACATCGCTTTTCTTCCTTAAAGCCAGCGTCTCATTTCTTCTAAAACAGCAACAAAATTTGGAAGTTGTTTCTGAAGAAGCTTCCAACAAGTAACAGAATATGTGCTGTTACCAAAAAAGGTCTTGGGGGGACATCTCCTGGCAAAACTTTCCAGCAACTGTTTTCATAGTAAATGTATTTGACCATGGAATTTGTTGAAGAAAATAAAAAGGTGTTGAAAGTTCATGAGTTTACCTAACACAGCACCTTCAGTCTTTTCTAATCAAATCTTTAGAGGCTTAAATGGTTATTAAGTGTCTCTTAAGGAATTGTATATTTTCCCCTGATTAGATGACAAATCAAATATTCATCATAAAACTATGATTAAAATGCATAACTGCAAAAAATGTTGACAATTCAAATCACTGAGGACTTACTTGGGGAAATTAAAGGATCAAAACAAAGATCTAACTGGTGGCAGAGAGGTAACATTTGTATCGTTCTGTTGGCTTCCTGCTTTTTGCCTTGACCAGAGAAGCTGCCTAGATGACTGAGATACCCCCCTGGTTTCTGTGACCAGCATTTAAATTTCAAATTCAGGGTTTAAGGGCGTAGGTGCGATGATTAGCTCTGTTGCTCCCACAACCCTCCCCTCAGTCCAGACTAGTGGTTCCCTATCAGGGACGACTGAGTTCTCCAGGGCACCTTGGCCACGTCTGCCATCATATGAGTCACAGTAAGGAGAAACAGAGGAGGCGCTGCTGGCATTTTGTGTGTAGAGGCCAGGGATGCTACTAAACATCCTGCACAGGATG
Organism: Aepyceros melampus; assembly: GCA_006408695.1. Lineage (NCBI taxonomy): Eukaryota > Metazoa > Chordata > Mammalia > Artiodactyla > Bovidae > Aepyceros > Aepyceros melampus. Next base: position 397,604 of record SJXQ01001596.1, on the reverse strand, counting down.
ACCCACAACGAAGAATGGGCCAGCCCCAAATGTCAGTAATGCCAGGGTTGACAAACCTGATGCAGACACTAACATCTCCCAGAGCGTATCTGAGGGGCTAGACGGTACCAGCAAAGGGAGTGTCCTTTGTTTCAAGGTCAAAGGCCTGGTGCATGGAGCCCTGATTAGCAGAGGCCAGGCCGGTGCTCAGATGTTACCAGACTGCCCAAATAAACCATGGTGTTGGCCCAGGAGAGCCCTGGGAACCTCTTATTATCATCCTTTATATAGATGATAAAGAAGGGCCAGAGAAGGACGGCAGCTTACCCAGGTCCCCCAGCTAAAATGTAGCCAAATCAGAATTCAGGACACATGGTCAAGGGCCCCTACAGCTCCTGAGTTTTGTGTCCTGGATCAGAGCAGAGCAGATCTGCTTAACGCCCTCAGCCCCTCAGCAGCACGAATTCTGCAGCATTCTGAAAAATCGCCTCGGCATTAGCTTTTCTCCTCCCTGTTTTGGATCTGGAGTGCATTTTTTGCCACAAAGTGCCTCTGCGCTGAAGTGCCAGGGGCGAGCAGGGGAAAGTGGAGCCGTTGGACTTTAAATAGCGAGGCGCTCTCCGCAGCGAGGAGAGAACAGCTGCCCAAGGCCTGTGCTCTTTCCTTTGACTTTCCATCTTCTCAGCCAAGAGCTCTGGGGGATTGGAGAGGGGCCAGAATTATGCGGCCAAATGTGAATTGAAGGAAAACTGCAAGGTGTCCCCCAAGCTCAGAGCCCAGTGTTTCTGACTTTCTCCACACGCAGCAAAACTCAAGCCTCTTCCAGGGAGTTCCCTCCCTTTTCAGTCCTCAAGGTATACCAGCATCGATCTGCCCCCAGCCAGGACTACCAGCACTACCCAGGGGTAGGGCCTCACCCCAAGGGACACTATGTCTTTCATTTATGAGATTATGGAGCCCAGGATTGTCAGGCACAGGAAAGCTGCAATATACAGTTGCCAGCAGCTACAAAGTCCAGAGAGGAAAGTAACTCCGTGAAGGCCACACAGCAGGGAAGGACAGATAGGAGCCAAACACCTGGTTTCCTGGCTCTATTTTGTCGTTGTTGTTTATTTATTTTTTTAATGGAGGATAATTACTATACAGTATTGCACTGGTTTTTGTCATACATCTGTATGAATCAACCATAGGTGTACACATGTCCCCTTCCTCTTGAACCTCCCTCCCACTTCCCACCCCATCCCACACCTCTAGGTTGTCACACAGCGCCAGGTTTGAGCTCCCTGCAACATATGGCAGATTCCCATTGGCTCTCTGTTTTGCATATGGTAATATATATGTTTCAATGCCACTCTCTCCGTTTGTCCCACCTGCTCCTTTCCCCACTGTGTCCACAAGTCTGTTCACTGTGTCCACAAGTCTTTTCCCTGTGTCTGCGTCTCCACTGCTGCCCTACAAATAGGTTTATTATTAACATCTTTCAAGATTCCATATATATGTGTAAATATGCAACATTTGTTTTTTTCTTTCTGCCTTACTTCACTCTGTATAATAGGCTCTAGGTTCATCCACCTCATTAGAACTGACTTAGATGCATTCCTTTTTCTGACTGAGTAATATTCCTTTGTGCATATGTACCACAACTTCTTTATTCGTTAATCTGACATTGGACATCTAGGTTGCTTCCATGTCCTAGCTTTAGTAAATAATGCTGTGATGAGTGCTGGGGGACATGTGTCCTTTTCAATTATTTCCTGGCTTTAAATCCAATACATGCTTCCCCAAAGGGACCCAGTTACCCTCCAGAGAATGGGTGCCTGGCATTGCTCATTTGAGCCAAGGTCTGTCTGAGACCCGGGACCTAGACGTGCTTGAGATTGAGCACTGTCTTTTTTTCTGGCTGCACTGGGTCTCAGTGGTGGAGTACAAGCTCTTCGTTGCTACACTCTGGGGCTTCTCTCCGGTTGTGGCCCACATGCTTCTCTTGTTGTGGCCAACAAGCTCTAGAGCGCATGGGTTTAGAAATTGAGGCAAATGGGCTTAGTTGCCCCGGGTCATGTAGGATCTTAGTTCCTGGACGAGGGACTAAACCTGTGTTCCCTGCATTGGAAGGTAGATTCTCAACCACTGGACCACCAGGGAAGTCCCTGAGTGCCTTCTTTAAAGTTGCACCCCAAGTGGGACTCACCCCACCCCAGTCCCCACCCTGTGCAGACATCTTGTCATTGATGGTGAATGATGAAAAACACCTCCCTCCAAACCAGCCACTCTGGGACAGACTCCCCCAAATCATTCATTCATTTAACAGATGTACACCAAGCCTCTACTCTGTGGGGCATGAGACACAGAGTCCCACAAAGAACCCAGAGTCTAATGATGGGTGAAGAAGACATGAAACCAGTCAAAGCCGTGTCCTAAGTGTCCACGATAGACCTGAGGCCACAGGACAGTGGCAGCACAGAAGAGAGACATCGAAGCCAGTAAAGCTGGAATTTTGAAAGCTAGAGAGGCATCAGAGAAGAAAAGAGGGAAGGGCATGGTGGACGAGGAAAATGACAAGGGAACACAGAGCCCATTTGGGGGCATCTGAGACAACTGAGAGTGTGGAGCGTGGAGGCGGGGGAAGCTGGGGAAGCTGGTAGGGATAGACCGGCTCTTGTGCGGCAGCTCTTGTGTGCCAGACGGAGCATTTTATCCCAAGTATCGGCTTTACCTTCTTCCACTGAACATCTTGGTTCCCAAAATCGCAGCCACCCCTTTCCTTCAGACAGGAAACTGACAGATCTGTTTGAATTATTCCTGAACACACATACTCACAGCAGAGAAGTGTCTTTCTTTATGATGCCTCATTGCCTGTGGCAGGAAGAGGCAGCCTGGCAGGATGATAAAGAGGTTCTGGGGTCAGGAGGTTTTGTTCACCTTCTGGCTCCCCGAACTGGTTCATGGTATGAATGTAAGTAGGTCCCTTCTATTTCTCTGAGCCTCAGTTTTGTCCTCCCTAAAGTGGGACTAATGATGGATCCTCCCTTATGGGATACTGTGATGCTTAAATGAGCTCATCCGTGCAAAATGCTTAGCACAGTGATTTCCATTGGTCAGTGGGCATCAGAGTCTCCAGAAGGGAGTAAAGCATAGGTTAGGCTGGGCCTCATTCCCAGAGTTTCTCATTCATAGGTCTGGTAGGGGTCCTGATGCTCATTTCTAGTGAATGCCCAGAATATGCTGACACTTTGAAAACCACTGACTTGGCACAATATGTCCCCTTATGAGGAGAGCTCAAGTGCCTGCAGGGGATGATGTCTGCAGGCCTGGTGGCCCTGGGCTGCCCGATGGGGAAAGCAGCTAAGGCACTCTGGCCTTGAGGCCGCAGGAACATCCCCAAGCTCACATCCCTGGGGCAGGTCTACTGGAGCGGTCATTCCCTGGTTGTCTCACCTGCCACCTTTGTCTGCATGGTGTCACACAGGTCCATGTATACACCTTTTTCTGGCCCCTCCAGTCTCTATTCCTAATTATTAAGGCCCTGGTTTCTTAATGTCTTCCCACCTCCACCCACATCCTGCCATCAACTCTGCCAGGCTGACTACTGTTCCTGCAGCTGCCAGTCTATCCCACACAGGGCCCTCAGAAGAATCCTCTTTAAAGGTCAGGTCATATCACAGCACTTCTCAGACTTCCCAGGGCATCTCCTCTCCCATAGAATGGCGTCCAGGTGCAACACTGGCCATTCTTTGCAAAAGCAAGTCCCCGCTTCCATCTGATCTCCTTTCTTTATTACCCTCTCCTTCCACTGGCCCAGTGTCCACCTTCTTGTTCTCCCCATAGCTCACAAAATACACCCCCTCCCTGGGCTTTGTACCTGCTGTTCCCTCTGCCCGAAATGCTTTTCCCCCAGATGTTTCTGCAGTTTATTTCCTCATTTCACTTAGGTTTCTACCCAGTCGTCACTTCAGAGATGCCATCCCTGGCTCACCTCCATCCCTCTTCAACTCTTGGCCCCCCTTTACTTTTCTTCAAAACACTATCACTCTCGCAAAGTCTATTATAATTTGTTTGTCCACTGTTTCCCCTCTCAAGGCTAGGCCCACAACCTCCAGGTTCCTATCTGTCTTGGTCAATTCATTATTAAGTAACTTGAAGAATGAAAGCTTGAATATGAAGTATCTAAGATAAGAAGCAGTTGTCATTTATTAAGAGATTATTAATAGGATGAATAAATTTCATTTGAGGATTAAAGAAACACACACAGACAATGACACTCAAGTCACTACATATCATTGACACTGCTATATTAATGCAAAGAAAATCCAAGTGTAAGCTACACTGTTTCTTTCACAAAGATGTGAACATGTGGTTCTGCTGCTCTTTACCTCTATAGACAACTTTACTCACCCTGTGCGTTGACTTCCTGTGGGCTGACCACAGTAGGTAGGCAGGCTCCATAATCCTCCTCCAATGAAGGCAGAGGCAGACAGGAATCAGTCCTGAGTGGGTCCCGACCTCCCCCTGTATGGGTCATTTGACCAAATGTGGAGTAGCAAGGAAGCCAGAGTAAACAGATGGTTACTATCCACTGAGTGCTTTTGTACAGAGCTTATTTAGTCTTTCACAACAACCCTCTTTATGCTGATACGATTATTTTCAGCTTACCAATGAGGATGCTGGGGCTCAGAGAGGTAAAGTAACAAACCCAAAGCCACACAGCCAATGCATTGCAGACCTCCAGATCCTGGGATCATAATTGGCAGTACTGTACCTGTTCTCAGTGCCTACACCGTAAACTGGGTGTGAGGATTAAATTGAGCACATCTCTAGGGAGCGTTCAGCACAGCGCCTGGGGCGGAGTAATGGGCAGGTTTAGGAATTCGCACTTCTGATTGCCCTCATCTAGCAGGAAGCTTCTGATAGCCAAGTCTGTTCCCTTCTCCCCATGGCCGGGCTGGGGTATTTCTTTATTCCTTGCCTGCTAATTCTCTCAGCTTTGGGGCCAGCCCTCCCACCTGTCCTCCATCCCCCAGGAGACAGGGCCTCTCCTCAGGTGGAAAGGGACTGTTCCGGCTTGTTGCTCAGAGGTGTCGGCGGTGACAGCCCTCTTCTTTTCTGAGGGCCCCAGCTAGTCAGTGTCTGGCACCCCACCAGGCTGCCACCCCCTGCCAGGCCTGGACTCCCTGGCCATCGGCTCTCTTCTGTCTGACCTGTCAGTGGGCTCTTTGAATGGTCATTGACGAGGGCAGCAGGCATGGTAGGGGGGAGTAGACGGAGCTGGGAGAGGCCACAAGCAGCAGGGCCAGGCCAGCATGTGGGGAAGTCAGTGCCTGAGATCAGAAGCCCCGCTCTCTGTTGCCGCTGGTTTTTGTAGCAGGAAAGGAGGCAGACAGCTGCAGGCAGGGGAGAAAGCCCCCGGGTATAGAAACGTGGCCCTGGGCTAACACGGGGGAGACTGTGCCAGCGAGGCCTGTCAGGATGTCCGAGGCGAAACTTTCTGATCAAGTGAGATCACTGTTCCTAGAGGCTCTGTGTGGGCTGAGAGGCAGAAGGGGAGGGGAAGAAGGAAGAGAGAGAAAGACTGAAAGAAACAGCAGCTAGAGGGTGATGTTCTCTGAAGGCTTGGCATTGCCTTCCCCAAGTCCTGCAGCATTCACAGGACTCCCTGAAATGGCGGTGGCCACTTGTAGCCTCCTGTGAAGAATGAAGGGTAGAAACCAAGAGCATAGACGGCCTAGGGGTGAATCGCTTCTCCATCATGTACTTCCTGTGTGACTGTGGGCAAGACCGTTATGTTCTCTGAGCCTCCATTTCTTTACCTGCAAGGTGGAGCTCACAGAAGATAAAAAGAAAAGTGAAAGTATTAGTCACTCAGTCGTGTCTGACTCTTTGCAACCCCATGGACTGTAGCCTGTCAGGCTCCTTTGTCCATGGGAGTCTCCAGGCAAGAACAGAGACTTGCCCACTGGAGTGGGTTGCCATTCCCTTCTCCAGGAAATCTTCCCAACCCAGGGATCAAACCCGGGTCTCCCACACGGCAGGCAGATTCTTTACCATATGAGCCACATAGAACACGCCTCAAAGGGTTCTTGTGGGCATTACTGGCTGGTGGCTGGATCAGGATGCTTGGCACAGGCTGAGAAAGCACAGAGAAACTTAAGCTGCTGGTGAGGGGACAGCCCTGTGGCGGTCTGCCCGAGGTGGAAGTGTAAGCTGGGTGAAGTGAGGAGGTGGGGTGGAGGGCAGCCAAACATTCTGCATCCTAGTTTTTCAAAAAATAAATCGCCCTTCCCTATGGCTTGAAATCGTCCCTCTTCTGTTTGATGTAGTCCTGCCTTAAATTAAAGAGCTTGGCACAGGTGCTAAGGATGGCCACGTGGCAGATAAGCTGCTCCTGTGTGTTGGCCCTTCGGAATGTTTCACAGTAGCAGACCTGTCATGACAGCCTCAGGCAGGATTTGATTTTGGAGTGCAACAAACTGGGTTCAAAACCCAGCCCTAGACGGTGTAGCCGCTGCCATGCCGTCGTCGCCTCTGCGGGTGGCGGTGGTGCGCTCGATCAACCAGAACCGGAGCGTGGAGGTACATAACATTCTCAGGAGGCAGAACTAAGACCGAAACGATTGGTTGAAAGAAAGTCGATTTCTGTGTTGATCTGAACATTGAGACGAAACTGGGTGGATCAAGCATGGTATCAGCTCCAGCAGCTAGAACGTTTTCCCTGCCTTAAGGATCATCTCTAACCTTCTTGTAGCAAACAAGGATTCAGCATCCGGTCCTTGTGCACAGGAACTTGCATGAAGCTTCCAGGACCAGCACCCAACAAGCCAAACGTTTATGATTTCCAAACCACGATGTACGATCTCCTTAGGAAAAACAGAGAGCTACACTCCAGTGGTTGCTCTTTAACCCCGAGTGCTTGACTCTGACAGGTGTCACCTGTGGGTACCACTCAGGGGCACCTGTGAAGCAGGGGCCACGGCAGCCCGTGCAAGGTGTGCAAGGTCACTGGGTTTCTGTTCTTATGCTCACGGGACAGTCAAGGGTCGGAGACCACATGGACACAGTCGGGGAAAGTTATGGGGCGATGTTAGAGCAGTTTCGATGAGGGAGGTGGGACCCCAAACCCTGTGGCTTCGCACACTGCAGGTAGGTGTGTCGGGGGGTGGGGTGTGCCTTGATTCACAGGGGTACTTCCCACTCCAGTGGTGTTCTGGAGGGTCAGACCACAGGAGGGCCATGTTGGCTGCAGAGGAAGCATGTTAGAAGCAGGAATTTGAGAAGATTTCATTTCAGGAAGACACAAAGCAGACCGAGTCTGCTCCCTGAGACTCACAGGGTTCTTGTACACATGACCTCGGGCTGTGCATGGATAGTAAGACCATCTGTGATGGCTGGGTTTTGACCAGGATCTTCAGGGTCACACCCAGATGCTTTATATTCCTGGGCCTCCTCGCGTTACCTCAAATGATGGTGAGTCTCGGGGTGGAGCCCAGACACGTTCCAAGCAAAGGAGTGTAGACACCTTGTGGAAAACTGTCTTCACGTTGGCACTCTTGCAGTTTTGAATAAACTACAAATGTTCTCTGTAAAAAATAAAAAAGAACAGCCCCACCAGATAAAAGCTGCATGGTCTTAGGTAAGGTGTTTAATCTCTCTCCATCTGCAATTCTTCATCTGTAAACAGCAGTGTTGATGATGCCTGGAGTTCTGATGGTAATTTAATGAGAGGATGCATGTAAAGCACTTAGCCCGGTGCCTGGCACTTAGTAAGCTCTTCATAAGAGCAGCTATTAGCTCTCATTAGATGATCCGTGGCCATGCTGACCCCCAGGGATGCTGTCGCCGAGCACAGGATCCCTGTGCTGAAATGCATTGGCTTTGGGAGGCTCTGAGAGCACAGGGACAGAGGCTCTGAGCCAGTGTGCTCGTTTTGATGGTATAGTTTGCATTAGGCCTGACCACCCCAAGCCTGTGTTTTACAAGATGGTCAATAAAGCATGGAGCTGTCAGTTGTGACTGTGGATTAGATGAAGGTTTGGCTCGTCCTTCCTAGGAGAGAATCCCCAAACCTAGAGCCCTGTGTTCTCCTGAAGTGCTTCCCAACTAGTAAGACACTAGACTGTTGGCATGGAGATGCTCCAAGGCAAAAAGTGTCCACGGTCAGGAAATACTGCGCACTCCACTGCAACAGTAAAGATTCCTAATGCATAGTCACTCAATAAAGGCTCTGAGAAATCCAGCTGTGATGAAACCACTTTACCTCTGTTTAACCAGCAACCCCTAGACTGTCTGCTGCAGACCCTCCTGTCCCACCTCACTCTCTCTTTTAGGGAACCCCTGTTACACTCCCCCAGAAGGCATAAGTTGCCTGAGGGTGAGTTGTGCTGCTGTGGATATCTGAAAGGTGTTTTCAGTCAATGAGAGCAGGAGGGTCTCAAGCTCTAGTGAGCAAAGGAATCACGTGGGGCATTTTCTTTAAAATGCAGATTCCCAGTTTCCACTCTCAGGAATTCAGTAGGTGTGGGTGAGATAATGATCAGTATTTTAACATCACTGAGCTGATTCCAGGACAGGAAATCTGGGAGCATAACCTGACCATCAGCAGTTTGGTGCCTGATTTATAGAAGTACGTGCTCAGAACACCAGCGTCAGCATCACCTGGGAGCTTATAAGAAATGCAAGCTCTCGAGTCCCAAACTCTAAAACTACAGAATTAGAATCTACATTTTAACAAGTTCCCCCAAGTGATTCTAATGCTGGTTAGAATTTGAGAAGCACTGGTTTTAAAGGGTTTGGTTGATAGTGTTTGTTTTTGTTTTTTGTCCACTTGTTTTATTTTTGATGAAGAATCATTCCCCCCACTCCCCAAAAAAAGAAAACTAGACATGCATTTCAAGTTCATTGCCACAAGATTTCTACCGTCCCTCACCTCCCATCCCCATGCATATGGAGTCGACCAGATGCCCCAGTAGCTTCAGGGTAAACCAGAGTCCCATCAAAAGGAGGTTTTACTTGGATCATATCACTGCCTTCAGTAACAGTGCCTGGGTTTTCCTAGGCAGTCTTTGCTTTCTTTCCCCCATCCATCCTGAAGACTAGGAAAGCCAGCAAAGCAGCTCTTAGTGGAGGCCTCTGCTCTGCCAGGTCTCTGATTGGACATGATGGATCTTCCACTGCTAAGTTATAAGAAAAGCTGGAAGGTGCTTTGGGGGCAAGGATCCCAGGCCTTGGAATTCAGAGACTGACAAAAAGAGTTGACAGGAAGCAAGAGGAACACTTCCAACAGGCCTTCCAGAAGGAATGCAAATACAATTTACTTCTTGCAATGTTTGAGAATGGCGGGTGCCCCATGGGGGGAGAGGCGAGATGCCTGCCGAACGACGGTCCATCAGGCAGCCATGGTATTAATGGCAGGTGAAACCTTCCAAATGAGCACCCTGTCAGCCAATCTATTGCTTTAAAAGGTTGGCAGTGCGGGAGACCTAACAGAGGCAATGAAGAACTAATCTCATATTGCCAGGTTAAATCAAGTCAGCCTTGCCTGTGCCTTTCACTTCTTAGTTACATCAAGCTGGAATACTTTCAATTATCCCTCACTTCCAACTTGTCAGCAGGCATTGGGTAAAATGCAAATAGAAGAGTCCCTTCTCTGGTGGAGGGCAGGAAATATCATTAAAAACAGCCTCCCCCGTTTGTTGAGCTCTTCCTCTGTGTTTAGCGCAGTACCTTCATCTTCTCATTTCACATGGACCATCTTATAGCATCTCCCTGATCTTTGGTGACATAGGTGCTATGAAGTCCACTCTGTAGTTGGGAACACCAAGTCACAGGAGGTCACTCACCGTAGCTAGTGAATGACAGATCGAACAGGTTTTAAAACCAGACCATTCTGACTCTAAAGCCTGTATTATTATGTTATTTGTTTAACTAGGATAGGAGGCCAATGCTGCCCTGGACAGTGGTTCCCTGAGCTTTGGAGTACCTGCTTTAAAATTTTTTACGTGCTGTCCCAGTGGCAGAAACTGGCCAGGATCAGCAATGCAGTGCCCTCACCTGGACTGGGGCCCTCAGGAGCCCTGGGTCCTATTTCTTCCTTTCACGTGCTCTCTGACCCTCTCCCCCTCCTCACCTTCACCCCCACGCATGTACGGTTGACCAGATACCCTGAGATGTTTGGAGATTTGCATTTCTGAGTTGTCTCAAGGTCCAACACCCAGCCTCAATACCAGAGAGCAGATTGGTGAGTCAGTTGCTCCTGTTGGCTGAAGGAGTATAAGATCAGGCTGCCAGAATAGTGCTTATACGCTGATCTGGGTAACTCAGATGGTTTACCCAGTATAGGCCTGGGAGGAAAATATTAGCCAGGGACCCCATACACTTTCAGCACGGTCCTGTAAGAGCTCACCTTAAAACAAAATAACTCCCAAGGCAAGTCAAATCCTATGGTCGCTGTATTTCTTTTTTCACTCAAGAACCCCTTTATGTGTCTGGCTAGAATTCAAGAGCCTTTGGCCTCTGCCAGCCTGCAGTGGAGGCTGCTCTCCAGCACCCTGCCCCCTTGCTATCTCTTCAGGTCCATTACAAAGAGCACACAGTACAGGTCTCCTTCTTGCCCCAACTTGTCACCTCCTTCCTTCTCACCACTGCTTCATTCATTCCCCCTCCTCTCTATCTGATCTCAAAAACTGCCCTAGGATTTATTGGGTTTACTACCTGGATTCCCTGTATTTTTTTGGGAAAATGAGAACGTGACAAGTACTGTACTCTGTATAGGAAACAGACCTATATGATGCCAAGGAGACTTAAAAAGAAGAAAAGAAGTAGAAATGATTTGGAAGCATGTAGTAGGTTACTTGGATAGGGAAATGGCTACCCACTCTGGTATTCTTGCCTGAGAAATCCCATGGATAGAGGAGCCTGGCAGGCTATTGTCCCTGGGGTTGCAAAGAGTTAGACACAATTTAGCAACTAAACAGCAACAACAGTAACTTACTAGGTGCTCTTATTTAATCCTCCCAATGCTCCTGTGAGGTCAGCAGCAGCAGCAGCACCATTATCATCATCATCATTCCTACTTTGTACTTAAGGAAGGCAAAGCACAGAGAGGGTGATTATCTTGCCCAAAGTCAATCTGTTAGCAAATGCATAGGGTGCATAATCTTAAATATGCACTTTGACGAATTTTTATCAACATAATCACTTGTGTGGTCAAGTGAAGAAGATAATCTAGAAAATTCCCAGAACCTGAAAGGTCCCCTATATTCTTTTCCAGGCAATACCTCCCTATAAAGGTGACTACAATTTCTAACGTTTCTACTATAAGTCATGAACTTTGCCTGTTCTTGAACATCTGATAAATAAAGACTATGTAGTCTTGAAAGCCAGTGTTTTAACCAGTCTACCCTACTGAGTGGGAAAGGTAGATTTGATGGTTGATGGTCCCTCTCGTCAATCCATGATCTGGAAAAAGTGCAGCTCATTTTTCATGAGCTGCTGACCAGTTCCCAACCCAGTGCTGCCTACAGACACTAGCAGAGTTTATCCGTGGCACCTGAAGTGAATTGTGAGAGTTGATTTGTGCCACCCTGTCACAAAATAAAACTGAGAAAAGTAAATCTGGATCTTCCTCTGAAGCCTTTAATACCCACGAAAGCCAGAGAGTTCATGCAGGTCATTGAGGGAGTCACTTGCATACCAAGCTGCAAGGAACAAAAGGCACCAAGACCAAACCCAAATGTCTTCATCCGGATTCTCCCAAAGCTGCCTAGTTTACAAAGATCAAAGAGGAAATGAAATAACCCTCGTCTCATTCCTGGAGACTTCACTTTCCTACAGGAGTGATGCATGGACTCAGGCAGCCTTTCCCAGGCAGAAGAGAGGTGCATGTTTCAGCCAACTTGGAATTACTCAGTTGTTTGTTATAGCTTCTCTGTTCACCCGTGGCCCCTGTCCCCCGAGAGTAGCATCACTGTTAAGTGTTCAGTGAAGGTTTTGAGGTTAAATCTCTGGACTGTTGAGGAACTCCTTCAAAAGCCTTGCAGAACAAACGAGGCAGCAGCTGGAAACAGCGGGCACCAGCCTGCAGCCCACCCAGGTGTGCCACCTTGTCCCAGTGGTAAACAGCTGGAGGGGGACTCGAGTCTCACAGGTAAACAGTATGATCCTTAGCAGCCTGCGTTGCAGACAGTAAATTCCCAGGCATCTTGTTTCTCATGTTGATTCCTTTTTCAGATGTTCATTTCAACTAGCCAGACTCTTCCTCAGCTGTAGGGCAGACAAGCCTTCAGAAGTGATTAAATCTCGCCGCTGCTCATGCCTTCCCGGCTTAATGAGTGTCCACTGCCCTGTCTTCAGGCTCCCTTTGGGAAGGAAGCATCTCCCCTTCCGATGATGAAGAAGACAATGAGTGGTGATGTCATGGGTTGCCTCTTTCTGCTTTTTCTCCAAAGCTGCTGCTTGACCACTCGAAGAATTTACTTAGTTTCTCTGAGTCTCATTTCCAACTCTATAGGATGGGCATTGTTCTGAGTACTTTCTACACCAGGTGCTCTTCCAAGTCCTGAATATGATGCTTTCATCCTCCCAATAGTGCTTGTCGTCATCTTCATTTTGTAGCTAAGAAAGCTGAGGCACAGAGCACTTACTTGTCCACGGTCAGCAGATGGGTAGTAGCTGCTTTGAGATTCAAACCCAGACACCCCAATCCAGAGTCTGCAGCTTAAGGGTTCTATTGTTCTGCTTTGTAGGGTTGCCATGAGGATATAAATCAAGAATATATGTAAATCTGGTACAACCTATAGCATTTATTATTACCATCAATTATTAACTTATCCCTATTTGAAAACATAGCATTCTTGCCCAACTGCAACCTACCCATGAATGACTCTAATCAGGGGACATTCGTTTCATTTATTTCTTTATATCCCATTTTTATCCACTGAAAAAGTGGAAAACTTCAGGGAGTTTCTGGTTATGGTAATTCCTATCATTCAACATATACCGTATTGGTCAATCCCTAAGTCATGTCTAACTCTGCAACCCCATGGACCATAGCAAGTCCTGTCCTTCACTATCTCCTGCAGTTTGCTCCAACTCATGTCCATTGAGTCAGTGATGCTATCTGACCACCTCATCCTCTGTCCATGTATACTGTATGCCCGACTGATATTATATCTGTCCATTCCCCATGATATGACCCTATGATATATGCATTGTTATCACTCAGTTTAAAGGCAAAGAAATTGAGTTCCAGCCAGGAGAACTTTGATTTTAAACTTTTTCTTTGTAAGCTGACACAGCCAGGGACTAGAGGAATTCACAGTCCAGGTTCTTAACCTCCGTGTAGACACTGTGTAGACTTTTGGCTTCTTACCGTGAGAATGCCAATCCAAAGCTTTCCATTAGCAGCAACCTGATTTTAGTGTCACGTTGCCGGAACTGTGAGGCAAGATTCTCTCTGATTTTCTTTGTCAGAAGCAATACAAAAAATGCCTCACCTACCGCTCCCAGAAAATTTCTCCCTATCCATATTTCTCTGAAATGGCCATTCCCATTAGCATACGATGTCTGTGTGTGGCATACAGCCAGAACTTTTCTTTAGTGTGTTTTCTAACTTAAAGCACCTAGTTAATACTCCGCAGCCACATCTTGCAGAGTGGAGTAAATAAGAATGTTTATGAAGCGGACGTAGGACCCCGCTGTGAGCTGATGGGGAAGGCCTGGGTCAAACTTTCCCATAACCGCTGAGTCAGAACGGGGCCCTTTTTGAAGACTCTGCAAACCTCTCTCACCAGGAGAAAGCCAAGCAGACAAACAAATAAGTAGGCGGATAAATAAAAAAATAAATCATCCAATGTCACGCAGGGGCCGAGCCGCTTTTGCGCCCGTGTTGAATGGAGACGTCGGCAGCCTCTCAGGTCCTGAACTGGCAATTCAGAACAGTTTGATTGCCTGCTTGATTGTTTGCGAGATAACTGCAAGATTGTCAGTGACAGGGTAATTTACTGAAGATTGCCATGTCAGACTCCATGCGAGGGGCTTGCTGGCATAAAGATGCGCTTCTTGTGACTGACAGGCCACGGGGAGATTGGAGTGCCAATTTCAAGTTCACAGTGTCGTCTGCAAGTGTTTGGCGGCTGCAGCCCATAATCACAAAACATGATGAGGTCATTACAGGCGTAACGTATGCTCACACTTAATAACGGCTAGAACCCCAAATGCATAATGTCTGGAGCAGGTAAATGTAAATATGTAGGAGGACATCATTTATATCCTTTTTATTTTAAGCATTTGCCATCTGCTATTGCTGATGTGTTTGTAGGACATCTCCTGCTGCCAGACGGACCCTTGAATAAAAAGCCCAGAGTCAACAAAAACAGTGAGGAGACTTGAGGTCCACACTTTTGAAGCAGTCACAGATCCGGAGGAGTAGCTGACTCGAGGGGGTTGGGAGAGGAATCTGAACAGGAAAGGCTGTCTTAAGTTATTATTTGATCCCGACGTGAGGCCCTCAAGCCGGTTGTGCAGAGTGGGTGGTAGAGGGTTGAGGGTGGGGGGGGGGTCACATTCCCAGCTTCGGGAGGAAAAGGCCACCAGAGATGGATGGAACTCCTAATGGGAAGAGGCCGGTGGCCTTAAAGAAATCTATAGTGCTAATAACAGTGGGTTTCTTCTACCTGAGAGCTTTCTGCAGCAGCTGAATGAAGCACTGCCAACATATCTCAGCAGGATATTTTTAAATCCAAAGCAGGCATCCGTGGTGGATTTCCTTCTGTCTACTGAGGGCAGTCCATGGAAGACGATGTTACAGGAAGAATACTTGGCTTTTTTATCCTATTCTTCTTTCATATTCTACCAAGGGCGCTGGGAGCCCTTAGCTGATGTGAAATGGTACCTTGGCATCATTCTGCTGCTGAGATATGAGTCTCCAACACCGTTTCTTAGGTCTGAGATTTGCGGGACTCTTGAGGGGGATACCCGATTCAGCCAGCACGTTGGACAGAGGTACTCATAGCCATGACTCTGAAAGTCTCTAAATTTCAAGCATGCATGCCTGCTCACTCTCCTGTGTCTGCACTTCCAGGAAATTTTGTAAATCTAAACGTGTTACAAGACACCCGAGCAACATTTGCCCATGTGGAAAATGAGAGGCTAGTTTTAGTAATTTAAAGCCGAGCAGAACACACAACCTCCTAATTTGTTTGTTTGCTAAAAAGAAAGTAATGCATTAAAATCATTGTACATTAATTGCTAAATTACAGTGGAACTTGGGTGAAATTATAGATTTCAATTTCATTAGCAGAACCAAACATAAAGGGTAATGCCAAAAAATTGCATTGTAGTGAATTTAGAGCACACAGCCAGGCCTCTGATTCAGCGCTCCAGCTCAAGAGTTCATCAAGTCACAGCCCGGGATTGGAGTGCATGTTTTTATGATGCTAATTATGCCCCCAAATGCCTGGCTATCAAATCAAGGAGGTGTAAGCAAGTTACTCTCCAAGCTCCTACACTGTGTATTCAATCAGCTCCCAGCAGAGTGAAGAAGGACTGGCTAACTAATCCATTCTAATAGGAATCCCAAGGCATAAACACTGTCCTAACAGTGTCCTAACAGACATGTGGAGAATGGGAAACAGTCATTTATTCATTCAACAAACATTTGTTGGGTCCTGATTCCACGTGGGCACTAAGCAAAGCATGAATATAAAAATGAATGTGACACTGTTCTTCTTTTCAAAAAGTTCATTTTCCAGACAGGAAGGCAAGCAATCAGAGACAGATAATTCTAATACAAGGAAGCTAGCGTGAACAATGGTTTCTAATATTTCTAGTGCATTAGAATCACCTGAGAATCATGTTTAAAATGCAGATTCCAGGACCTACTCCTGGAGGCTCTGCCTTGGGAGGTCTGGGGTAGGCTCCTGATTCTCCTCGTGGGATTTTGATATAGAACCATTCTCTGAGAACCTCAGATTCAGGGATACACAGAACAAGAATACCTACCTTAGCCATAGACATCATCAGGAAGGCTTCCTGGAGGAGGCCACACCTAGTGTGGATCTTAAAGGATGCGTCATATCCATTTCCTTCTCTATACTGTCAGCTCCTTTAGAACAGACACCATCATTCTTTGTTCCCTGTTTTATTTTCAGAACATGAATAGCACTCAAATATTTGTTGAACGGTAGATGACTAGGAGGGCTTCCCTGGTGGTGCAGACAGTAAAGAATCTGCCTGCAATGCGGGAAACCTGGGTTCCATCCCTGGGTTGTGAAGATCCCCTGGAGGAGGGCATGGCAACCCACTCCAGTATTCTTGCCTGAAGAATCCCATGGATAGAGGAGCCTGGCAGGCTACAGTCCATGGGGTCGCAAAGAGTCAGACATGACTGAGCAACTAAACATGAATGACTCAGGAATGGGTGAAGGAGCAGGAATCTAGGCAAATAAATCAGAATGTTCAGAGTCCTCAGCTGTGGTGAAGGCAGCTCCAGAAGCAATTGGGTAAACTAATGGCTTAGTTTGTGGATGCTCATGCCAAAGCCATATCTCCACTTTTCCTGGAAAATGTCACTCATCACCCCCTGGTGCTCCCACTAGTCAGCACTACCCTCCCTAGTTTAGAAGAAGTGGGGATGGAATGCTTTTCTCCAGTGAAGCAAGATTTAAGGAATCCCATGCATTTTGATGACTTGTATACCCATTAACATGGGTTCCTGAAATCTAGCAACAGGTCATTTTTTTGTGCTATATTGTGTAAAAGCAAAGTGTTAGTTTTTATTGCCAACTGCTCAAATAATACATGTTCATAATAGAAAAAGTAGAAATACAAAAGTTTTAATACAAGATAGAAAAAGAGACACAGTAATCTACTACCTGGGGATAACCATTTGTCAACATTCTCAACAACTTTCTTTCAGTTTTTTATTTATATTGGAAATATACTAGGCTTGTTGTGGGAAACCTGCCAGGTCAGGCCTTTGGGAAGGGTCGTGGCTGGTTGGGACAAAGATGTTAACATCTCAAGGACTTCCCTGGCGGTCCAGTGGTTAAGAATCTGCCTTGCAGTTATCCTTACCCACTGGATCCCACGTGCTGTAGAGCAACTAAGGCCGCACGCAGCAACTACTGGGCCCTGGTGCCACAGCTAGAGAGTCTGCTGGCTACGGTGAAAGAAACGAAGATCCCCGTGCTACAGCTGAGACCCAGTGCAGTCAAATTAATTAATTAATTTTCAAAAAAGGTGCTAGCATCTCAGAGCAGCATTGGGCCGTGAAATCTGCTGACCCCTGCTTTGTCTCTGCCCTTCCAGATGGCCTGGTGGACTGCCTGGACCCTGACTGCTGCCTGCAGTCAGCCTGTCAGAATAGCCTGCTCTGCCGAGGGTCCCGGGACCCCCTAGACATCATTCAGCAGGGTCAGACAGACTCACCCGCAGTGAAGTCCTTCTACGACCGCATCAAGCTCCTGGCCGGCAAAGACAGCACCCACACATTCCTGGAGACAACCCTTTCAACAGCAGGTAGGCGCCCTTCTGTCCCTGCAGGTGGCTGAGGTCACAGCTTCCCTTCCTGTCCGAGCAGGAGGAACTGCTCCTGGCTCTTCTGCGGGATTTGACCCCCTGCGGCCCAGAACCTGCTGGAAACCCATTAACTGCCTGCTTTCTAGATCATTTTGAGGATCTATTATTTTATGACGTTATTATTATTCCAAATCTCCCTGATTGTGACTTCTGTTTGATCATCACTGAAATATCTCATTTGTTAGAGTATTTTTTAATTTAGTTATTTTTCATTGGAAGGATAATTGCTTTACGGTATTGTATTGGTTTCTACCAAACATCGACATGAATCAACCATAGGCTTTTAAAGCAGTTGTAAACTCAATAACATAACTTATCATTTGTGGCGTCTTAGAGTCAGGATGATGCCAGTTGCTAGAATTTATTGAGCACCTATGATGAGCTAGAGACTTGATGTGTCTAGATTGGCTCTCATCCTCATAGCCACCGCACCCCCACTGATTGTATCTGCTAATTGCTTACTTGGTTTTAGGCATTGTGCCTGGGCATTTCCCCTTCTCATTCCAAAATGGCGGCGGCAGAGTGGATTCTCTCGAATTTACATTTGCTCTCGGTTGCTAATTTGAGGCTTATGAGTATTCTGGGGCAAATTCTGGGTTTATTTTGTAGACAGCTTGGCCCCTCCTTTCCCACCAGGACAGATTAGAGCTGTACCCTGGAGAAGAAAGCAAGGAGGTGAGTTGGCTTTAAGATGCCCACCCTCCTAGTGTCTTCTAGGCGCTGTTTTTGATGCTGAGGTTGGAAGGAAGGCAAGGAGAGGTGGCAGTCTTGTCCTCTTCAGCCTGCCTACACATCTCTGCTCTCACTCTGGGTCAGTCTGGATCCAGATAACAGTGGTGTCAGCAGATGTGACGACGGTGGGTGTGACCTTTTTGGGGATGTCCCGCCCCACATTTATGCTCCTTCGCATGGAGAAATGAGAACTGGGAACCCTAGAAACTTGTCCCCATCTCCTTATCCCTCTGACAGCCCTCATCATGCCATCTTTCTCTTAGTTTTCTTCCGCCTCACTTAGTCTGGGCAGACCCTGAAGCAACTCAGGAAATATGCTGTTTAAGCAGGCTTCCAACTAGAGAAGGAAATAGCGAACTTTACATTTTAGAAAAGCCCCTGAGTCTACAAGAGATTGTCTTGGAACCTCCCTCATTAGACTTTGGGGAGGAGACATCACCAAGTCACAACTCCAGACTCTGGTCCTCCCTGGGAGAGCCTGGGGAGGGTGGGAGTCGGGAAGTGGTAGGTAATGGTACACCCAATGAACTCTGAAGCTCCTTAGAACTCCCTGGGAAGCTATGCAGCCCCTATTCATGGCAGCTCTCTGACTATGAGGGTTCTTAACAAGGTCACCTTGGGCCATCAACTTTAGCCTCTCTCTGTTCTGATTTCACTAAAAATAAAATAGAAGAGAAAAAAAAATCTCAGCCCTCGCCTGTTTCAACTCTGACATCTTCTGGTTGTGTCACATTAGGCAAGTGATTTGACCTCATAAACTTTATTTTCATGATTGGTAAAATTAACTTAGTAAGTGTAGATTATACTACACACAGTGATATTATTTTAATACAAGTAATCTTCAGAAAAAAATAAACTACATATCTTAGAACCAAAGAAATATTTTCTCTGCTTATTAATTCCTAGTTCTGGGGCAGAGACTGTGTTGGTATGTTTCTTTTTAATTATGGACATGATTCCCATTGCCAGGATGAGAGGCCCTTGCATCAGTCCATAAGCATTTCAGTGAGGTTGCATGTGTGTGCGTGCTAAGTTGTGTCTGACTCTTTGCGACCTTGTGGACTGGAGCCCTCCAGGCTCCTCTGTCCATTGGATTTCCCAGGCAGGAATACTGGAGTGGATTGCTTCCAGGGGATCTTTCCCACCCACAGACCGAATTCAAACTCTGTTACATCCCCTGCATTGGCAGACAGTTTCTTTACCACTAGCGCCACCTGGGAAGCCGTGATATTTGCATACCATTTGATTATGCTATAAATGCATCTTTCAAAGGCTCATAGTCTGTTTCAATCAGCTTCCTATTAACATTTTATTTCTCCCCTAAATCCTTTAATTTCCTCGTATTCTTTTCATACTCTTTCTTCACTTATGCCTTAAAAGTCAGTCTTATCCTCCTCACCAATAGTTACCACTCCCAGAAGGCATCCTGAGTTAGAGCCAAGAAGTCGAGGACCAGGCAGGGACTCCAGTATTTTAGGTGGACTATATCAGCCCCAGAGATCTGGGCAAAAGAAACTTACTTTAGAGAAAGCTTCTCTGAAGCTTTGAAGGCAGCAATCAATAGCACCACCCAAATGAGCCCACATTCCAGCATGTCAGCTGGGATCCATAATTCAGAAATGCAAAATGTTACTCCAAGACATAGGTTGAAGTTCACTAAGCATGTGAATTTCAATGCATTATCCTCTGACAAATAATGAAGGACAAAGCTCAGAGTAAAAAAGAACTTAATTCAAGACTTCTAAGAAGGCGTTTCCCCTAGATAATGGCATACAAAAATAACTAAAATGCCTTGACTCCACCACTGTAATTTATAGAGCAGATCTCACTATCTAGATAATGTGATAATTGTTACACATCAATAATCATAAATAGAAATGAACTGATAGCATGTCTTAGCTGAATCTTTGCTGCGAATTGACTGCCTAGAGATGTAGGAAGCCAGCAGCAATGAAGAATTAGAAAAATAGAGGGTAGAAATCATAGGCAACCCAGCTCCCTTTATTCCTATGGCACACTGCGAAGTCTTGTGCTGCAGGAGTGATTTAAAGAAATAACAGTTGTATTAAAAAGGAGGGGGGAAATAACTCCACCGTGGGATACATTCCCAATTTTGTTTTCTCGTCACAAGGAGCTTGTACCTTGTGGTCATCAACACACATCATTGATTTTAAAATAGTGTCTAGGAAGGCCTGAAAGAAATCTTAGTCTGAGCTAAGATAAGGAAAGGGAATTGAACAAAAGATTATTTTCATAAATTAGTTTTCCACTTTCAAAAGACTCTAGCATTGTGGTTAGAACCAGCTAAAAATGGAATTCATTTGTTAGGCAGCCAGTCGCAGACAATTAGAGCTGTCAGTGGAACAGTCTAAACCCTCCTGAGATCATCAAAGGGTCGGAGTGGAACAGCTGGGGGGATTGCTAATAGAAAGGGAGGTACTTGGAGAGAACATCCCTCCAGTTTTCTGGTCACTTGGGATTGCAGAAGTCAGTGCTTTCCAAAAATTGAGCAGACTTGGACAAGATTCTGGCACAGAACAGGTCAGCTTTATTACCTAGTCCAGAAATTGGGAGCGTGTCCAGGAATCTGGATGCCCAAGAACCTCTCTGCCTTTGCCAAATTGCCCAGTGGCTTGAGGGCCAACGATACAACTGCAGACCTGCCTGGTAGGCTGGAGCCTCAGTGCAGAAGTGGAATTTCTCATTCGTCCATTTCTCTATGAACTCAGGAGAATTCAGGCGAAGAGAGACATGTGCATTCTCTCTCCATGGATTTTGAGTAGACTATTGTAGCATGTCCTTTGCTTTATGGGATTTCCCCGAAGGAGCTGGTTGAATGCTGGCATCTTGGGGACATTCTAGTTACTATGATCTGGATAGAGGAGAGGTTTCTGCCACAGAGGCCAAAAGTTGAGAGGGATTTCAACCACTTCCCTCCTCCCCTGCCCCAAATCAGGGTAGCAGGAATTTGATGTAAGAAAAATATATAGTTACACGGAATCCAAAATCCAAGATAGTTCTGCTGGAGAAAATCTCTCTCATATTCTGTTTTCCTCAGGCTGTCATGGATTGTGAGAAATTTTATTTTTAAAGGGCAACTAAAAAAAAAAAAAACAAACAAACAAAAAACAAAAAAACCCAATGTATGTATATGCCCTGGCCTTGTTAAAAACCTCTGTGTGCTTCCCTTCCTCCCCATTCCCCACTCCCTCTGTCATCCCAGCCTGGAGGGAAGAAGTAACATTGCCTTCCTCCAAAGCCAAAAAAGGAAATGAGTAGGCAGATGGGGAAGCTCTCACCCGAGGATAATACTCTCTGTGCCAGGCTAAGGCACAAACATGAGTGATGTGGGCAGCCTGGAGCTCCAGCCAAGCAAAAGCCACGTGATGTCAAGAAGCGGAGTGAGGCCAAGGGCAGAGGGACTGCGCCCAGGGGGACCCCATTGCCCAGGAGAATGACTGAGGAGACTGCCCATGGACCTCACCCCAGACTGCTCCTCAGGGAAAGCCAGCACGGAGGCACCCCTCTTGCCCACAGCTCCCTGTGATCGTGGGAAGCCAGCAGTTCACATTTGAAAGTCTTCTCCTTGCCTTAGGGACCAGATGAGGATGGGGGGTCCGGAGCTTTGGCAGAGGAGGGGAACTTGACGGCGATCCCCACCACCTGTCCCCTTGTTCTCCTGAGGATGGCTCAAAAGCTTGTGTTTCTCTTTCTCTCAGTTTGGTTTCTCTCATCCGAGGCCAAGTAGTAACTACAGATGGGACTCCCCTGATTGGTGTGAACGTGTCTTTTGTCAAGTATCCAAAATACGGCTACACCATCACCCGCCAAGATGGCACGTAAGTAGCTTTGTGGGGCTCCACTTACTTAGTATTGAGGCTGCAAAGAGACAGATGGTGCAATGGGCTTGGAACCACGTGCCTCCCCCTTGCAGACTCGGGGGAGACCCACCAGGCCAGATCTCGAGGGAGAATCCCCCCGCCCAGATACATATTTTTTGGTATGATCTCAAAAATGGAAGATAACTAGAGTAGCCAGCCTCTCCAGGGCTGCTGACAGCCGTGCTTTTTCCATGGCGTGTAACTGCTTTTCACTCTGGGGCGGGGGGTGGTGTTGGGGATAAGGTTCAGGGTGGCAGAGTCTAGAAGGAAAGGAAAGTAGCCCTTGGAACCTCACTCCTATTTTCTTTTAAATCAAAGGCCATGCAGGGTGACAGGGATCCACAGGGCACAGTGTCCTGTGGTGAACCCCTTCTGCGTTCATCTGTGACTTTAGGAGCGGTGGTGTGTCGCTTCTGTTTTGAGGGGGTGGGCTGTAATCAGGGAAGTCTAATTAAATACATTTAGCCTTCACCCTGCTGTGTGAAGGAGGCAACCTTACCCTATTATCTTCTGATTGGAAACCCGCACCCGTGCAGCCCCCACCAAGATGAAAGCGCTGTCATTTCCTTAATCCTTTGGGCATGGAATTGCAGTTTAGAGAAAAAGATAAAAAGAAGAAAAGACATCTATAGGAAGAGGAAAACATGCACCCACCCTGGCCTTAAAACACACAAAGACACACACACATACCACACACTACTGTATTCTGTTTCAAATGAAAGAGGAGGCTGTGGCTGTAAATCTGATGCAACACTTTTTCTATAAAACTGGAGTCTGGAAAATCATAAACGAATCATGTACCCTGATTCTCGTCTTTCTCTGGTGAAGAATCTGGTCTTTTTTTTCTTCCCCCGAATGTCCTAAAATAGCCTTGCGGGCAGTTTCAAAAATGACCAGCCCACAGTAGCCCTATCCTCTTATTTCCATTTCTGAGACTCAGAGAAGGCATCTGATGGTTCACATCAAATTCTTAATATTCACCAGGTTTCTGCTGTCTTAGATCTTTTGTTCCTGCAGCCAAATCTCATTATTTGAATGCAGTAGGACCATGAAGGTGTACTGTACAAGGCGACCGAGGCATTTGTTCATTCTCAGAAGCCAGCGTTCTTGCCCTGTG
The DNA here is from genome assembly GCA_006408695.1 of Aepyceros melampus. Classification (NCBI taxonomy): domain Eukaryota; kingdom Metazoa; phylum Chordata; class Mammalia; order Artiodactyla; family Bovidae; genus Aepyceros; species Aepyceros melampus. The sequence continues at coordinate 374,327 of SJXQ01001596.1, read as the reverse complement.
AGTCTTGTGCTGACACCAGAGGAGGTTTCTGAGTCCCTGGTCTGCTGTCTATCCCGCCTCCCACTGCCCCATCCTTCCTAGCTGCTTCCAGACTAATTATCACCTAAATCCACTTCCCAGATCATGTATCTAACCTCCCAGATTGGTGATTCTTCAGCTTGTCCAGGTAGCAGAGCCTGGAAGTCACACGATGTGTTGGGAAATGCTCCAAGGAATCCCACAATCTGTTGTATGTATAGTGCTGTGCGCCACAGACGTGGGTGGTTCGACTCTATCATCCCAAGGAGGAACAACGTCGCTTCAAAACATTTCCTCTCCTGCACTCTAAATAAATAAACTGTCCCCAGCAGCATGCATGCCCTAAAATAAAAATGTAAACAAATTAACAGAATAAACTCTTCCACCATATTTACCTTAATACTCAGATGCTCCCTGTTCATTCATTTTATGTCTATTGAGAAACACCAAAACTGTTACCAAAACTGAATGAAGTCAGAGAGTCTGTATATTTTCATTGAGTTTTAAAAAAATTTTATTGGAGTATAGTTGATTTACAGTATTGTGTTAGTTTCAGGGGTATAGCAAAGTGAATCAGTTATACATATACATATATCTCCCCTTTTTTTTCCATTGGGTTTTTACTCTAGGAACTCTGCTAGGTGCTGGGGATTCTGAAGTGTGTGGAAGAGAGGACCACTGCCCGTAGGGAGTTGAGATCCTGGCGGAAGAGTAAAAGGTCAAATTGAGAGACTTCTCTCCATTGACTTTCTTTTCCTTTAACTGGGGAAGAACTACCTTTATTTTACTTCACTAGTAATAGATTTCCATCTAGCCTGAAAGAACAAGCAGGAATATAGTTTAAGAACAATTGTCAAAAATATAAGAAACAGTAAGAACCATTTCATCCCAAATGCCAAATAAGTTTGTGTGCTGGAAAAATATATCAGAAACAAGGCAAAATGGTTGAAGGAGGTTAAAAAGTCGAAACTTCTTAACCAACAAAGACCTACTGTATAGCACGTGGAACTCTGCTTACTGTTACATGGCAGCCTAGATGGGAGGGAAATTTAGGGTGGATTGGATGCGTGTGTTTGTATGGCTGAATCCCTTCATTGTTCACCTGAAACTGTCACAACATTGTTAATCAGCTATACTTCAATATAAAATAAAAAATTTTTGAACAGTACAGACTTCTAATAATAAAGTCCTGGGATGTATGTACAATGTGGTAACTAGTTAATGATGCCATATTGTATAGTTGAAAGTTGCTAAGATGTATCTTAAATTTTTCAGCACAGGAAAAAAAGAAATTGTAACTGAGCGTGGTGATGAATGATTTATGGTGGTGAACATTTCACAACATATACAAATATTGAATTATTATGTTGTAGACCTGAAACTAAGATAGTGTTATATGTCAATGGTATCTCAAAAAAAAGTTAAAGTTCTATGAAACCAAGAAAAGAAGTCAGAAACAGCACAGGTTGATGAAAAGAAAGCTTTCCTGAGCCTAGGATCAAATCACTGTAATTCCACTAAGTAGTAAAGACTCCTATTAGCCTAGCACAATGCTAAATGCTTTATACCAGTGGTGAGGGAGTATTTTCTGTAAAGGGCCAGATTGTATCTATTTTAGGCTGAGATGCCATATGGTTCCTGTTAAAACTACTCAGCTCTGCCACTGTACCCCAGAAATGGCTGGAGAGAATAAGTCAATGAATGGGCATGGCTGGGATTCCCACAAAACTTTTTACCAAAACAGGTGGTGGGCCGGCTTTAGCTCACGGGTCTAGTCCGCTGACGTCTGCTCTGAATTCATGATGATATTTCATCCTCTCAGCCACACTGTGAAGTCGGTGTAACTATTCCCATTTCACAGATGAAGACATTGCGGCAACTTGCCCACAGTCACACAACTAGTAAGTGGTAGAGTCTGGGCTCCCACCCAGCCCATCTGACAAAGCCCGCTGTCTCCTCCTGCCTGCTCTTCCCCTTCAGCCTCTCTCAATGAGCCCATTTGCCCCTCTCCAGGTTCGACCTGATCGCCAATGGTGGTGCCTCCTTGACGCTGCACTTTGAGCGGGCCCCGTTCATGAGCCAGGAGCGCACCGTGTGGCTGCCATGGAATAGCTTTTACGCCATGGACACTCTGGTGATGAAGACAGAGGAGAACTCCATCCCCAGCTGTGACCTCAGTGGCTTTGTCCGGCCAGATCCAATCATCATTTCCTCCCCGTTGTCCACCTTCTTCAGTGCCACACCGGGACAGAATCCCATTGTGCCCGAGACCCAGGTAGGAGCTCCGGGTCCCGAGTGGGACTCTCGATCCGGCCCTGACCCAAACCCACTGGCCAACTCCTCCCACCATCTCTCTCTCCTGGGGTAAGCCAGAAACTACCATTAAGGGGGAGGGTCAAAAAGTAAGGACACAATATAATTTATTGTCGCTGGAGAGAAAACTGAATCTCTCCTGGACATTCCAGATGTTTCCAGATAGTTGTTCAAGACTTTGGCAGTCACTGGAGCTTTTAATAGAATAAAAACGACACACATATGTGCACGCCACCTGCAAATTGCTTTTTATTCCTGTTAGTCACAGAGATACATGATAAGAGGCGCTTTAATGATCTACATCGGTGTTACGACAGAGGGCATATTACATTATTGCTTCCCTGTTGCTTTATACCAATTGTCAGTGGAAGTTGCAGGTTCATATAATTACAGCCTCTTGTGGCCTCCTTGCATGCAACTAGCAATAAAGCCTGCTGTTCTTATTTACATCTTTTGCCAACAGTGTGGTTTTAAAAAGAAACACAACAGTGACCAAGAATAATTATTAATCCAAAAATCATAACCTCGGCCCCTTGGCTCCATCGTGCAGGATAAAGTTGTGGTTGTTGGTTTTTTCTCTCTCCTCAGCCATGGGAAGGGGTTCTTACACCCCACCCCTGTAACGTGGGATGCTTTGGTGAGGATGATAGCAGACAGGTAGCCGTGGGTTGCAAGCAGCCTAGCTTCTGGGGTGCACTGTTGCACTGTTTCTACCTGTGTTTCCTCTCCTCCAGGTCCTTCATGAAGAAATTGAGCTCCCTGGTTCCACTGTGAAGCTGCGCTACCTGAGCTCCAGGACCGCAGGCTACAAGTCACTGCTGAAGATCACCATGACCCAATCCACGGTGCCCCTGAACCTCATCAAGGTTCATCTCATGGTTGCTGTAGAGGGGCATCTCTTCCAGAAGTCATTCCAGGCCTCTCCCAACCTGGCCTACACCTTCATCTGGGACAAGACAGATGCCTACGGCCAAAGGGTCTATGGACTCTCTGATGCTGTTGGTATGTTTCAGTTTCAACCCCTTACTGATTCTTGGATTTAGGCATCATTAAATTGACAAGTATTTGTTGAATTCCTAGTATGTGCCAAGCACTGTTCCAGTAGTTAAGAGTGCAGTGGTCCATAAGACAGACAAGACTCTTCTTCCATGGACCTTCTATACTAGGGGGTATCGAGATGATAAACATAGACTGGCAATAAATAAATAAATAAATTTATTTATTTTATTTATGAAAATAAAAATAAGTGATGTATACTGGAAAGGAAGGGCAACCATGAATGGGTGTTCATGGGAAGTTCCTCAGCAGGTGACATTTAAACAGAGACTAGAAGATAAAGGAACCCTGTGACAAAGAGAAGAGCTGTTTTTGAAAGACAAAAATAGGCCAGCGTGGCTGGAATGTGGTGGACAGGGAGACCGTGTGGGATGGGGAGAGGATTGGGCAGGGGCTGGATCGTGTTCCAGAGTGGCACAGAACACAACCCTGGGGACCAGAGGATGGAGTGAGAGGGTGTCTGAAGGCCACACGCTGTGTTCCAGGCTTTGCCTCTGAAGGAATCATGTGACTTCCTACTTAAGAAACACCACTGTGAGAGAAAGGTCCTACAATTATCAGTCTTTGAAGAACTGTGAACTGTGGATTCATATCAACCCACCCAGTATATATTCTTACTTGTAGAAAGCTGTCTGGGAATTAATTAAAATCCAGAATCCTGTATATTCTTAACAGGCTTGTGGTTTTCAAGAACTGCAGTAAGTTTACCAAAGTAAGAAACCAACAAACTCAGAAATGTTCACTGTAACTGGCCTCCAATGTTTATCAGACTTTGTGCCTTTGTACAGAGCTTTGTGCTAAATCTTTTGTCTTGGGTGACTTCTCACTAACACTGTCAAGAAGGCACTCTCATAATCCCCATTATCTAGATGGGAAAAGAGGGCAGGGTAAGCAAGCTACCTAAAGACACACACCTAGCAGGTTACACATGCTCAGAACATGGTCCTGTGGTCTGCTTCAGCACTGAGTGGTTCGGTTCAGTTCAGTCGCTCAGTCATGTCTGACTCTTTGTGCCCCATGGACTGCAGCACGCTAGGCTTCCCTGTCCATCACCAACTCTGGGAGCCTATTCAAACACATTACCTCGGCAGTGCCATCCAACCATGTCATCTTCTGTCATCCCCTTCTCCTCCCACCTTCAATCATTCCCACCGTTAGGGTTTTTTCAAATGAGTTGGTTCTTCACATTAGGTGGCCAAAGGACTGGAATTTCAACTTCAGCATCATTCCTTCCAAAGAAATCCCAGGGCTGATCTCCTTCAGAATGGACTGGTTGGATCTCCTTGCAGTCCAAGGGACTCTCAAGAGTCTTCTCCAACACCACAGTTCAAAAGCATCAATTCTTCGGCACTCAGCCTTCTTCACAGTCCAACTCTCACATCCATACATGACCAATGGAAAAACCATAGCCTTGACTAGACGGACCTTAGTCGGCAAAGTAATGTCTCTGTTTTTGAATATGCTGTCTAACTTGGTCATAGCTTTTCTTCCAAGGAGCAAGGGCCTTTTAATTTCATGGCTGCAGCCACCTTCTGCAGTGATTTTGGAACCCAAGAAAATTCTATCACTGTTTCCACTGTTTCCCCACCTATTTACCATGAATTGGATGGGACCGGATGCCATGATCTTAGTTTTCTGAATGTTGAGTTTTAAGCCAGCTTTTTCACTCTCCTCTTTCACGCTCATCAAAAGGCTCTTTAGTTCTTCTTCGCTTTCTGCAATAAGGGTGGTGTCATCTGAGTATCTGAGGTTATTGATATTTCTCCCGGCAATCTTGTTTCCAGCTTGTGCTTCTTCCAGCCCAGAATTTCTCATGATGTACTCTGGCATATAAGTTAAATAAGCAGGGTGACAATATACAGCCTTGACATACTCCTTTCCTGATTTGGAACCAGTCTGTTGTTCCAGGTCCAGTTCTAACTGTTGCTTCTTGACCTGCATACAGATTTCTCAGGAGGCAGGTCAGGTAGGTCTGGTATTCCCATCTCTGGAAGAATTTTCCACAGTTTGTTGTGATCCACATAGTCAAAGGCTTGGTGTAGTCAATAAAGCAGAAGTAGATGTTTTTCTGGAACTCTCTTGCTCTTTTGGTGATCCAGCAGATGTTGGTAATTTGATCGCTGGTTCCTCTGCCTTTTCGAAATCCATCTTGAACATCTGGAAGTTCGCAGTTCACATACTGTTGAAGCCTGGCTTGGAGAATTTTGAGCATTATTTTGCTAGTGTGTGAGTTGAGTGCAATTGTGTGGTAGGTTGAGGATTCTTTGGCATTGCCTTTTTTTAGTGTTGGAATGAAAACTGACCTTTTCCAATCCTGTGGCCACTGCTGAGTTTTCCAAATTTGTTCGCATATTGAGTGCAGCACTTTCACAGCATCATGTTTTAGGATTTGAAATAGCTCAACCAGAATTCCATCACCTCCATTAGCTTTGTTTGTAGTGATGCTTCCTAAGGCCCACTTGACTTCACATTCCAGGATATCTGGCTCTAGGTGAGTGATCACACCATTGTGGTTATCTGGATTATGAAGATCCTTTTTGTATAGTTATTCTGTGTATTCTTGCCACCTCTTTTTAATATCTTCTGCTTCTGTTAGGTCCATATCATTTCTGTCCTTTATAGTGCTCATCTTTGCATGAAATGTTCCCTTGGTATCTCTAATTATCTTGAAGAGATCTCTGGTCTTTCCCATTTCTGTTGTTTTCCTCTATTTCTTTGCACTGTTCACTGAAGAAGGCTTTCTTATCTTTCCTTGCTATTCTTCAGAACAGTAATAAGTTATTGGAGTAACCGGTGCATTTATTGTCAACAGTATGTCAGCTTTAGCCAATATCAAAATGATAGCTAACATCAAAAAGTAGACTGAATACTATAACACACCCCATGTACTCCGATTTCTACCATTATCAACACATCTCGTTGACTCTTGTTTCTTCTTTACCTTCAGCTACTCCTCTGCCTCCTGTATTTTTCTGAAGCAAGTCGCAGACATCACATCATTACATTCATAATATATCAGAATGTATCTCTAAAAAGCACTTTGAAAATATAACATCACATCATTACAGCAAGGAAACAGAAGGATTTCTTTATATCAAACAGCCAATCATCATTCAGTATTTCAATTCCCTTATGAATATCTGAAAATAGAAGTGTACTTCATTTGCTTGAATCAGAATCCACATAAGATCTACCTTTTGTAACTGGTTGATTTCTTCTTTTTGTTATATATGCTTCAGATATACAGCATTATTACTTGCCTTCTGTACACACTACAAAGTGATCACCACCACAAATCTTGTTACCACCTGTCACCATACCATTGATCCGCTTCACCCATTTGACCCATCCTCAACTCTCTTCCCCCCTGGGAACCACCAGTCTGATCTCAGTATCTTTGCTTTTTTTTTTTTTTTGCTTTATTTTGTTTGTTCATTTGTTTTTTGTTTCTTTTACATTCCACATATGAGTGAAACCATTCAGAATGTTGCCTTTCTTTTTCTGATTTGTTTCACTTAGCATGATACCTTCAACGTCCATCCATGTTGTCACAGATGGCAGGATTTCATTCTTTTTTGGTCAAGTAGTATATCCACTGGAGAAGGCAATGGCACCCCACTCCAGTACTCTTGCCTGGAAAATCCCATGGATGGAGGAGCCTGGTAGGCTGCAGTCCATGGGGTCGCTAAGAGTCGGGGACCACTGAGCGACTTCACTTTCACTTTTCACTTTCATGCATTGGAGAAGGAAATGGCAACCCACTCCAGTGTTCTTGCCTGGAGAATCCCAGAGACAGTGGGCCCCTGTCTATGGGGTCGCACAGAGTCGGACACAACTGAAGCGAGTTAGCAGCAGCAGCAGTATATCCACTGTCTATATGTACCACAAGTTATTTATTCACTTATCCACCAGTGGGCACTCAGGTTGTTTCTGTATCTTAACTATTGTAAATACTGCAATAAATATAGAGGTGCATATATCTTTTGGAATTAATGTCTTAGTGTTCTCTGGATAAATACCTAGAAGGGACTAGCTGAGTTCTTTTAAAAAATTTAAATCAATGGTTTTCCCTTTCATCTTGGATTTTTTTCCTCAGTTTTAGAAATAATCGACATACATTACTATGTAAGACATATAGTATGATAATTTGATTTACCTATAGTGTGACATGATTAGCACAGTAGATTCAGCTAACATTTATCGTCTCATAAAGATACAGCAAAAAAGGGAAGAAAAGGGGAAATTTTTTCTTTTTATCATGAGAACTCATAGGATTTGCTTTCTCAACCACTTTCCTGTGTATCATACCGCAGTGTTAGCAACAGTCATCATGTTATACATGATATTCCTAGTACATTTTTTGCTTTCTTTCTAGTACTTATTTATTTTATATCTGGAAATTTGTACCTTTTTACCACCTTCATCCAATTTCCCCTTTCCCCACTCTCTGCCTCTGGGAACCTCGAGTCTGATCTTTTTCTATTAGTTTGTTTCATTTTGTTTCTAGGTTCCATATATAAGTGAGATCATACAGTGTCTTTCCCTGTCTGACTTATTTCACTTAGCATAATGCCTCCAAGTCCCATCTATGTTGTTGCAAACAGTAGGATTTCCAGTTCTTTATGACTCAGTAATATTATGTATGTACACATATACTACATTTTGTGTGTGTGTGTATGTGTGTGTACACACTGCCATTTCTTTATTCATTCCTCCATCATTGGACACTCTGATTGTTTCCAATATGAAAAGGATTGCTGTATATTCTTCATAAAGTGTTTAGAGAAATTCACCAGTGAGACCATCTGGTCCTAAGCCTCTCTTCATGGGGAGATTTTTGATTACTGATTCAATCTCTTTACTAGTAATTGGTTGTTCAGATTTTCTGTTTCTTCCTGATGCAGTCTTGATAAGTTATGCCTTTAAGAATTTTTCCATTTCTTCCAGATTGTTCAGTTTATTGGTGTGTAGTTATTCAGAAGAGCTTCTTATGATCCTTTGTATTACTGTAGTATAAATTATAATGTGTCCTTCATTTTTAATTTTGTTGATTTGAGTCCTTTCTCTTTTTTCCATAGTTAGTCTTATTCAAGATTTCTCATTTATCTTTTCAAAGAACTGACTCTTGGTTTGGTTAATCTTTTCTATTGTTTTTCTGCTTTCTATTTTATTCATTTATACACTAGTCTTTATTTGTTCCTTTATTCTGCTAACTTTGGACTCAGTTTGTTCTTTTTCTAATTCCTTAAGACATAGAATTAGGTTGTTATTTGGGATCCTTCTTAATGTAAGTGTTTACTGCTTTGAACTTTCCTCTTAGTACTGCTTTTAATGCATCCTGGAAGTTCTGGTAATTGTGTTTCCTTTTTAATCTGTCTCTTTTTATTTCCCCTTTAATTTCTTCTTTGATCTGTTGGTTATTCAGGAGAGCATTTTTTAATTTCCATGTATTTTTTACTTTTCCAGTTTTCTTGTTATTGATTTCTAGGTTCATGCCACTGTAGTTAGAGAAGATACTTGGTATGATTTTAATCTTCCTGAATTTGCTGAGACTTGTTTTGTGGCCTAACATGTGACCTAAAGTGTTCCTTGTACCCTTGAGAACAATCTGTATTCTGGTGTTGTTGGGTAGAATCTTCCATGTGTGATAGGTCATTTGGTCTATCAGCTCAGTTCAGTTCAATTGCTCAGTCGTGTCCAACTCTTTGCAACCCCATGAATCACAGCATACCAGGCCTCCCCTGTCCATCACCATCTCCCAGAATTCACTCAGACTCACATCCATCGAGTCGGTGATGCCATCCAGCCATCTCATCCTCGGCCGTCCCCTTCTCCTCCTGCCCCCAATCCCTCCCAGCATCAGAGTCTTTTCCAATGAGTCAACTCTTCACATGAGGTGGCAAAGTACTGGAGTTTCAGCTTCAACATCATTCCTATAGTGTTGTTCAAATCAGCTGTCCCCTTTATGATTTTCTGTCTGGGTGATCTATCCATTTTTGAGAATGAGATGTTAAATCCATAATTGTACTGTATTATTTCTCCTTTTAGCTTCATTAGTTGTGCTTTATATGTTTAGATGCTGCAATGTTGGGTGAATAAATATTTATAATTGTTATATCTTCTAGTGTATCGACTGCTTTACAATTGTATAATGATCATCTTTGTCTCTTTTGAACATTTTTAGTTTAAAATCTATTTCATCTGATATAAATATAGCTACCCTTGCTTGAGACAGGGTAGGGAGGTTTACCACTTGCTTGAAACCTTGAAATGTATTTTTCCATCCCTTCATTCTCAGTCTGTATGGGTCCTTAAGCCTATGCTGCTGCTGCTGTATGCTGCTAAGTCGCCTCAGTTGTGTCCGACTCTGTGCGACCCCATAGACGGCAGCCCACCAAGGCTCCCCCGTCCCTGGGATTCTCCAAGCAAGAACACTGGAGTGGGTTGCCATTTCCTTCTCCAATGCATGAAAGTGAAAAGTGAAAGTGAAGTTGCTCAGTGTGTCCGACTCCCAGCGACCCTATGGGCTGCAGCCTACCAGGCTCCTCTGTCCATGGGATTTTCCAGGCAAGAGTACTGGAGTGGGGTGCCATTGCCTTCTCTGCCTTAAGCCTATAGTAGGCGTTATATCACTGAATCTTGTTTGTTTGATTTGTTCACTTGGCCATTTCATGTCTTCTGATTGGAGACTGTAATGTTTACATTTAAATAAGTTATTGGCAGGTAGGGACTTAGCGTTGTCATTTTAGCCTCTGTTTTCTATCTTTTTTGTGAACCATTGTTCCCTCTTTCTTTTCCTGCTCTCTTTGATATTAGTCACTTTGACTTATTTATCATGTTCTTTTGTGTAGTTACCATAGATATTTCCCTGTGCTTACTATGAGATCTGCCTTGTGCGATTGGTTGATTTCTCTTCAATTATTTTAAACTATGATAAATAGGTTTTTCCTTTCACTTCTAGCTCATTTTTGTTTTATGACGTATTTGTTGAAGAAACTGTTGTTTGCCTGTAGCATGTCTCATAGCCTGGTTTGTTTTCTGATTGCACACCTGTGGCTGTTTAACATATTCCGCTGTTCTGTATCTCCTGTAAATCAATAGCTGAACCTGGAGGTTTCCTAAGTACAGGTTTGATTTTTTACGTAACCAGCTTTTTTGAAATATAATTGACATGTAACAGGTGTATGACATAATGATTCAATATTTGTGTATGTTGCAAAATGATGACTGCAGTAGGTCTAGTGAACATCGTCACCATACTTAGATCCAAAACTTTTCCTGGTGATGAGAACGTTTAAGATCTACTCTCTCAGCAACTTTCAAATGTGCAATACAGGATTACCAACTATAGTCACCGTGCTGTACCTCACATCCCCATGACTCATTTATTTTTTGACTGAAAGTTTCTGTCTTTTGTTTTCGTTCACCTCTTCGGTCCACCTTTCAGCCCTTGCCTCTGGCAGCCACCAATCTGTTACCTGAAAATGATCTTGGTTTTTTGCTTGTTTTTAATTTTTCTGTTCTGCTTATGGTCATCTTTACTCCATAAACACTTTAAAAAGATTAGTTAGATCTCACAAAAAGAAATGTACTATTTATCACGATAAAGCATTAAGGCATTTAGAGCCAGTAATATTCCTATTTACACAAATTTTTAGATCCACGTATAGGTGAGATTAAATAGTATATGTCTTTCTTTGTCACACATATTTCACCTAAGATAATGCCCTCAGGGTTCATTTGTGTTGTCACCAACGGCAAGGCTTCATCCTTTTACACGGCTGAATACTATTTCATTGATTGTATACCACATCATCTCTATCCATCCATTTGTTGATGGACACCTTGGTTGTTTCTATATGTTTGTTATTGTAAATAATGCTACAATGTAGTGTTTTTGTTTTCTCCAAGTGAATACCAAAAAGTGGAGTTTCTGGGTCACATGGTAGTTCTATTTTAATGTTTTGAGACACCTCCACACTGTTTTCCATGGCTATCCCAGTTCACATTGCTACCAGTAGTGTACAAGGGTTCCTCTTCTCCACATCCTCACCATGTGTCATTTGTATTCTTTTTGATGATAGCCGTTCTGATAGATGTGAGGTAATATCACATTGTGGGTTTGATTTGCACGTCCCTGGAAATTAGTGATACTAAGAATCTTTTCTGTAGCATTGGCCTTATGTATGTCCTCTGATAGATGTCCATTAAGTTCCTTTGCCTGTTTTTTTAATTGGATTTTTGACTTTTGGTTGTCAAGTGGTGCAAGTTCTTTATGTACTTTGGACACTAACCTCTTATCAGATATATGATTTACAAATATTTTCTCTTTTCATTTTATGGATGGTTTCCTTTGCTGTGCAAAAGCTTTTTAGTTTGATGTAGTCCTACTTGCTCTTTTTTGCTTTTGTTGCCTTTTCTTTGGCTATCAAATTCAAAGGATCTTTGCCATGACTGATGTTAAGGAGCCTACTGCCTGTGTTTTCTTCTAGGAGTTTTATGGGTTTGGGGCCTTTTAATCCGTTTGAGTTAATTTTTATGAATAGTATAGAGTGGTACAGTTTCTTTCTTTTTTTTCTGCATGTGACTGTCCAACTTTCTCAGCCCACTTATTGAAGAGAGTATCCTTTGCCCAGTGAAATATTCTTGGCTCCTTCATCATAAATTAGTTGACTGTGTATGCTTAGGTTTATTTCTGGACTCTATATTCTATTCCACTGATTTTTGTGTTAGTTTTTATGCCAACACCATGCTCTTTTGATAAATATGGCTTTGTAATATAGTTTGAAATCTGGGCATGTGGTGCCTCCAGCTTTGTTCTTCTTTGTAAGATTGCTTTGACTGTGCAGGGTTTTGTGGTTCCATGCATATTTTAAGAATGTTTGTTCTTTTTCTGTGAAAAATACCACTGGAATACTGATTGGGATTGCACTGAATCTGTACTTTTCTTTGGGTTGTATGGACATTTTAGAATATTAATTCTTCTAATCCATGAGCATGGCATATCTCCATTTATTTGTGTCTTCTCTAGTCTCTTTCATCAATTTCTTGGAGTTTTCAGTGTACAGGTCTTCTGCCTCCTTAGTTAAATTTATTTCTAGGTATTTTATTCTTTCTTTTTTTTTTTTTTTAAGAAAGACAGGTGGTGCTCTCATCATCTGTCAGGAGGTGATTCATGTCAGCTTGTCTTTCTTTTATGCTTTCTGCAGCATTGATGCTCATTACCCAGATTCATTAGGTCATTAGGGATTACAAAATGATATTCTAATAATGTCATTGCTTCTTTATTATTTACTAGCTAGAATATTTTTCTATAGAGATACTTTCTCATTAACTACTTTGTTATTTGAAGTACAGTTTAAATAAGATAAATGCTTGATTCTTTCCCTTTGTTTACCAGTTTTCAACATTGTGAGTTGGCTCTCTAATATCCTCTACCAGTGGCAAATCCATTTTTTAAATACCATTATAAACTCACAGGATGAAATCCCTCCTAATATATCCTTTGAAGTTGCCTTTCCTAATAGTCAGATTGTCTCATCTTTGGTCAATAGAAGCCTCTTCAAGCTGATTCCCAAATTCTTTTGCCATTGCCCTAGTAGATGTTATTTCCTTCCTATCTGGTCTGATAAAATGGCCTGGTCTTCTATTGTTCATTTCTTGCCCCAGCCATGTCTTCAAGGAGCCCTGATTCCTTTTAATGAGAAATAATATTTCAAGGCCACAGACCAAGCACTAGCAATTCTCTTTGCTACTGAGTTGGTCACTGTTTCTTAGAATTTTCAGAGGACAAGCCAGGAAATACATGGAGCTTTTTTTAAAAAGATAAAATGTATCTTTCGTTCATCTCGACACTCCTATATCTCAGGATTTAAAAGAAGCGGAGGAGAATCCCCTAAGGTGACACACATAGTTAAGAATTTAATGTAGTAGGAACAGCAATAATAACAATGCCTCATATTTCTAAAGCAGCGCTCCAATTAAAAATGTATGGCATCTCGGCGTTTTGTCTCATCTATCCTCAGGACATCTCTCAGAAATTGAAGCTTCACTTGCTCTGTTTTACACATGGGGGAAATGGAACCACGAGGAAGTGTGAGCTGTAACAGAACTGGGACTCAAGTCCTTCATCTCCCGCCCCTCTCTCCTATTTGTCCATGTGGCAAGTGCAGGATTTTTATAGTTTTTGGATTCTGTTCCCCACTGCATTGCACATAATTGGCAGGCTGTGTCCCCGTGCCTGCCTCACTTGGAACCCTCTGGAATCCTGAGTGAATGTACAAAGTGCCTTAACTAACACAAGCTGTTGCCTCCAAAATCTCCTTATAAATGAGCCACAAAGCTTCCATAGGTCTTTCTCCTAGTGAGTGGAAATAAATAACGCAGAATATAGAGAACGCATGCCGTGAGCAGCAGGCTGAGGGAAACGGTCTCCTGTCCATCTGTAAAGGAGCGTTGTATTCAGTTTTTAAATGATTCATCTCTTCCCTCTCCATCACTGGGGTCATTTTTGAAAAGCCAGCTGTTCATTGGAAAGGTCTTTCCATCCCCACAGACTACTACTGTGTAAAGTTTCAAGGTTGAGTTCAGCTTGAAATTTGAATTTAATATTGTACAGGATCACAAGGAGAAAAGCAATCAGGCTGCCTCCTTGAGTGAGTTTTTTGAATTGAATCTGTATTACCGTCAGCACAAGTTTCTTATTCCTGCTGGAGGGCTCTGGAGTAATCAAGTAAACTCTCTCATCTCCCGCTCTGCCCTACCCCCTTGTATCTTTCAGTGTCCGTCGGCTTTGAATACGAGACCTGCCCCAGTCTCATCCTGTGGGAGAAAAGGACAGCCCTCCTTCAGGGATTTGAGCTGGACCCTTCCAACCTCGGTGGCTGGTCCCTGGACAAACACCATATCCTCAACGTTAAAAGTGGTATGTGGGAGACCTCCCTGGTGATCCGATGGTTAAGACTTCACCTTCCAATGCAAATTCAGTTCCTTGGTCAGGGAACTAAGATCCAACATGCCTTGATGCCAAAAAAAACAAAAACAAAAAACACATAAAACAGAAGCAATGTTATAACAAATTCAATAGACTTTAAAAATGGCCTACATCCAAAAAAAAAAAAAAGTTGTTTGTGAGCACATCTCCTTTTCCTGAATACAACCTAGTCTTGCCTCTGGAACCTTCTCTCCAGCCTTGACATTTAAGCAAAAGCACCATCCCCTTCTTGCATTTTTCCCAAGTGCCCAAAATACTCATAGGTTTTTCCACCTTCTCCTTTGAAATGTCAAACACCGTAGAGCTGGTTTTCCCAGACCATGCATCTTAGTGTCCCTCACGATTCTTCTTCAATTATCTCTGCAAATGTTTTCTTAGCCCAGACTGTGGCCTTGGAGCTTACCCAGTGCTGTCAGCATTGGGAGGAAATTGAGGACCTCCCCACAGCTGACGTTTCCTACCGTTTCTCTTCCCTCTGTCACTTTCACCCATCCTCAGTAAGTTGATAAACATGTCCACCCCGGAGGGCTGCAGTAACCATCCCAATTTACTGCCCCTCCACCCCGCCCAGGAATCCTGCACAAGGGCACTGGGGAGAACCAGTTCCTGACGCAGCAGCCTGCCATCATCACCAGCATCATGGGCAACGGCCGCCGCCGGAGCATCTCCTGTCCGAGCTGCAACGGCCTTGCTGAAGGCAACAAGCTGCTTGCCCCAGTCGCCCTGGCTGTTGGAGTTGATGGGAGCCTCTATGTTGGCGACTTCAATTACATCCGACGCATCTTTCCCTCTCGAAATGTGACCAGCATCTTGGAGTTACGGTAAGTGACAGCACAGAAAACCTGCTTTTACTCTATGGCTCCCACTGCTACAAAACTTCCCTGGGTAAATGGTGGCCACGTGTGGGGTTCTCCAGAGGATGCACATTCGGTGTGATGGGCTAAGGTTTGATAACCCAGGCCTGGGATCAAATAAGGATTGGGGAAAATCCTTGGTGTAGTGATAAAACACTACCCGTGTATTTTATACAGTTGTTGACACCTACCTTATGGCAAAGGCAAAAGCCTTCAGACATTGTGCTGGAGGTGGGACCTGGGTAGCTATATTTTATAAAATTTCCATGAGAGAATCTGATACATACCCAGCAGTGAAAGAACCACTACTCTAAGCTGATGGTCCATTTCCCTGGTTTCTAAAGTGGCACGTCTTAAAAACACAGATTTCCAGAGCCCACCCCCAGAGAATTGGTTCAATAAGTCTAGGCAATGTCAGAGTGTCTCTCTCTTTGACAGGCTCTGTAGAAAATTCTGATATGCATCCAAGTTTGAGAATCACTAACGTTCATTCATTAATTCAAACATTTCTATTGAGCACCTCTGTGTGCTAGCTCTCTGTGAATTTTCTAGATCTTTGCACATTTATTACGATCTAACTTAGAATTACTGCATAGGCCTTGCTAGGTAAATTCCAGCCACCCCAGGGTATTCCTTCTGAGTCTAAAGTCCAGGTCTCTGTCTGGACAAAAGCTCTTTGAAACTCTCTTTTTGGGAAAGTTGATTCCAGGTCTTCAAACCTAGAGAGGAATCCATCTATAAGTAGAGGGAGAAATGCAGTCTATAAACAAGGCAGAACATTCATTCAACAAATACTTGGTGAATATATACATGTGCAGGACTGTCTGGTGAAGCGGGGGAAAAAAAGAACATGGAAAAAGCAAAGCCCTGGCTGTCACACCGGTGGTCTGTTGTTGTTGTTCAGTCACTAAGTTGCATCCGACTCTTTGCGACCCCATGGACTGCAGCACGCCAGGCTTTCCTGTCCATCACCTCCCAGAGTTTGCTCAAAATCATGTCCACTGAGTCCATGATACCGTCCAACCATCTCATCCTCTGCCGTACCCTTCTCCTGCCTTCAGTCTTTCCCAGCATCAGGGTCTTTTCCAGTGTGTCGGCTCTTCACATCAGGCAGCCAAAGGTGGTGGTCTGATAGGGAACTGCAAACTAAATCATGTGGACAAATGTAAAAAATTTTTTTCAAGTAGCCTTCAATGCTCTAAGGAAACTCTAACAGGGTGGGAAATAGGGACTGTGGTGATGGAGAGGAGGAAGAAGAAAGCTACATAAGATACAGTATTCAGAAAAACCCCTTGTCCCCTTGTATTAGGTGATTCGTGACATGGGACATGAATGATGAGGTTAGCTATGTGGTGTACTAGGGAAGAGTATCCCAGGCAGAGAAACGTTGTGCCAAAGCCCCAGGATCAGCAAATAACCTGCTTATTTATGGATTGATAGAAATCCAGGAGGGTGGGGAGCTCTCACGGGAGAGTGTCTCAGAGGAGAGCAGAGAGGTAGATAGGGGACCAGCGCTTCAAGATCGGAATGACCATGTCTACAACATGTGGATCATATTCTTTTTAATTTATTTTATTGAAGATAGGTGATGTACCATGTTGTATTCATTTCTGCTGTATAACGGTGTGATTCAGTTATACATACATATAGATGCTTTTTTACATTCTTTCATTATGTAATGCACAGCCATGGCAGGTTGAGGTAGGAAGAGAGGTGGAGCTGATATGATCTGATTTGCATTTTCTTACAGATGACTCTGGCTATCAGGTGAGGAAGGGACTGTAGGCGTTCAAGACAATAAGGAGACTGTAGCCATTGTCCAGGATTTCAGTGATGGTGACATGGACTAGGGTGGTAGCCAGGGGGATGGGGAGCTTTCAATTGAGATACATTTCCAGGGTAAATCTCATAGGAAATGTCAGTAGACTATTTTCAGAAATTGGGGTGGGGAGAACCAGAGAGAGAGAAAAGAATCAAAGGTCATGCTAAGATTTTGATCTGAGCAGCCAAGTGGGCGGTGGTATTTTCTGAGGCAGCCTCAGCTGCCAAGTGAAGGACTTGGAAGAAGCCACAGGCTGCCCCTGCATTTTGTGTCTCTGAGACCCTTCTGAGGGGGAAGTCAGTGCTCTGACCACCGACAACACTTGCTGGTGTCCTGGGGGGCTGAGACTGTGCCAGGCACTTGTGGGGAGTGGGTAGAAGAAGAGAATACAACCCAGCTCCCCGCCAAGAAGGTGACGGTCTCAGTGAGACAATGATCGGGGATCCTGGAGGCGTTTCCTGAGCATAAGGGCGAGCCAGACCCTGAGCTGGGTCCCAAAGGGGATGAAACCCAGGCTTAAAGAGCACCCCTTCGAGGACGAGAAATGGGCACCTGGGAGAGGAAAGGCAGTTCAAGCTGAGTGTTCTAGAAGAGCCAGCAACCCTCACAGAAACACGGTGGGGCGGGCGGGGCCATGGGGCAGAGGGTGTAATAGCCAAAAGATAATCAGTGAGAGGAAGGGGGAGGCGAAGTGGAAGAGGCTGGATCATCTTCAGACGCTCACGCTGACAGTGAGACACGCCACTTCCTTAGCGCTCCCCAGCCGGTCCCGTTCCCAAGCTGTTTACTTCCTTTGTTATTCTAGCAGAACATCTTCTTCATAGGCGTCCTGTGGGCAGTGGGGAGCCAGGAGAGGAGGCAGGGAAGGCCGAGGAGCGGGGCTGGGCCTGTTCTGAGGGGCTGTGTGTCCGCACCTGGCATCCGTCGCCCTCCACAGCTGGCTCCTGCTCCCCTGTCTCTGCTTTTCCTGCTCAGAGCCCCGTCAGCACCTGCCTGCCACTTCCCCGCCTCCACGCCTTGACTCATGCTGCCTGCTCCGCTGAAAATACCTTCTCCGCCTCATCTCCCGCATCAGGTCCCCTTGTAGAGATGGAGTTTGAAGGCCTCCTCTTCCGTGAAGCCTGGTCTCCCCAGCAGAAACAATTCTCTCCCTCCCCTGAGCCATTTAGCTCTCATCTTCCACAAAGGCAACTCCACGGGACTGTCATGGTTTTCAGCTATTTCTGCAAGTCTGTAGGGCCCTGGGCTGTGAACATCTATAGAGCCAGCACCTTTGACATCTTTGCCCCTTGATGCCCAGAGAGGTGCCTGGCCCACAGGAGGGGCTCGAGACATGCTCCTTGAGTTAAAGTGGATAAAGCCCCGCATCCTCCCTTTGGTTGGAGTTTGTCCCTGATTCCACATCTCTCAAGTTGCAGGGGCCACAGCATCAATGGCACAAGTTAAGGGCCCACGTGGTAACATTGAAGACAGCTGGAGGGAGTGTAACTGTCAATTTCCCTTGACAGCTGTGTGATTTTTTTTTTTTCCTTTGTAACCACCTTTAGACTTGCTCTTATTTCATCAGCCAGGTATCCAGACGATTAGAAGTTAAGCTTTAACAAGAACACTGGTTTGATTCTTCTTTGCTTCCCACCACATACCTGAAAACAAGGGCTGTCAATCCCCTCTCTTCAAAACAGTAACCAGCAAAGGGAGGGGGCGATGGGGAGAGACCTGTCATGCTTCTCTCTTTTCTCCATTGTGAGTTGGCAGCTGAATTATCCAATTTTGGGAGTTGGTGCCCGTCCCAGAGCTGAGCCTCCAAACCCTAATTTTATTTCAGTGTTCACTCTCCTTTTCTCTCACTTCTTCCTTTGCCTATCCCAAACACATAGGGGCAGAGCTCTACACACTTGAAGAACTGATACTGGAAGAAGCCGCCTTCTTATGTAAACCAGTTATCACCTGCCTGCTCTAATTCCACCAGCATTCAAGATGTTTTCAATACCCACATCCCCAAAAAGCCTGATAACCTGCCTCTGGGAGCCTATTTCCTTTCTTAAAACAATTATCCTCTTCAGGTGGTTCTTAGAAAACCCAGGCCCTGTGGAGTAGAGTATATCTGTCAGTCACTCACATCTTGGGGTGAAGTTCTATCAACAAACGAGCTTTCCTGTCTTCCCAGTTTGAGAATATCTCTGGACCTGAACCCCAGTATGAGGCAGGAAATGATAATGGATGGAACAGTGTCTCTCTGCCTTTTCTTGACTTGGCCCTTTTCCATAAACATAAGAATCTCACACTTTCCTTCATGTTTGCAATTCTAAGCTTTTTTTCTTTTTCCCATTATTAGATTATACTGTGATATGAGCTATGCTTTTTTCCCAACTAAAATGCCCATGCTGAGATTCTGATGATGCTGGTGGGGGCTGGTCAGCAGCACCACTGCACTAGGGAAGGTGTTTAGGGGTGGGGATTGTCCTGCCAAGGTGTGTGAGTGCTGGAGAGGGAGGAGATGCCAGGATGCAGAAACCTACGACAGTGGGTGAGGGCAGCAGAAATTGAAAGGAGGCTTCACCAAAGGCCAGCCTGAGAGTTCACCTCCAACAGACCCTGCTTAATGCCAATATAGAAAGGTAGGGAGAAGAATGAGGTTATAGCCAGGGGGGGAATGCTTTCTCTGTGTAGACAGGTATAAACATGGAGATCAGAAAACAAAATATAACTCAGCACCTACCCAGAGTAACGATGACAACAGTAGTGCCACAAAATTTTAGACAGTTCTTGGCACTGTGTTCAGAGCTCTTTTTACCAAGGACAGATCCAAGTTTCATGGGGTCTGAATCTTCATGCAGTTTTAGAATGAAACTCTCTACCATTTAAAATAAGAAAAGAACCCAAAACAAATGACAACGTTAGAAAAGCTGGAAACTAGTGCAGACATAACAAAATCCAGACAAATAACCTAAAGTTTGTTGTTAATTAACCATTGCACTTCCATGATATATGACTTCTCCACTGGACATTCCAGTTCCTGTAATGATGTTGGGTGAGTTGGTATAACAGGGCAGGAGCATTCCTTAAAGCCATGAATACCACTGTCATCTAAAAGATTGTGAAGGACTATGTATGAGCCACAGAAGCACATCCCCCTAAATTAAACTAAATGTATCCCAACTCACTGTTTTTAGGAAATAATACATGTAAACAAAAACTCTGGCCATCCCACATCCACCCTGTTCTATGCCACGGAGTGATAGAATTAGAATAGAAAGAGACTTCAGTCTCCACTGATGGCAGCTTTGTGATTCTCAGCAGAACATGAGGGACTGGACCTCATCCGAGGCAGGTCTTCCAGCATGACAGGAAGCAGTCCGTTGCTGCCTTCCTCTACTCAAGAACCCATTTTTCCAGCCCTGCCTCTCTCCAGGGCTCTCTACTAAAAATCAGCCACACAGAGATAAGTCAGTCATGTCCAGATTTACTTACTCACTTCCATAGCTGAAGGATCAAGGAAGATAAGCACACACACATAAATCACAAGACAGCCTACGAGAGATCCCTGAGACGAGCGGAGAAGGCTTGGAGAGACCCTGAAGACTCTGCAGGGGGGTCATTGAAACTCCACAGTGTGGCGAACTAATCCATCTCGATTCTTCAATTGGAGACAGCCCTTTCCTCAAAGGGTTGGTGTCCTGAGGCCATGGACCCAAAATAGGCTTATCCCTTGTAAGTAGGGCACTACGCACATGTACAGAGATTGACTCAATGGTGCTGTTATTTGGGTTTGTTGCTCCTAAACACCCACTTTGCTAATGGCCCTGGACTGGAACAGCCGTGACCTCAGCCTTTGTCCAAAACTCAAATCCATACGATCATTCTGACTCTGCAGTCTCAGTGACTGAGTCCCCACTGCCTTCTTCTTCCCCCAACATAGATATCATATTAATCAACTTAAAGCAGATGTTCTTAGCAAAGAAGTAGGTCAGGTCTACAGACCCAAATCCCAACCAGTCTTTTCACAAAATCTTAACTTTAAAAAAGTGGAATTGATATTGTAATAATTAAGAGCCAAATATGACTACCACCAGTGGCAGATAACATTTCACTTTCATTAAGCAATATAAAATAGATGCGAGAATTCCCGGCTGCCACCCTGACACACCAGGCTTTGCAGAATGAATCTTAAATTGCACTATGTCAGTCAGAGCTCAAGAGTTATCAGCATCATTTAATTAACTTTTTTTTTTTTTTGCAAAAACTAACATGTTGGAATAAAATATAAAAATGTAATCCCTGTGCAAACCCACCACTAATGATGGCCCCTGGCAAAGGCCTGAGCTGCACCCAGACAGGAATCAGGGCATTCAACCTTCTTCGTTCCTTCCCTGAAGCTTCCTCCCTTAGCTGGAAGGGAAAGAGAGGTCAGGGGTTCCTTCCACAGTGGCCAGGAAACCTCAGAAATGGGGAGTACTTCTCTATTTGAGGCCCTAGTCTCTCTCTTCTCCTTAATGCTGTTAAGATTCAGCTGCTTTTCTGTTTAACTTGACATGTATTTTTATTCTTTTTTTTTAAGATTTTTTTTTTAACTTGGCTGTACCAGGTCTTGGTTATGGCAGGTGGGATCTTCTATCTTCATGGTGGCATGTGGTATCTTTAGTTGAGGCATGTGGGATCTAGTTCCCTGACCAGGGATGGAACTCAAGCCCTCGGCATTAGGAGCTCAGAGTCTTAGCACTGGAAAGTCCCTGTATTTTCACTTTTAAAAGAAAAAAGAAGCAAAACTTTCACTGGCTTTCTGAAAAAGAATGTTCACTGGAGTCTTCAGCTCCGACTATGAGTGGATAGCATCACCTGTGAGGTTCATTGCTGAGTGTTACTTGTAAGGAAGAGTGCGTGTTAGGCAGGGGGCACACACATGCGTGTCAGATGGGGAGGAGACATGGAGCGGGGTGAGGAAATAGTTGAGACTCTCAGGGTCTCAGCAGTGTTTGGCAAATGCAATAGTCTGGGGCAGGGGCTCTCTCCTGGGGGCAGAGTCCCTCTCTCCCTGACCCTGTGATGAACCAATGGCAAGTAGGTGACACAGGGGTCACCAGGCTCCCTCCCACACCCAAGGCAGCTGTCCCAGACGACTGCAGCACTCTGTGCTGTAGGTGGGCTTGAATGTGGCTTCAGAATCCTCCCCTCCTGCCCTCCCAGCAGCCAGCACCAGCGGATAGGTGTGGGCACCCGAGAGGTCACCCGTGTGCCATCCCTGCATTAGGCTGTTTCCCTGGGTCACGTAAAGCCACACTGCTGGTCAGAGAATGTAAGCATTCTTGTCTAGATTTTCCAGTGGCTGGGAAGAATCTAAAACTAGCTTCCCAAATACAGTAAGGGTCCTACATATGAACCTTCAAGTTGCAAACTTTCAAAGAAGCAAACTGCACCCGGGTCCAGTCACCTAAAGCATAAGTGAAATTGCAGCTTGCCCTCCATCGCCTACTGCTAATGATCCTGCAGCTCTGCCATCTCCCACCTCTTCTCCCGTCTTCCACACTCTTCTTGCCTGTTCACTTAATGCCACTCCCTGTAGACCAGCTGTGGAACTACTGTACTTTTCAAGGTACTGTACTGTAACATTAAAAATGGTTTCTTCATTTTGTGTGTGTGTTTTTTACGTTCAGTTGTGCAAACAGTATTAGAAACCTGTCACAGCACAGGACTATATAGCCAATTGTGTTAGTTGGGTACCAAGACTAACTTTGTTGGCCTTACTAACAAATCGGACTTACAAACAGGCTCTTGGAAGGGAACTTATTTGTATGTAGAGGACTCATTTCTGTAACTGCACTAGGAGCTGTCAGGTAGAAGGGAAAAAACAGAAAAAGACTGCCTTTGAGGGGGGCCATTTATACAAGAAACGAAAATGTTATGTTTGCTTTATCATCAATTCTTCTGCTAACTGTTTGTTCTTTTTCCTTCTGTTTTCTTTCTATAAAGAAATAAAGAGTTTAAACATAGGTAAGATGAAGAACTCTTTCCCATATAATTTAATATGGTTCGTTTGCTTCCTTGTGTTTGCGTTTTGTTTTTGTGCTTTCTTGTGTAATGTTGTATATTTTTATGTGCCAAATATAGTAACTTTTTTATGTGCTAATTGTGTGTTGGGGATGTGATAAGCTTTAGCAATTATGAAATGCAGTCAAAAAAGAACCAAATAAGCTGACAGTAATTAGAATTTCCGGAAGATGCAAGTGTGAGATAATGAACCCTCAGCGAACTTTCACCCCGACTGCTCATTGCGGTCCGTAATTGGGCTAAACAGTTGAGGCAAACTTCTGGCTTTTGTAAATGCTGGACTGGGTTCACAAAAGCTTTAATGAACTGGAAACGGGTCAAAAACTCATTTTCAACTCATTAATGATTTTTTTCCCCTGAATATATGGTCACTTAAAAAAACACAAGTTAATTGCCAATCTGCTGGTCAAAATGAATCCAACAGTCAGATGCACTGGGAATTTTCATAAAATTCAATCACTTTTAAGTCGTATGAAGGGTGTGGACCAAGTACTTTTTGTCTAAATACCCTTTGTCATTCAGCTGCTCTGAGGTTATCACTTAAAACCGTACTGGTACAGATCATATCTGTATGCATAGGGCTCTGAGGAGCTTCCTGTTACAAAGTTAGGAAAACTTCAGGTTGCACTAAAACATCAAAAAAGTGACCTTATTTTTTTCTTGGAAGAGGAGAAGAAAAAGTGCATTTTACTACTCGAGGGAATTCTTCTCCTCACTCTTGAAATGAAATGTTGGCAGAAGCTTCTGCATCATGTGAGGTCAAAATCAAGTAAAGAATGGGACTTCCCAGGTGGCTCAGTGGTAAAGAGTCCTCCTGCCAATGCAGGAGATACAGAAGAGGCAGGTTCGATCCCTGGGTTGGGAAGATCCCCTAGAGGAGGACATGGCAACCCAGTCCAGTATCCTTGTCTGGGAAACCCCATGGACAGAGGAGCCTGGCAGGCGACAGTCCATACGGTTGCAAAGAGTCGGGCATGACTGAGTGAGTGAGCACACTCACAGGCAAAGAGTAGAGTTAAGTTGTATAAGATCATCAAAGTCAGTGTAAAAGCCATACGTAGGAGTCCTCTGCCTCCTCCATCTCAGGCGCCGCCAAAATTGACTAGTTATAGACACCCCAATTGATCCAAATTTTTTAAAAAGCACCAACACTGTGGAAGGACACCCCCTCAAATTTCCATACTCCCTTTGACCTTCACCAGAGCCCCAGTGTGAAGGCATGGCTGCCCATCTACCTGAGCTCCTCTGTAAGCATCTCGATTGGAATGAGTATGAGGCTGTGGGGAAGAAGGGGCTCCCAGTAGGAACTGACCTCATACCCTCAACTGGCTGCTCTTCTGCCAGAAATTTTGAAAAGCCTCCTTGAATTGGGCTCCCTAGGAAGTCCAGAATTAATTATCCTGTTCGTAAGATAGGCACAAACGTGCAATGCCCCGTTCTTCTGAGGATGGCACCAGCTCCTCCAAGGCCAGTAACAAAGTACAGCATCTAATTAAAAACCAGCATGAATTTTCCCCTTTCTGCTCTTATTTGTTTTGCCTGTATAGATAGATAGTCTCTTAAGACTTAATAGCCAAAAATAAATAATAAATAAAAGGAATAATGAAGGAAGGCAAGGACTTCAGGTAGCCTACTCTCCCAGACTCATCATCTAGGCTGGAATTTTAGAAAGCCCTTGACTTCTGGTCCAGTTATGGATCTTAACAGCCACCTGAGGAGAAGCTGGAATTAAGATGGTACGATGCATAAACTGTTCCTAAAAATAGCTTTCTAGTTCTTTTCTTACTTAAATCAGTAAAGAACCCAAGTGGTGGTGTTTTAATTAGTAATTTACCAGCTAATGTCTACAGGACAGATGTATCCAACACCTTCATCGCCCTCATCTTTGCCTCACCTTTCCCAGCTCCTCTCTTCCCATAATTCCAAACTACTGATGCAAAATGACTGGGGAAAAAAATGACCTGTGCTCATTTAGACCTGTGGCACCGAAACCTAAGACAGAGGGACACCCAGGTGTCCCCCTGACACCTAGGGACAGTGATGCTAATAACCTGTGTGGGAATAACATGAGGACCCATTCTGTTGCAACCTCCAACCACTTACACTAGAGAGGGATAAAAATGTAGGGCTTGAGTCAAAAGGGACATGAGTGATACTCTGATTCAACTTCTTCATTACCCCCGATAAGGAATCTAGGACCCACTGTGGCCAAAAGTCTTCCTTAAGGTCCCCGGCTGAGTTCGAGTTGAGTTTAGAGTTTCCTGAGTCTTAGTTCTGAGCCAGGTTTACAGATCTTACCCATAGGAGAGCGGGACGCACAGCAGAGAAAGAGATCCAGGTCTCTGAGGCTTCGTGCTCTCCTGATAGATCACCTCCACACGGAGGTACTTCTCTCCCAGTGTGACTTAGGGTCCTGGCAGCTTCTGGGGCACACCTGTGACCTCACTATTGGTTGGTGGTGGTTTAGTTACTTAGTCATGTCCAATTCCTGAAACTCTATGTACTGTAGCCCCCAACTCCTCTGACCATGGGATTTCCCAGGCAAGAATATTGGACTGGGTTGCTATTCCCTTTTCCGGGGCATCTTCCCTGCCCAGGGATCGAACCCACATCTTCTGCATTGCAGGTGGATTCTTTACCACTGAGCCACCAGGGAAACCCCCAGATCTCACTGTTACCCAATATTTGAAAACTACATCTCCTTCCTTTATAATTTATGATATCAGCAAGATATCACAGGTCGTCACACAAAATACCACCTTGTTCATATCCACACTGAGGAACAGTAGAGAAGATCTGAGGTTGAGGATTTGAGATGGCTGCAGGGAGCTGCCAATCACAAAGTTAGGAAGACTCAAGGTTACCCCAATCTTCATGGTCTAGGACCTTGGAGTCACTGAGGGAGCATAGATCAGAAAGAGGACATTGTCTCATGGAAGTGTTCCTCAGTCCCACCTGAGAACAGAGTAAACCCACAGGGGAAGTAAAGACCAGTGCCCACAAAACACAAACACAAAAGCAGAACCAGAGTGGGATTTTTCACACCGGCTAAATGAATTTCCCATTTTAGCATGATGGGAAGTGATGAATTCTCCGATAGCATGAGGAGCTTAAGCAACTCAAGCAGAAATAGCTCAGAGCCATGATATGTTAGAACACTAACTTACAAGATTAGATTCTTTCCAGTTCACTAAAGTATTGGGTTGGACCAAAAATTGGTTCAGGTGTTTCCATATCATCTTATGGAAAAACCCAGTGACCTTTTTGGCCAACCCAACAGACACCAGAGGTGGTTAGCATCTCGCTGGGATGTTTTGTCATCTCGCTGACCCAGGAGGCCAGCTGCATGGCACCATCTCACTCCTCTTTGTGCTTCTTCTCCTGAAGCAACAACCCGGCACACAAGTACTACCTGGCGGTGGACCCCGTGTCTGGCTCTCTCTTCGTGTCTGACACCAACAGTCGGCGAATCTACCGAGTCAAGTCTCTGAGTGGAGCCAAAGACCTGGCCGGGAACTCGGAAGTCGTGGCGGGGACAGGCGAGCAATGCTTGCCCTTTGATGAAGCGCGCTGCGGGGACGGAGGCAAGGCTGTGGATGCCACTCTGATGAGCCCACGAGGTAAAGGCTGCCCAGCAACAAAGCCCCACCCCAGAGAGAGCTCCCCGCACACCCAGCTCCCTTCATGCTGGAAGTGAACTCAGCCCCAGCAGTCCCAAACCCAGCTTCTCCTAGAATCATTTAACTCTGATAGATGGCTTTGGTGGGTGGTGAGTGTTGTTTAGAAGTATTTCTTTATCTGAAGTAAACTTCACCTCCCACATAGGCTACAAGTGGAAAGTGGGGTCGCTTGCCCCTAGAGATTGCTGACTGCTGCCAGTCACAGAGAGTCAGAAGGAAATGTCCGCTGTATGAGCCCGAAGGCCAGCTGTGTGGGCTGGAGACAGAACAGAGCCCAGTGGGGGGAGCCTCCAACCACTCCAGCTGTTCCTGTTAGATAGCAGTGTATATAAAGTCCAAACAGTACCTGACATTTTGCAAATGCCCCATAATGGTAGCAATTAAGAATTGGTATAATTTCCAAGGGAATGGGATTGGCAAGGAGGGGTTCTTGGCTCTGAGGGATCTCTATTTGAAAAGGACTAAAGATGCTGAAGGTTAAGGACCGTCACTGGAAGGTCCGATCCTTGTTAGCATTTTTAGCTAAGCTGAAAGCACACAGCAGTGTAGATTAAAGATGGAGAGCCTTGGGCTTGGGCACTGGGGTGAAAATGCAGAAGAAATAAAGCTTCCGTCTGCCTCTTACCAAGGGAGTGCTAGAACCAGCATTCCCCCAGAATAGCAATGTGCCAAGTGGAGTCACGGCTTAACTGGGAATACTTCCTGGAGGATATATTTTGAATTAGGAGTTTGTGACTGCAAGAGTCACTGTTTCTCAACCTTAGTGTGGCAGTCAGTTGTGAAGGGTATTCCAGTAATTTACTACCAATAATTTTTCAAGCAGTGAACTTGGGAAATAGCTCTTTTCTAAAAAGGAGCAGATGCAAAATGATCTCCCCATTCATTCATTCACGGCCTTGGTTCATTTGCAGCCCAAGGTTCTTTCTTCACTTGGACGGTGAAGTAGCCAATACCCCAGGAATTAGCCAGATCTCAGCCCAGTGCCCCTGCGAAAGGGTGTCACCTTAAACAACTCGAGTGTGCTGTCCAGTCAGCTTCCTCATACAAGAAGAGAATGCCTAGTAGGGCATCCCCACTGCCACCACCGCCCCAGCAGCCCTGCCCCTTGCCAAGAGACACACTCTACTGTTTGCCCCACTCAGGCATTGCAGTTGACAAGAATGGACTCATGTACTTTGTCGATGCCACCATGATCCGCAAGGTCGACCAGAATGGAATCATCTCCACCTTGCTGGGCTCCAACGACCTCACCGCCGTCCGGCCCCTGAGCTGTGACTCCAGCATGGACGTGGCCCAGGTGGGACTCTCTCTTTCTCTCTCCCCTCTCATTTCTCATCACTGTGCCACACTGATTCTGAGCCTGAATGTCTCACCTGGGTTCTCTTTGTGTTGGAAGTGGAGTGGGAGAAAGAGATACAGATCCCAGGTTTGTCTGCAGAAGGTTTGAAATGAACTGGACAGTAAGATGGAATGGGACATGTGAGACAGGCATGAGAGAGAAATAGGAGAAAGGGAGAGGGGAATTCCGCTCAGAAGCATGGAGCTGGTGACATGCTCCAGCCGTGGCAGATTATAGGGTAGGCGTTACTGTGTAATTACCTCTCTTCTCCATCATTATCGTGGGTTTGAGAACATACCATACGGTACTACGTTTCAATCAGAACTTCCCTGTTAATCGGAAGCAATTGCATCCTCACTATATAAACCTTTACTTTGTGAGGTTGTAACTGAGCAGATCCCTCTGTGATATTCCCCCAAGTGATAGTCTTTTAGTCTGGGCTCTTACATTAGCAGAGAACAGAAGCTCACTCAAATGTACAACAGGAGAAAAAGGACTGTATACTTAAAAAATTTATTGAAGTATAGCTGATTTACCAAAATGGGACTTGAATATAAGGGTCCTCAACCTGAGCCCGTGCTTAGTCTTCCAAAAGGGTCTTTGCCACCCTCAGTCAACCTCATTACTTTCAGCTCAAATTCCTCAACTAACTGACAACTGATTCCTAAGGTTTTCATTTCAGATTCTGCAGAGAAGGGAAGTGTTTTATCCAGTTTACTTTTGCAAGCAAACAGTCCGGTTGTAGTTCACTGGCCAGCCTGTGCATTGGCTGCCCTAGGGGCAGGGACCCCTTCTAAACTGCATAATTACCTTGTTGTGAATTAGATCAAGGTACTTCCTCTAAGTGAACATAGCCTCCTCAGGCCCACGGCTTGGTGAGCAGAGCAGGAACCACGTTACACTAGCCCTTGCGCTATGAACTACCTGTCCATCTATGTGTGGTGAATCCAACCCTGGCCCAATCATCTTGGGCCGCAAAGAGCATTGTGGGTAGAACTGGTGACCTACTCTAGCCCCAGCAGGTGATGCCACAGAAGATGTCTGTTCCACAGTCTCTTGTTCTCCATCATGCCCAGCATGGACAGTGAGCAAGTGGTTCCATGATGGGCACTTCTACACTGCGTTAGGAAAAAGAAGTATTTTCCCCCAGTTGCATAAAATCAGTAGAAGTGCCTGCACAGGCAAGCACTGAGCACGTTAGAGGCTGCCCTTGAACTTGGTGCTGTGTCATCCACAGGTTCGCCTGGAGTGGCCAACAGACCTTGCCGTCAACCCCATGGACAACTCCCTGTATGTTCTGGAGAACAACGTCATCCTTCGCATCACCGAGAACCATCAAGTCAGCATCATCGCGGGGCGCCCCATGCACTGCCAGGTTCCTGGCATAGACTACTCGCTTAGCAAACTAGCCATCCACTCTGCCCTGGAGTCCGCCAGCGCCATTGCCATCTCTCACACTGGGGTCCTCTACATCACCGAGACGGATGAGAAGAAGATTAACCGACTGCGCCAGGTAACAACCAATGGGGAGATCTGCCTGTTAGCAGGCGCAGCCTCTGACTGTGACTGCAAAAACGATGTCAATTGCAACTGCTACTCAGGAGACGATGCCTACGCGACTGATGCCATCTTGAATTCCCCATCATCCTTAGCTGTAGCTCCTGACGGTACCATCTACATCGCAGACCTTGGGAATATTCGGATCAGGGCGGTCAGCAAGAACAAGCCTGTTCTGAATGCTTTTAACCAGTATGAGGCTGCCTCCCCCGGGGAGCAGGAGTTGTATGTCTTCAATGCCGAGGGTATCCACCAGTACACCGTGAGCCTGGTACGGGGGAGTACTTGTACAACTTCACGTACAGTGCTGACAACGATGTCACTGAGCTGATTGACAACAACGGAAATTCCCTGAAGATCCGTCGGGACAGCAGTGGCACGCCCCGCCATCTGCTCATGCCCGACAACCAGATCATCACCCTCACGGTCGGCACCAACGGAGGTCTCAAAGTCGTGTCCACGCAGAACTTGGAGCTTGGCCTCATGACTTATGATGGGAACACTGGCCTCCTAGCCACCAAGAGTGATGAAACAGGATGGACAACGTTCTATGAGTAAGTCGACTTTTAAAGTAGTTCCTCAGAGCGCTTACCCTACCAGCCTCGCTGGCATCAGCATCGGCTGTGGTGTGGCTTTTAGAATCATTTAGTCATGTTGTCTTCCTGACTTTAATGCCTTGGGGTAGTCCTGTCCCCTCTCCCTGACTCGTAAATGATTTGCATTATTGGGTGTCTGATATCGAACATCCTCCCTACAAGAGTTGGGAATTCCTGTTGTCTGCTTGCCGTTCCAGTTTCAGGATATTGGACACGCACAGCGCCTGAGAGATCAAGTGTTGATTAACTCGGCTGATTATTCATGTTTGCCATGGGTGCGGAAATTAGAAACTAAAAGGCATGGTCCTGGTGGGGCTCCTGTAATTTGCCGATAGGTCCAGCAACACACTTGATTGCACAGACAGGTAGATAAACTCTGAATTTCCTCTTTAGCAGAAGCAGATCAATACAGATAAAGTGCTAGGTATATTAAAAGATGTGAGAGCTGGTCATATTTCCCCTAACAATTATCTCATACTTGATAGTCCTGCTGTTTGTTTTACCAAAAAGCTGTTTTCCCTCACTCCTGCAGGCAGTTCTTGGTCACCTGCCTGCTGCTGCAGGTATTAACCAGTGGGATGCTGGTGGGAGGAGGTTGCTAAGGCATGACTGCTAAGGTTGCTCCTTGGCTGGCTGAGACAGGGATGGCATTATCTGGCCAGCCTTGATGGTGAAGGACCTGGTTAACCACTGTGTAATTGGAGTCGTTGCTTTCTATGTGATGCTGCTAGCTGAGAATTTAGTGTGTTGGCCAGGTGTTGTCACGGGAGGAAAGGACAGGAGAGAGAACAGAAGACTTGATCAGTCTTAAATTCAGGCATGTTCACTTCCTGTTTGCATTCCAAAGGCTTTGAGAGAATGTAAAGGAAGCTTCTGCCATCTGCTGGAAATAGGTTGCATTGCCATCTTCCTTTGGGCAAAGCTTGTCTTTCTCAGACTTCTGAAGCAGCCTGACATCCTTCAGGGCACTGGGACTGGATCACACTTTACCAGGTGACTCTGTCCCTGAAGGTGCCATCAGAGTGTCATCTTTGGCTCTCACACCAAGTTAAGCTAAAGCTGCGCTGTAACCCAAATGCCTCCTAGATTCTCAACTTCTCTTCTCACTTGCACGTGAAGACCCAACACATTTCAGAGAGAATTGGTGTCACTCTCAGGAGGCCAGTCTCAAGTGGACCAGGTGTAAGAGGCTGGAGTGGCAGAGTTCAGGCTGAGGTGCATCCTGAGATAGGAACTCTTAAATAGAAGAGTAGTTTCCAGAAGGGGCGCCGAACTAAATAAAAACATGGTCACGGTTTTTTTTCCCCCCTCATGATTGTTCAGAAGTTACACAGAAGAGAGAATTTTTTCTCTCTTGACGTGAAGAGTTGCTTTTCTTCCATAAAGTTGGTAAAAGATCATACATTCTCCATTGTAGGAGTTCAATGCATATGGTCTTCTTAGCCTCCTAAAAAAGATGGTAGCTTCTGTTTGGGGGTATTTTTTTTTTTTTTTTTACACATGGTCAGCAAATTGGTTAATAGTCAGACACAAATTCAACTTCCTGTTGAGATGGTCACCTTAGTGAAAACTTTAGAGAAAGAAGTCAACAAAGACGAACAAAACCCCACAGACACCTGGATTCAGTTTAGAAAGGCAGAATTAAAGCATGTAGATTTTCTGTTTGATCTTTACATAATGCTCCACTTTGAAAACTTTTAAAAATATTTATTTATTTGGCTCTCTGGGTCTTAGTTGCAGCACCCAGGATCTCTTAGTTGCGGGACATGGGATCTAGTTTCTGGACTGGGGTCTAATCCTGGCCCCTTGTATTGGAAGCATGGAGTCTTAGCCACTGGACCAATACTCCACTTTGAATTCATCCTGCCCTCTCCTCACCCCCTGTACTCCTGCCACTCTCTCTCCTGCCAGGGCAGAGCCTGCCTTACCAAACCTGGGGCCCAGAGGACAGGCCCTCCAGAAGGGAGAGGCTTCCCAGGAGGTGCTAGCTCCTGCCAAGGCAAGAGATGTAAGAGACACACGTTGGATCCATGGATCAGGAAGATCCGCTAGAGGGAGAAATGGGAACCCCTCCAGTATTCTTGCCTGGGAAATCCCCATGGACAGAGGAGCCTGGTGGGCTGCCGTCCATGGGGTCACAAAAAGTCATGACTGAAGCAACTTAGCCTATATATATAAAGTATTAATAAAAATTTTAATAAAATACATTTATATATAATATAAAGTACTAAATACTTTAGTACTTTAATACTTAATTTAAAATACTTTTAGCATTATTAAATATAAACTAAAATAAAGTAATATAAAGGGCTATTCCAGTCCTGATCAACTCCTCCCAACAAAGCAACAGAGGAAGGACTGAATATCAGCTCTGAGGGAGGGAAGGAAGTTACATTCCAGAGAGCAGGTTTCAAGAGTTACTTTCAAAAATCAGCCAGCATTGCCACTTGAGGAGCTTGGAGTGGGTCCCTTTAAGGGGCTACCTTTCTCCCCGCTCCCCTTTGTGTTGGGAAGTGCCCCGTGGAGAGCTGGGAAGGGCTGAAGCCAACATGGGAATGCCATCTGGACTGCTGTTGTGTCTGCTAAGTTCTCAGAATGGGCGAGAGCGGTCTGTTATCTCTGAAAGGCACGGGGCTACTGAAAAGGACAACCACCTCTACACGTGCTCTCTCTCCTCCTTTACTTCAATCCTTACCGCTTGTCACCATATGACATACTCTGCACTGTGAGCTTTATTTTGACCTCCCCATCTAGTTTGCACACACCACAAGGGCAAGGATTTTCATCCATTTTGTTCCTAGATGGGTCCCCGGATCCTTGAACAGTGCCTGGCACCTACGAGGAACTCAGTGAGTAGGTGCTGAATGAAGGAGTCAAATGCAGCCTCCAGCCCCACCTGAGACAAGGAAGGCAGAGCTGGTTCCACTGGGCAGCCATGAGGTCCCATTACTGGACCTCACAGCTCCTTGCCAGTGTCTCCAGGTTTCTTTGCAGAGAGACCTGAATCTTAGACGTTTACTCCAAGGGTATCAAAAGCTGAATCTTCTTTGACGGTTAAAGAAAACCTGCTTTTCTCCTGGTGGTCGCTGAGATTCTGGTCTCGGCCTTAATTCTCTGTTCCCCAAAAGTAGAAGCTCCAGTTCCTACTCTCTGTCTCACAGCAAAGCACAGCAATCTACACACTGTAGGTGTCCAGGTAATATAGTGGATTGGAATCAAATCTTTGCCTGGGACTCATGAAATACACTGCTCACATTGTCCCTACTTGGCAGCAAGATTTGGAACACTGTCTGAGTTCTCCACTAAGCACCCCACATCAAAACACTTAAAACTGTTTTTGATTTTCTTATTTATTGAGGTAAAATTAATGTGTCATTATATTAGTTTCAGGGATACACCATAATGATTCTGTATATGTTGTGAAATGACCACAATACGTTTAATTAACATATGTCACCATATAGTTACAAAAACCTCTTATGATGAGAACTTTCAGGTTCTACTCTCTTAGCAATAGCAACTTTCAAATATGTAATACAGTATTATTAATTACAGTTACCATGCTATATATTGGATCTCCCTGGTGGCTCAGACGGTAAAGCATCTGCCTGCTGTGCGGGAGACCCGGGTTCGATCCCTGGGTTGGGAAGATCCGCTGGAGAAGGAAATGGCAACCCACTCCAGTAATCTTGCCTGGAAAATTCCATGGA
The DNA here is from genome assembly GCA_006408695.1 of Aepyceros melampus. Classification (NCBI taxonomy): domain Eukaryota; kingdom Metazoa; phylum Chordata; class Mammalia; order Artiodactyla; family Bovidae; genus Aepyceros; species Aepyceros melampus. The sequence goes on along the minus strand of SJXQ01001596.1, from coordinate 340,344 downwards.
CTGAGGAGCCTGGTGGGCTACAGTCCATGGACTCGCAAAGAGTTGGACACGACTGGCGACTTCACTTTCACTTTCATGCTATATACTACATCCCCATGACTTATTTTACAACTGAAAATCTGTGCCTTTTATAAGTTTATTTTATTGAAGTACAGTTAATTTACTGGAGAAGGAAGTGGCAACCCACTCCAGTATTCTTGCCTAGAGAATCCTGTGGACAGAGGAGCCTGGTGGGCTGCTGTCCATGGGGTCGCACAGAGTCGGACACAACTGAAGCGCCTTAGCATGCATGCACGCATAGTTGGTTTACAATGTTTCATTAATTTCTGCTGTATAGCAAAGTGATTCAGTTAATTCTTTTTCGTATTCTTTTCCATTATGCTTTATTATGGGATACTGAATATAGCTCCCTGTGCTCTACAATAGGACCTTGTAATTTGTCCGTAACAGTTTGCATGTGCTAATCCCAAACTCCCAATCCATCCCTCCCCAACCCCAGCTTTCTCTTGGGAACCACAGGCATATTCTCTGTGTCTGTAAGTCTGATTCTGTTTCACGGATAAGTCCATTTGTGCCACATATTGGATTTCACATATGAGTGATACTACATGGTATTTGTCTCTCTCTGGCTTACTTCACTTAGTTCGGTAATCTCTAGGTCTGCTGATGTTGCTGCAGATGGCATTCGTTCGTCCTTTTCCTGGCTGAGTAGTAGTCCACTGTGTATGTGTACCACGTCTTTATCACTCCTGTCGATGGATGTTGAGGTTGTCTCCATGTCTTGGTTGTTGTAAACAGTGCTGCTGTGAACCCTGGGGTGCATGTATAGCGTTGTCCAGGTATATCCCCGGGAGTGAGATTACTAGATCATATGGCAACTCTTTTAGTTGTTTGAGGAACTTCCACACTGTTTTCCATAGCGGCTGCACCAATTTATATTCCCACAACAGTACAGGAGCTTTCCCTTTTCTCCGCATCCTCCCCAGTGTTTGTTATTTTTTGACTTTTTGATGGTGGCTCTTCTGACCCAAACAACCATTGTAGTTTTTGATTTGTATGTCTCTAGTAATCAGCGATTTGAGCATCTGTTTATGTGCCTCTTGGCCATCTGTATGTCTTCTTTGAAGAGATGTCTTTTTAGGTCCTCTGCCCATTTGTTTGATTGAGTTGTTTGCTTTTTTGTTACTGAGCTGTGTGAGCTGTTTGTATATTTTGCTAATTAAGCCCTTGTTGGTCACATTGTTTGCAAATATTTCTCCCCAGTCTGTAGGTCATTGTTTTGTTATGGTTCCCTTTGCTGTGCAAAAACTTGTGAGTATGATTAGGTCCCATTTGTTTATTTTTCATTTCTGTTGCCTTGGGAGACTGGAAATTATGTACTTTCTGACCCCCTTCATCTACCCCTCACTTCTAGCGACCACCGATCAGTTCTCTGTGTCTATAGGCTGGGTTTTTTGTGGGGTTTTGTTTTTGTTTCTGAGACCTACATATAGCTGAAATCATAGGGGATTTGTCTCTATGTCTGACTTATTTCACTTAGCATCATGCCCTGAAAGTCCAGGAGTGTTGTCACAAATGGCATGATTTCATTCTTTTTATGGCTGAATAATGTTCTGTTTATAACAGCTTTTTTTATTGATTCATCTTGGAGATGGACCCCTTAATCCATATCTTGACTGTGGTAAATAATGCTGCAGTGAATATGTGAGTGCATGAATATTTTCAAATTAGCACGTTTGTTTTCCTCAGATTCCACCCAGAAGTGGAACTGTTGGATCACACGATAATTCTACTTCTGTGAAAAGTCCCCATACTGCATTCTATAGTGATTGCACCAATTTACATCCTCAACAACCGTGTAGGAGGTTCCCTTTCCTCCAGATCACCACCAACATGGTTTGTGTTGTTTTTTTATAAGAGCCATTCTAACTATTGTGAGGCAGTATTTCAGTATGGTTTTGATTTGCAATTCCCTAATGGTTAACGATGCTGAGCATCTTCTCATATACCTGATGGCCCATCTGTATGTTCTCTCATTTTTTAGTCAAATTGTTCATGTTTTTGGCTATTGGGTTGTATAAATTCTTCATATATTTGGAATTTTCTCGTCAGATTTGCAAATATTCTCTCACTCAGTACATTGCCTTATTTTGTGGATGGTTTGCTTTGCTGTGCAAAAGCTCTTTAGTTTGAAATAATCCCACTTGTTGGTTTGTGCTTTTATTACCTTTGCTTTTGTGTCAAGTGCAAAAAAAAAACAACACAACACTAATGTCATCGAGCTTACCGCCTATATTTACTTCTAGGATTTGTGGCTTCAGATCTTGTATTCAGGTTTTCATTCCATTTGAGTCAGTTTTATGAGTGGTATAAGACAGGTTTTCATTCCTTTTCATGTGACTGTCCAGCTTTCCCAGCACCACTCACTGAAGAGACGGTTCATTGTATATTCTCAGCTCCTCTGTCATAAACTGACCATGTATGTGTGGGTTTTGATTTGCAGTTCTCTAGTGATTTCTCAAGATTACTTTGGCTATTTGGGGATCGTGGTTCTGTACAAATTTTAGGGTATTTTTTCTATTGCTATGAAGAATACCGTTAGAATTTTGACAGAGATTGCACTGAAACAGTAACTTGCTTTGGACAGCATGGATAATTTATCAATATTATTCCAATCCATAAACATACACTATCTTTTCATTTATTTGTGTATTGATTTCTTACATCAGTGTCATAACTTTCAATGTACAGGTTTTTTACCTCCTCAGTTAAATGTATTCCTAGGTATTTTTTTCTTCTTTGATATAACTATAAATGGTTTTTTAAATTTTCTTTCCGGTAGTTTGTTATTAGTTTATAGAAGCACAATAGATTTTATATATTTGTATCCTTCAACTTTACTGAACTTATTATTTCAGACAGTTTTTTTGGGTCAAGTTTTTAGGGTTTTTATATATAAAATATGTTATTTACAAATAATACCTTTTTTCCTTGGCTAATTGCTCTGGATAAGGCTTCCAATATTATGTTGAATAAAGTTGCATTCTTTTTCTTGTTCCTGATCTTAGAGTAAAAATGGTCAGCTTTTTACCACTGTGTCTGATGTTAGCTGTGAGCTTTTGTGTTGAGATATGTTCCCTCTATATCCACTTTGCTGAGGGTTTTCTTATCAATTTTGTCAATGTTTTTCTGCATCTATTGAGATGATAATGTGGTATTTCACATCGAATGATTTGCTGATGTGAACCATCTTTGCATTCCCTAGAATAACTCCCACTTGATCATGGTGTATGGGCCTCTTACTGTACTGTTGAATTTGATTTGCTAATATTTTGTTGAGGATGCTTGCATTTATGTTTAGAGACACTGAATTGTAATTTTCTTTTCTCCAGTGTCCATGTATGGCTTTGGTATCAGGGTAATGCTGGCCTCATAAAATGACTTTGGAGTGTTCCCTCCTGTTTATTTTTTGGAAGAGTTGGTATTAATTCTTCTTTGCATATTCAGTAGAACTCACCAGGAAGCCAGACGAGTGATCCTGGACTTCTGTTTGGTGGGAGGGTTTTGATTCACGAGTCAGTCTCCTTACTCCTCATTGGTCTATTCAGATTTTCTTGTTCATTCCTTAGTCTTTTACTTTAAAGTAGCTGTTCTCACTAACTTGGGAAAGCGTAATTAAGTACCCCTTGCCTGAGGTGAAAGGCTTTCACTGAGTATGTTGTTAGGTAGAAAGCATCACCAATTCCCAGCCTCCCCACCTTCCCCCTCTCCCCTTTTCTAGCCCCATAAGTCTATCCCTTGTGGGATTCTGAGTTTTGAGGAAGTCTTCAGCCCCAGGAACTGTTTCTCATCAGTGTATCTCTTCTCCAGCTATGACCACGAGGGCCGCCTCACCAACGTGACACGCCCCACAGGGGTGGTGACCAGCCTACACCGGGAAATGGAGAAGTCCATCACTATTGACATTGAGAACTCCAACCGTGATGACGATGTCACTGTCATTACCAACCTGTCTTCCGTGGAGGCCTCCTACACAGTGGTACAAGGTAAGTCCCTCACTCGTCACCATCCTACCCACACCCTCACCCTCAGACACAGCCAAGGCCAGAGGCAGGTATGAGTTACCAAGCCTGGGACGACTTCTAGCACCCCTCAGCTTGCAGTTTTAGCCCATAGCAAACTAACTCTATAAGACATCCACCTTATAGAAAAGGACTTAATCAGATGCGGGAGAATGTCCCTTTCCATTCCCACTTCTTTGTCACCAGCACCCCCTACTCACCCAACAAACAGAGCTACCTCCTCAAAGGTGGTTTTAGTCCCATTCTCTCTACCAAACATTTGTGTGGTGAGTCTGTTGTCCTCAAGTCACAGAGCCCTTTAGCAGTCTCTTGCCCAGACCAAAAAGGTCTCTGACCAGCTCGTAGTTACTCTTGCTGTTCAACATGATGCACACTCCAGGACAAGCATGGGGCCTGGCAAGAAAAAGAATTGTGCAGATTAATTTTTCTTTTAATTAAGATAGACTGTCGGTGGGCTAGCCTATTGTCAAAGGATAAAAGTGTCCTTGTGGTAGATAAATGATGACATTTCTGGACTATTATCCCACGACAGAGCCTGTTTCCATGAGTCTATTTCTACTCTGCCAGATGATTAATGATGTAGATTTTTGTCTTTCTGCATGATGGCTGCAGTCACAAGAGTGACAGGTCCCCACTAGCTTGCTACCCCCAAAAGTTAGCATCTTGGAGGCCAGCCCAGCTGGACTCCTCTGTCCAAATAATCAGGAAGTAACTTATCCATAAGAAGGGTCTCAGACTCACATTTCCTACCTGGAACTTTTTGATAAGGGAAAAGGTCAGAAGTCTGATGGACGAGTGTAGATTCCATTTGGGCAGATAAACACACGTTATCAGCACCCACTGGCTCAGTCTCTCTCTTGCTATTTGAGGCTCCTCAGATTTGTCTGGTGTGGAGGTAGCATCATGGTAGAGTCAGCAGCAAAGAGATGAGGGGCAGGAAGGCTGCTGCTTCTTGAAGAATCCTAGACTTGATTTGCAGTGGATCTGACCCATGATAAACCATCAGCCTCAGTTTAGATGGTAGGGGAAAGGAAACAAAATTAAGTCTGTTTTCATTTATTTTTTTTCCATTTCAGCTAAAATTATATGTTAAAGATCAGGGATTTGATTGACACAAATTGTGTAGGCAAGATACGTCTTTAAATGTACTATTAATAGTCTTCAGTGAGTAGAAGAAAAATACCACAGCATAATTATTTCTAGAATGCCACATATTAATGTTTTTCTTTCCACGGATCAGTAGCATCTCTGCTACTCACCTTAACATTGCACGTGTGCTAATTGAAGGCAGCCTTAGACTGACAGCTGCAAAGTACCATGGAAACCTACAAAAATAGGGGTTCTGTTCTCTCATGACTAGCAGCATGGATAATTTATTTCCCTCTCCCTGCCCCCACTTCCATTTCTCCAGATCAAGTGCGGAACAGCTACCAGCTCTGCAACAACGGGACCCTGCGGGTGATGTATGCCAACGGGATGGGCGTGAGCTTCCACAGCGAGCCCCACGTGCTCGCAGGCACCATCACCCCCACCATCGGGCGCTGCAATATATCCCTGCCCATGGAGAATGGCCTCAACTCCATTGAGTGGCGCCTAAGAAAGGAACAGATTAAAGGCAAAGTTACCATCTTTGGCAGGAAGCTCCGGGTAGGTCATCCCATCCAACTTGTCCCCACAAAGTGGCAGGGTACACCCCCTTTCCTCAGGAGCTGAGGCCGTCTCCCAAGCCTCCATGGCTCCTTTCTTCCCTGGAAGAGACACGTGAGTCATATCCCTCGGACACTCAGGGAAAATGTTCTGCATTTTCTAGGATGGAAAAGGTGGGGATTTACCTTCAGCTGAAAGTAAAGATCCCCTTTGGTGGTCTTTTCACACTTGCCATTTTCTCTGTCAACTTTCACTGTTTGGCCAACTTAACAAATGAGCTGGTGCCTATGCCCTACTGTGTGCTTTGCTAAATAAGTTTTATAACACACTCTCTAGGCTCAAGGAGTTGACAGTCTGGTAGAACAGATGAACTCAGGATAATCCAGTGGGTTGAGCGAGAAGCTGGAGGAGCATCCAGGGCTTGTGGGATCACAGAGAAGGAGCTCTCATCCACCCTGAGGCATCAGGGAAGGCTTCCTAAGAGGAAGTAACAAGCAAGCTGCAGCAAGAAGTTTTAACCAACTCTAGCTTCCGCAGACTAGGTAACTCACCACAAGTTACAGCTTTTAAAACCAATATATAACATTCATGGAGGACTTTTATGATGCAAACATGACATTAAATGCTTTGCTTACATTATCTTACTTTCCAATGGGGGTAGGTATTATTTCCACTTTTCAGACGAGAAAACATGGGCTCTGGGAAGCTAAGTAACCAATTCGAAGGTACAATGGTTTGAAAATGCCAGGCCAGAACTCAGCCCCAGTTCTCTCTCTCTGTCTCACATGCTAGGATTCTTAGCCAATAGGCTTCACAACTCCTGATTCCATCAGCAGTCATCCAGATAGCCTAGATCCTGCTCTGGTCATTTACATGGCGTTAAGAGAGACGGGTTCTTACCTTCATGCTCACTGGGAACATCTTTGGGATCTCAGTCTTTGTCAAATTCAGCACCTATTTATTGAAGACCTAACGAGGAGCCAGGCACTGTGGTACACACTGGAGCTACACACGCATGATCCCTGCCCGCTTACAGTCAGCAGGTGAGGCAGCGGATAGTAAGCCAACTAACAGATAAAAAAATCATTGTAGGTTGAGATACTCACCAGGAGGATGGTAAACAATGCAGTGCTGCAGGATTTAACAAATGCTTGGAACTCCTGAGCTCAGGAGGCTCACCCACAAAAAAACCTGGGTCATAACTTCTACTGTGTTATTGGCTTAAAATCCAGCCAGCCCAGGTGACTCCCTGGAGAACCAGGTCGCTCCATGTGAAGATTCTACCTTTGTTTAGTTGGAGTTTAATTCTCCACATTAGGTTATCAGCAGTTGCCCATGTTTTTCTTCCTCTGCTGGTATCTGTAGAGTTGCAAGCTGCAGTATCTTCCTAAAGACAAAAATGAAATGAGATTAGTAACTAAATCCTTAATGACTGGATTTTGGAGCTGTATAATTGATTTTTGATACACTGCACCATAGAGTTGATTAGGAGTAGTAATCGTGCCTTTTCTCTGATAAGTCAGTGATGCATTTTGACTGAGTTTTTGAAATAAAGATAAATGCAGCCCTCAAATAAAATGGCCATAATCCCAACTCCGAATATTAAAAGTCGTAATAATGGTACTCGTGGTAATTAGCAGAAGTTAGGCACGCAAGTCTTATAACTGAATTTCTGCCAGGGTTAGATTTGCTGGCATCATGTTTATGCAAATCAAAACACAGCTTTATCTATCAACACCTCAACATTTAATTGTCTGGTGTTAGTTCCTGTAACAATAATCACATATCCATTTAGCTCTCTTAAATGAAAATCACTATGAGATTATAACAGGTTGAGTGGACTGAAAATGTAATTTGAAAATGAGGGAGAAAGCCTGGAATTTATTTGCATCTCATTTATTTTAATTCAATTCATAAATTGTTTAGTGAATGAAATAAAAGCAGCTCCTGGAAATTGCTGGGGAGCCGTTGGGAGAAGGTAGAGGAGGAAGGTGGAGTAGCACGCGTGAGTCACGTGATGTTGTGAGCTGTCAACGAGGCCAGGATGTTAAGAAGGGGGAATGTCACTGTATCAGTCAGGGGAGGATGAGCTGTGGTCGGTTAACAAATGGACACAGATAAGCCCTGAAATTGGGGGCTTAATGAACATGGCTAGATGTGGCAGGCATCACTGCCATTCCCCCTGGTGAGAACACAGTGGGGTGACTTCAACTTAACTGCAAGGAAGCCTAGGAAATGGTGTCTTTCTGCAAGCCTAAGAAGAAAATGAAAGGAGATTTGGTGACCACGTAGCAGGGTCCCTGCCCTGCAGCTCAGGGCTGAGAGATGCTTCACAGAAGAGTTGGAATCAGTTCTACAGAGCAGGAGGAATTAGCCAGGCAAAGATTATCAGCAAGAGGTGATCAAAGTGTTGCTTGTGAAAAGGCAAAGAGGTTTCCACCCCTCCCACACACATCAAAAAAAGGAATGGCATTTCAGAAAACTCAGTGTGGCTGGAGAGAAGGTCTGTATTATACTGTGAGACAGAGTGAGTTGGTCAGGGTTAGGATGGGGAGGGAATGAAGGGCACATTTTGCTAGGGTCGGGGTGCTGCTCCAGGGTTTGGTTGGCAGAGTGATGTGTTGGGATTTGTCGTGTTAGAAAGACCTCTCAGGCTTCCTTGGGTACAGAGGAAGATAAATCAGATGGGGACAGGATAGAAGGAGGGGGTAATTCAAACAAAAAACAAAATCCCTAGCAGAGAAGACAGGGAGACCTGAGCGCTACTTAGCGTACACAATTAATGGGATTTGGCAGCTAGCAGGGTGGCTATATCAGGCTCACCTTTAAGGGGCCTTTTCCGTGATCAGATAGACTGGGAAGCCAAGGAGTCCTCCAGACTTCAAGGACTAGCCTGCCAGGCTCTGTTGCGAGATAGAGGCTGGGACCCGAACCCCAAGACAGAGATGTGTGATTCTGGCAGCCCCAGTGCTGCCTCGTGGAGGGGGAAGAAACTAAATGAACTTTCAGGTGCTACCACTGAACCAGCACCATTCCATCATTGCTCCCCACTCCCGTGGATCTGTTTGCATTGACGCAAACAGCCTGACCTTTCCCAGGGGCTGGCCCACTCCTCAGAGTCTGGCCAGCTGAGCAGTGAGGGCCAAAGGGTCTGAGCATCCCTGGAGTTCACCAGAACCCCCAGAACGGTCCCCAGTGAAAGTGTAACGCACCTAGGTACCCCCTTCTTCCAGCATTCTAACCAAGGGCATCTCTCAGGGGAGGGATGCACCAGCAGCCCTTACCTAAAGGCTGAAGTGTTAAATGGTGGCTGGATGGACCATGCCCATTCCCTTCCACCAAAAGATTTATGGCTCTTTTACTTGGGCAAAATCTCAAGCAGTTGTCGCTGCCTAGACCCAAAGTGGAGAAGACTTTTCCTTCTGCCTCCCAAGGATTGCTCCAGGAATCTCTCTCCTCCTGCCTCCAGCCCTCACCACCCACTACTCTTCCTTTTCCTCTGACCTTCTCATGAAGCTATTACACAGGGTACCTGTAAGCTCTATGGGCATGAGGACCATCTCACGGCCGTATCCCTGATGACAGGTACCATGTGATGGGCATTCAGGCAGTGGGTGATGAAGATAAGGCTCCTCCATGGAATGTGCATAGTGCATAAATGCCTCTGTCAGGAATCTTTCCACTGCAAGAAACAGGACATATACTCAAATGAGCTGTTAAAAAGGGCATGTGTTGTGCATGGCCTTGCTTCTCCCCATCAGTGACTTCACCAGCTCAAATGATATCATCAGGTTGCCATCTTTCTCCTGGACCCCTTCCATCTCTTATCAGTGTTTCCCCTGATACTTAGGCTCATTTACCCCTACCTTCAACTGGTGACCTCTTCACACTGGGGAGGTCAGGCAGGCTTGGCTAAAGATGACTCCAGGCTGCTATTAGCTCCGCTTAGTGACCCAGAGGGAAGAGAAAGGGATCTCTTACAGAATTAAAAACCAAAATCCCTTCGAAGCCCTCTGAAGGGCCTGCCACAGATGTAATGGCAGTCACAGGCCTGGGCCAGTCCCACTGCTCCGGGAGGGGGAGGGGGTGGGGGGTTGTGCGTGGCTGGGTCGCATGTGCCATGTGACAGATGGCACAGTAAAAACATCTAGATGGGAAACCTCAAGGAAAGGGGACACTGCTCCCAAAGGAGGAAGAGATGGTTACGCCACACTCAAACTTACACACCCCCCGATCTAGTCTTCATCGTCCATCCTTCCAAAGCCTAATCATAAAACAAACTTCTGGTCCTGAGGACTTGTTCATGCTTTAATGCTCCTCCCCTCCAGCAAGCTTTCTATACTTTTGGAAGACAGCACTGAAACCAACTCCTCCTGTTAAGATTTAAAACTTCTGTTCTTTGCTAAGACAGGCTTACTGCATGACTCTCTCTGATAAGGAAGGCATATAACCACCCTCTAGGATATATCCTCCTGATTATGATTTACACAGAGATTGCAAAAGCACGAAACAGCTACATGTGTAGGTAGCAGAACAAAAGGAAAATGCTGCCAAGATAATCTTCCATCATGATATTGGTATTAGTGTTATTAGTATTCCCAGAAGGAGTGGGAGTTAGTAATTTTGTTTTGGTTTCTGTACAATTAGTATGACATTGCAATTACACGTTGGCTTGTGTTACTTTTACTTTTGTGGCAAATGACAGTGACACGGGAACAAGGTGGGAGGCAGATGTGCATGTGTGCCTGTGAACACACACACGTGAACTCAGTTCCGCATGGATCCCACTCTGGTAGGTCTGCTAACCTACACTGTCATCACAAAAGCCTGAATTTTATCAGCCCTTTCTGCCCCAGTGCGTTCACTTTGCACCAACCAATGTTTTTTTTTTTTTTTTTTCCTCAAGCACCTATTATGTTCCTGGCATTGTATTAGGCACTGAGGATATATTAGTGAACAGACGAGACACTCAGTTCTGAGCAGAGCTTGTACAGACAGAACTTGCTACAAATTTAACATTAGCTTAAATAATATATAATTAGAAGGGTAAGCCTCTGCATTCAATAATATATCCCCCAAACAAGCATTACTTTTGGATTACTTGGTATTTTGATTGCTGTGATGGAAATGTAAAAATATCCTCCTGGAGCTTATACTGTAGCAAGGGGAACACAGATAGTAATCAAATTAACTACAAATAATGTAAAGAAATGGTGATGGATGCTGTGAGGGAACATGGTTGAGATAACAAGGCATATCTGATTGAGGTTAAGGCCACACAAAGAAAATGGCCTTTGGGGTAAGAAAATGAATGAAGAGTAGGAATTTTCCAGTAATGGAATGGGAAGAAAGCCTTCTAGGCTAAGCTACCAGCACATCCAAAGGCCTTGAGGCAGAAAAGACTGTTGCTTGTTATCTAAGCAGAAGATGAGACAGAAGGGTTAGAGCAAATTAGCTGGGGGTGGTGAGGTCAAGGGATTGGGACCTTATTGTTCTGGTAAGGATCTTGAAAGGGCTTCACAGGTGACTCAGTGCTAAGGAATCCACCCGCCAAGCAGGAGATGCGGGTTGATCCCTGAGTGGGAAAGGTCCCCTGGAGGAGGAAATGGCAACCCGCTTCAGTATTCTTGACTGGAAAATCCCATGGACAGAGGAGCCTGGTGGACTACAGTCTATGGGGTTCACATAAGAGTTGGACATGACTTAGTGACTATAGAAATATAGAAGTCCTCACCAGATGCACCCACTGTTGAATGCAAAGGAGCATTCATCCATAGGCTGCACCGTCTTCCTTTCTTCTTAGAGGCTAAAGAGACAACATACTTGACATCCAGAAGTTGAGGTTGAAGGATGACAAGCACAAGCCCCATTCAGGTCATCTAGGCTGAGCCTCCACATCAGACACCTCTCCTCTCTGCCACATGCCTCCCCAGGGACCACCTACCTCCACCAGGATAGCCAAAGCATCAGAAGCGAAGTTCTCTGACACCTGGGCAGGGCCCCTGCTAACCACCCAAGCTGTCACTTCCTGACCACCCCATCTGGAGCATTCTCCCTAACCCACCTCCTGCCCTCACCTGTTGAACTCTCATACTTTGGGACCCCACCCCCAGCCCCAAGGCAGCGCTTTCTCTAGGCAGCTGTCCTTGTCAGCTCGGTTCTGATTCTGTGTCCCGTCTCCATTCCATAGTGCCTTCCTCTGTTTACTCTTACAACCACACACACGTTTTCCACTGTTGGTTTGTGTGTCTTTATCCTCCTCTGACCTGTAACTTCACAAGGGCAGGGGCCCTAACTGTCCTGCTTAAGTATTGATCACATCAACAAGCATACATAGTAGGTGCTCAGTAAATGCTCAATGAATGGATGTGATTTTAAATTGACATCGTGAAAATCCACTCCGTCCAATCTGTGTTCATTCCAGGACTCGAGGGTTCCTCCCAGAATGACGATCACCATTTAGAATGAAGACAGCCTTTCAGATACTTGGAGGTTACAAGTGTCCTGCTCACATTTTCTTGTCTCGGTTTTTCATGTTAGAGCCTTAGATCTAACATGCTTAAACTCAGTCTAATTCAGTCCCCTTACTCCAAATGCTTGTCGAGCACCAAGCACTTTCCAAACTAATAGAGACCCTGAGAAACTTAAGCTAAAGCCTCTACCCACCAGAAGTTCAGAGGCCACGACAGATAAGGAAACCAAGGCATGACTAGGGAAGGTTCTACTTTGTAATGACAAAAAAGATCCATATCAACAACGCAAAACTCAGATCCGGTTCTCTTCTACCTTTCCACCTCACCACCATGCAAAATAGCACATCATCACCAAATCATGTTTGCTTGGGGAATACATTATTTAACGTGTTTGCAGAGGCTTAACCTTCTAATTATGCATTATTTAAGCTAATATTAAATTGATAGCAAGTTGTTCTGTCTCCTCCAGCCCTGATCCCAACATAGCACAGAGTCATGTTGTATGGGAGCTGGGGAGAGCTGCTTTTTAAATCCTAAAGGACTGACCCAGAAAGGAAATGAAGATGTCATCCAGGCCAGGCTTCTCCTCTGGGTAGGTGAACAGCTCAACTCTCCAAGCGAGGAGTTCTGCTTTTCAACACTGCCAGACAAGGAGACTCTCTCCCCCTCCTCCCTCACGAATCTTTTCAGGGTTTCCCAGACTTAAAGCAGAAGAGGCAAGGGTTCTGCTCTAAGTCTAACTGAGGTCTCTCCTCCTGTGCTTCAGTGCCACTTCCGGGAGGGGACCCAGCTCAGTGTTAATTTCTTCTTTGCAGTTTCTCGATTCACCGGCTCCCCATGCTGCCCCTCAAGCTAAGTTAGAGTCATCTGTTATGGGCCCAGCAGGGCCATTTTGACGACAGCGTTTCCTTTTCTCGGGGTTTTTTACGAGCCTCCTTGTGACAGGCGTGTGCTTGGTGAGATCAAAACATTCTGGAGGGAGATTCCACATGGGGAAACTACTTCCCAAAGTCTGCCCTCTGCAAAAATAAAAACCATGCTAAGTAGCTGAGTTTTATTAACTGGGGAAGCCAGGCTGAGGAAAATGCCCGATAATTAAAAATAATGGCTTCCTTGGAAACACAAAATTGTATTAATTTAAAATTGGTTTCTCAATCACTGAATACCTACCGAGCTGGCTGGGAAGGGAATTGTGCTGATCCTGGCAGTGAAAATAATTCAAAATAACTTTTATGTTCTCCAGGAAGCCTCAAGGTTAATTTAAATATTGTTAGATGGGTAATTTAATTCGGAATAAGAGCGGTGTGGCTAAGTGAAAACTCCTGCACACTCTGAAGATGAGGCGGGGCAGGTGCCCACGACGAGCTGAGCATGCCTGTCAGACTCTCCACAGTTTTGACCCCCACAGCCCAGGCACTTCCTTTTTAGCAAAGGGACCCTCACAATTCAAGATGTTTGATTAGATGATGTGGCTGGCCCAGACTCCTTGGCTCTGCTTCCAGTGAATTTATCACACTTAGTTATTAGAAGGATTGGACATTTTTGTAGAAATTACACATTTCCAAAGTTAAACTCAGCAGTATCACCAAGGTGGGAATGCAGGTCATTCCTGACTGCTGTGCCCTTACAAACACAGCAACTAACAAGGCACCACTGAGAGCATTCTACAACGCAGGGGAGGCTGAGGCAACCCCCAACACAGGCACCACAGAGGGAAAGACAGATACATCAGAAGGGTAAGGGGCACCGCTGCCCACGGACCGCACTGCCCCTCCCCCAGGCCGGCACAGCTCCCCTAGTGGAGACAGCAAGCTCATGGGTGACATTCAGGGCCCCCCGCCCCCACCCCAGCAATGTGACTTGCTTTGTGAGAGCCTGGACTTCCCTGGTGGCTCAGAGGTTAAAGCGTCTGCCTCCAATGCACGAGACCTGGGTTCGATCCCTGGGTCGGGAAGATCCCCTGGAGAAGGAAATGGCAACCCACTCCAGTATTCTTGCCTGGAGAATTCCATGGACAGAGGACCCTGGTGGGCTGCAGTCCATGGGGTCACAAAGAGTCGGACACGACTGAGTGACTTTACTTACTTACTTGTGAGAGCCACTACACCTATATTGTCCCACCAGGCCTACAAGGGAATCTGCAGGGCTCAACCACTGGGAACGGACATGATGGGGGAAACGGGGAGGGGCCTGCAACAGCTCACACTTAAGAGTGCAGCAGACCAAGCCCCTGCCTGCAGCACCCAGGTAGTAATCCCGTCCAGCAGCTTTGCTCCGCTGCAAAACCAAGTCTGACCAGGAAACTCACCTGGGTGCAAGTCAGGTCCTCAATTGAGGGATGGAGCCCGATCTGCCCACCTCCCTCTCCAAGGCATGGAAGCCCAACAGTGCTCAAGCCAGGAGGCAGGCAGGCAGAGCTGATGGCCCCCAGAGCACAGTGTGTGTCAGGCATGGAGGCTTCCCCTGCTATGCCCAGACAGGGAGAGTTCATCCAGAGTCCCATTGCTGCTAAGTGGAGCTCTCAGCTCCTGCAAACCAGAAAAACCTCTTAAGAAAATGTGGGAGGTGCCTGAAGTAGACCCCACACACACACAGCATCCAGGCAGGGGAGCAGATCATCGGCCTGCCAGCTGCCAGCTGCTGTGTGTGGCTCCCACCCAGACTGGCCAGGGTCACTGCCAGGAACACGTAGAGAATGGACCGCACAGCAATCTCAAGCAGAGAGATGGGAAGGCTGAGCTCATAGCCTGTAGAGCAGAGCCAGTGGCCCTATTTGATCAGGGAGCTTGGGGCAAGAGTTGGTTTGGATCAAGACCACAAATGAATAGCATTACAAACCTTGGAGCTAGTTCTCCCACTGTGCCCAAGCAGGGAAACTAATGTGTAGCCCCACTCATTGCTGACTACAGGCTTCAGCCCACCCAACCAAGGAAACTAACCAGAGCCCCGCTTACAGTGGCACTTGAACAGAAACACTCCATGGCTTGTCCCATCTGCAGAGCAAAACCAGTAGCCCCATCTGGACAAGGAATTCAGTATAAACGCTTCCCAAATTCAAGTCCCACGACAAAAAGCCACACAGCCCTTGGATTCCATTCTGCTGCCTGACTAGGACAAGTACGCTACCTACTACTGAGTACAGTAACCTGGCCCAATGGTCTAAAAAGCCTGACCAGAGAACCTCGCAACTGCAGAGCCTATACTATACCCTCCCTTAGGCAGGAAACCGAGACAAGAGTCCTATCCAACTGTTTGCCGTCAACAGCACACCCTCTCACCCCTGGCCTCAGGCAGTTACCTACTCAAAAACAGATCCTAATATCAAGCCCTACCTGCTCAAAGACTTTATCAGTAGATACATCCAGAAACCAAAACTGAGCTAACTGGTGAAGAATTTTCTCAACCAAAGCAAGCCTATAAAGTCTAGAAGAGAGACCACTTACTTCAGTGCACAGATACCACCATGAGGAATGAAAAACCAGAGAAATATGACACCACCAAAGGAAACAGAGAGCTTTAATAACTGACCCTACTTAAATAAAGATCTGTGAGCTGTCAGCCAAAAAATTCAGAATAGTCCTCTTAAAGAACTCTAGTGAACTGCTGCTGCTTCTGCTAAGTCACTTCAATCGTGTCCGACTCTGTGTGACCCCATAGATGGCAGCCCACCAGGCTCCGCCATCTCTGGGATTCTCCAGGCAAGAACACTGGAGTGGGTTGCCATTTCCTTCTCCAATGCATGAAAGAGAAAAGTGAAAGTGAAGTCGCTCAGTCGTGTCCAACTCTTAGCAACCCCATGGACTGCAGCCTACCACGCTCCTCCATCCATGGGATTTTCCAAGCAAGAGTACTGGAGTGGGGTGCCATTGCCTTCTCTGCTAGTGAACTGCAAGAACACACAAATGAGGAAAATGAGGAATGAAAAACCAGAGAAATATGACACCACCAAAGGAAACAGAGAGCTTTAATAACTGACCCTACTTAAATAAAGATCTGTGAGCTGTCAGCCAAAAAATTCAGAATAGTCCTCTTAAAGAACTCTAGTGAACTGCTGCTGCTTCTGCTAAGTCACTTCAATCGTGTCCGACTCTGTGTGACCCCATAGATGGCAGCCCACCAGGCTCCGCCATCTCTGGGATTCTCCAGGCAAGAACACTGGAGTGGGTTGCCATTTCCTTCTCCAATGCATGAAAGAGAAAAGTGAAAGTGAAGTCGCTCAGTCGTGTCCAACTCTTAGCAACCCCATGGACTGCAGCCTACCACGCTCCTCCATCCATGGGATTTTCCAAGCAAGAGTACTGGAGTGGGGTGCCATTGCCTTCTCTGCTAGTGAACTGCAAGAACACACAAATGAGGAAAACAACTATTGAACACAAGTTGAGCAAAAATAGAAACCATGAAAAAAATTCTAGAGCTAAAAAAATACAATAACTAAAGAAGTCAATAAAGCACTTCAAAAGCAGAATCGACACAGAAGAAAAATCAGCAACCTGGATGATAAGGCAGTTGAAATTATCCAGAGGGACAAAAACAAAACAAAAACAGTGATGAAAGGCTTTGCACTTATCCACCCCACCCCCGCTCCTGCAAAAAGAATATTTGCATTACAGAAATTCCTGAAGACAAAGAGAAAAGAACAGAAAGTATACTGAAAGCTATAATGGCTGAAATTTTTATAAATCAAAAAAAAGGGAAATGGACATCCAGATCAATTAGGCTCAAAGGACCCCAAATAGCTTGAACCCAAAAAGGGCTACACTGAGACACATTTAAAATCTTCAAAAGTCAGTCCCCCACCATTCCCACTTATGGTGTCAGAACCAGGGTCAGTATGGAGATCCCTTAATCCTGGGACATGGGGCACAGAGGGAAAAGTGGCCGCCCCCTCACCCGTCACACACTGCATGTTCATGAGGAACCTGGTGCTAAATCATTCGTAGACAATCTGCTTCTGGGTTGGGGTTTCATAGGTAGCAGAGCAGCTCCCTATGTAATCTATTGAAAGTCAGCCTGCCACACAAATTTGTAAAAGAAAAAGAAAGAAATTTTAAGAAAAAGAATTTTTTTTCTTTTAAAAGAAGAAAAAAAATGTCAAAAGTCAAAGATAAATTTGGGAGCAGCAGGACAAAAAAAGACATCCCTTACAAAAGAACCCCCATGAGACTATCAACAGGTTTCTCACCAGAAACCAGGCTAGGAGAAATGGGGTGATATATTTAAAATCTTGAAAGGAAAAAACTTTAAACCAAAAACTCTATACCAGCAAAACTGTTCTTCAGAAATGAAAGAAGGATAAAGACTCATGAACAAACAAAAGCAAGGTGTTCGTCACCATTAGACCTGCCTTACAAAAGTGATAAAGGGAGTTCTATGAGTAGACATAAAAGGACACTCCCTAGCATTGTAAAAATGAAGAAAGTAAAACTTACTTAATGATAAAGGTACAAAGTTAGATTATGTAATATGGTAAGAGTGTAATGTAATTCATGTACAACTCTAGTTATAAGTTAAAAAGATAACATAATAAAAATAATCATAACTAATGTGTTATTAGGTATGTAATCTTAAAAATATGTAAACCATAACACCAGAAACTAAAATGGGAAAAGTTAAAGTGTAAATTTTGGAGTTATATTGAAGTTTTTATCAATTTAAAATAGAATATTGTAATTTTAAGATATTTTATGTAAGCCTAGTGGTAACCACAATAGAAACACCTGTAGTAATTAAACAAAGAACATGATAAAGAAGTCAAAGAGCACTCGTGCCAAAAGACATCAAAACACACCAAAAAAAAAGCACGTTATGAAAAAAAGGAACAATGCCTCTACCAAAGACCAGAAAATGATGAACAAAACTGCAGTAGTAAATTCTTACCTATCAATAATCACTTTAAACATAAACATGGAATTGTTTAATTAAAAGACATAGAATGGCTGATTTTTTTTTTAAAAATGCAACAATATGCTGCCTTATATGAAACTCACTTTAGCCTTAAAGGCATGTATATACTGAGAGTGAAGAAGTGGAAAAAGATAGTACGCCAAAAAATAATCCCCCCCAAAAAGGGGTAGCTGTACTTACATCAAACGAAAGACTTTAAAAACAGTTTAAAACAACAACAAAGAAGGTCATTATATACTAATAAAGATGTCAATTCATTAAAGAAAATACAATTATAAATATTTATACAACAAACATTGGAATATCTAAATATATAAAACAAAAACTGAACTAAAAGGAGAAATAAGCAGCAATACAATAATAGTGGGGAATCTTACTTCCCACTTTCAACAATGGATGCATCATGCAGACACAGAATTAATAAGAAAACAGCAGATTTGAACAACACCATAGACGTAATAGACCTACAGACACACCAAGCACGCTGTCTGACAGCAGCAGAATACACAATCTTCATGGGCACATGGAACATTTTCTAAGATAAACCATATGTTGGGTCACCAAACAAGTCATAACAAATTCAAAAAGACTAAAATCATAGCAAGTATCATCTCTGACCAGAGTAGTATAAAACTAGAAATCAATAATAGGAGGAGACCTAGAAAATTTACAAATACATGGAAATTTTAAAACACAATTCTGAACAACCAGTGGATCAGAGAGAAACTAAAGAAGAAATTTAAAAGAATCTTGAGTCAAATGAAAATGGAAATATAATATACCAAACCTTATGGGATGCAGCAAAAGCAGTTCTAAGACTGAAGTTCACATCAACAACACCTAGACTAGGAAGCAAGAAAGCTCCTAAAGAAACAATCTGGAGTTGGAGACAGAGTAGAAAGACATGAGCTCACCTCTTCCTATGAAAACACCAAAAATGCAACTAGCTGCTGAACCACCATCCTCAAAAAAATGCTGCAACCTAGCAAAAAAGATAGCCTGTATTCAAAAACAAAAAAGCCACAAGAAGATGGTAGGCAAAACAAAAAGTTTGTAGTGGTATGTATATGTCACATAAGGCATAAGCAAAACAAAAAAGACAACCCATACAACAGAAGAAAATGTTTGCAAACAACGTGACAGACGAGGAATTAAT
The DNA here is from genome assembly GCA_006408695.1 of Aepyceros melampus. Lineage (NCBI taxonomy): Eukaryota > Metazoa > Chordata > Mammalia > Artiodactyla > Bovidae > Aepyceros > Aepyceros melampus. Next base: position 321,082 of record SJXQ01001596.1, on the reverse strand, counting down.
ATGCAAAATCTACAAATAGTTCATGTGGCTCGAAATCAAAAAAAATAAAAATAAAAAATAAATGGATAGAAGACCTAAATAGACATTTCTCCAAAGAATACATACACATAGCCAAGAAGCACATGAAATGATGCTCAAAATGACTAATTATTAGGGAAATGCAAATTAAGACACCTCATACCAGTGAGAATGCTCATCATCATCAAGTCTACAAACAATAAATACTGAAGAGAGTGTGGAGAAAGGGAACCTTCCTACACTGTTAGTGGGAATGTAAATTAGTACCATCTCTATGGAGAAAAGTGTAGAGATTCCTTTTAAAAACTAAAAACAGAACTACCATATGACCCAGCAGTCCCACTCCTGGGCATATATCTGGAGAAAACCATGGTTCAAAAGGATATATGCCACCCTAGTGTTCACTGCAGCACTGTTTACAATAGTCAAGACATGGAAGCAACCTAAATGTCCCATTGACAGAGGAGGAATGGGTAAAGAAGATGTGGTACATATATATAATGGAATATTACTCAGTCGTTTAAAAGAAAATGATGCCATTTGCTGCAACGTGGATGAGCCTGGAGATTATCATACTAATTGAAATGTCAGACAAAGAAAAATATCACATAATATTGCCTATATGTGGAATCTAACAAAATTGTACAATTGAACTTATTTACAAATAAGTTCACAGACTTAGAAAACAAGCTTATGGTTACCAAAGGTGAAATGTAGGGGACAAATTTGGAGTCTGGAATTGATATATACACACCACTCTATTTAAAATAAATAACCTACTGTACAGCACAAGAAGCACAAGCTGGAATCAAGATTGCCAGGAAAAATATCAATAACCTCAGATATGCAGATGACACCACCCTTATGGCAGAAAGTGAAGAGGAACTAAAGAGCCTCTTGATGAAAGTGAAAGAGGAGAGTGAAAAAGTTGGCTTAAAGCTCAACATTCAGAAAACTAAGTGTGGTCCCATCACGTCATGGCAAATGGATGCGGAAACAGTGGAAACAGTGGCAGACTTTTATTTTGGGGGGCTCCAAAATCACTGCAGATGGTGACTGCAGCCATGAAATTAAAAGACGCTTAGTCCTTGGAAGGAAAGTTATGACCAACCTAGATAGCATATTCAAAAGCAGAGACATTACTTTGCCGACAAAGGTCCGTGTATTCAAGGCTATGGTTTTTCCAGTGGTCATGTATGGATGTGAGGAGTTGGACTGTGAAGAAAGCTGAGCGCTGAAGAATTGATGTTTTGAACTGTGGTGTTGGAGAAGACTCTCTAGAGTCCCTTGGGCAGCAAGGAGATCCAACCAGTCCATCCTAAAGGAAATCAGTCCCAGGTGTTTATTAGAAGGACTGATGTTGAATCTGAAACTCCAATATTTTGGCCACCTGACTCTTGAGAGTCCCTTGGACTGCAAGGACATCCAGCCAGTCCATTCTGAAGGAGATCAGCCCTGGGATTTCTTTGGAGGGAATGATGCTAAAGCTGAAACTCCAGTACTTTGGCCACCTCATGTGAAGAGTTGACTCGTTTGAAAAGACTCTGATGCTGGGAGGGATTGGGGGCAGGAGGAGAAGGGGCCGACCGAGGATGAGATGGCTGGATGGCATCACTGACTCGATGGATGTGAGTCTGAGTGAACTCTGGGAGTTGGTGATGGACAGGGAGGCCTGGCGTGCTGCAATTCATGGGTTTGCAAAGAGTCGGACACGACTGAGCAACTGAACTGAACTGAACAGTGCAGGTAGGTCCTAGAACAAGGACCTACTGTAGAGCACAGGGAACTCTTCTCAAGATTCTGTAATAACCTACATGGGGAAAGAATTTTAAAAAGAATAGATAATGTGTATATGTAACTAGAAAAAGAACAAACTGAACCCAGAGTTACCAGTAGGAAGAAACAATAAAGAGCAGATATAGAGAACAGGAAATATATAAAGAATATAAAACAAACTCACAGTTGATTCTTCGAAAAGATCAATACAACTGACAAACCCTTAGGTACACCAGCTAAGGAGAAAAGAGAGGGGATCCAAATGAACAAAATTATAAATGAAGAACATATACAAAGGATCATCGGAGGCTTCTCTGAACAGCTATACACCAACAAACTGAATAGCCTAGAAGAAACGGAAAAATTCTTATAAACATAGAAGTTAGCAAGACTGCATTAGGAAGAAACAGAAAATCTGAACAGACCAGTTACTAGTAAGAAGAAAATTGGTAATCAGAAATCGCCAAACGAAGAAAAATTCGGGATTGGATGGCTCACTGGTGAATTTACCTAAACATTTTAAGAATTAATACCAGTCCTTCTCAGACTCTTTCAGAAAATCTAAGAGGAGAGAACACTCCCCAAGCTTATTTTACAAGACCAGGGTTACCCTGATACCAAAACAGAAAAGGACACTACCAGAAAACTACAGGCCATGTCCCTGAGGAATACAGATGTAAAAATGCCCAATGAAATACCAGCAAATCAAATTCAGGAGCACATTAAAAGGATCATTCACCAGGATCAACTGAGATTTGTTCCTGGGATACAGGGATGACTCCAAAATTGCAAAATAATCAATGTGATAGATCACATTAATAGAATGAATGAAAAAATTCATGTGATCATGTCAATATATGCAGAAAAAGCATCTGACAAGATTCAACACCTGTCCACGATAAAAACTCTTAACATGTTAGGTATAGATAGAGCGTATCTCAACATAATAAAGGCCGTATGTAACAAGTCCACAGCTACATCACAATGGTAAAAGGTTCAGACCTTTTCCCCTAAGATGAGGATCAAAACAAGAGTGATCACTCTCACCACTCCTATTCAATATAATTTGGGAAAGTCTAGCCAGAGCAATTAGGCAAGAAAAAAAATTTTTTTAAGTACCAGAATTGAAAAAGGAAGAAGTAAAACTGTCTCTATTTGCAGATGACATGATGTTATACATAGAAAATCCTAAATACCAGGAAACTAGCTGTAATCAACAAATGCGAGAAAAGTTTGAGATAAAAATTTAACATAAAAAGATCAGTAGTGTTGCTATACACTCACAATGAATTATCTGAAAAAGAAATTAAGAAAATAATACTATTTGCAATAGCATCAAAAGCAATAAAACAGGAATAAATTTACTAGGGAGGTGAAATATTTCTGCTTTAAAAAATAAAAGACTGATCAAAGAAGATACAAATAAATGAAACATATATCATGTTCATGATCTGGAAGAATTAAGATCACTAGAATGTCAGTACTAACAAAGGGAATGACAGAGGATGAGATGGCTAATGGCATCACCGACTCGATGGACATGAGTTTGAGTAAACTCCAGGAGTTGGTGATGGACGGGGAGACCTGGCACGCTGCAATTCATGGGGTTGCAAAGAGTCAGACACAACTGAGCGACTGAACTGAACAAAAGCCATCTACAGATTCAATGCAATTCCTATTAAAATTCCAATGGCATTTTTTACAGAAGTAGAAAAACACTCCTAAAATTTGTATGGAACCACAAAAGACCCTGATGACCAAAGAAATCCTAAGAAATAAGAACAAAGCAAAAAGTATCACACTTCCTGGTTTCAAGCTCTAGTATTAAGCTATAGTCATCAAAATGTATGATAGTGGCATAAAAATAGACAAACAGACCAATAAAATAGAATTGAAAGCCCAGAAATAAATTCAGGCTTACATGGTCAACTGTATTTAACAAGGAGCCAAGAATACTTGATGGAGAAAAGAAAGTCTCTTCCATAAATTGTTCTGTGAAAATTGGATATTCATGTGTAAAAGAATGAAACTAGGCCCCTTAGACCACTCACAAATATTAACTTGAAATGGAGTAATAACTTAAATGTAACACTTGAAATTATAAAATTCCCAGAGGAAAAAAATAGGGAAAAAAATCTTTGACATGGGTCTTTATAATGATTTTTTTGGTATGACACCTAAAGCATAATCAACAAAATCAAAAATAAATGTGACAACATATCAACTATAAAGCTCTGCACAGCAAAAAAAAAAAAAAAAAAACAGCAAAGTGGAATAACTATAAAATGAGAAAAAAAGTATTTGTAAACTATACATCTGATAGGGCTTCCCAGGTGGCACAGTGGTAAAGAATCCACCTGCCATTGCAGGAGGCACAAGAGACGCAGGTTTGATCCCTGGGTTGAAAAGATCCCCTAGAGTAGGAAATAGCAACCTGTTCCAGTATTCTTGCCTGGAAAATGTCATGTATAGAGGAACCTGGCAGACTGCAGTCCATGGGGTTGCAAAGAGTTGGACATGCCTGAGCAACTAAGCACAACATACATATATCTGATAAAGGGTTAACATCTAAAATATGTAAAGAACTGATACAATTCAATGCAAAAATCCAATTAAAAATGGGCAGAGGACCTGAAGAGACATCTTTACAAAAAAAATATATAGATGGCCAACAGGTGTGCTCAACACCTGAACAAGATGCTCAACATCACTGATCACTGAGTGAAGTCGCTCAGGCGTGTCCAGCTCTTTGAGACGCCATGGACTGTAGCAGCCTACCACGCTCCTCTGTCCGTGAGGTTTTCCAGGCAGGAGTACTGGAGTGAGTTGCCATTAATCACAAACACAATGCACTGTCATCTTACTCTTACCGGAATGGCCATCCTCGAAAGAGAAGAGATAATAAAAGTACCAAAGATGTGGAAAAAGGGGAACTCTTACACTGCTGGGATTGCAAATCGGCACAGACACTACGGAAAACAGTATGGAGGTTCCTCAAAAAGGCAAAAATATAACTACTATACAATCCAGCAATTATACTTTTAGGAGTATGTCTGAAGGAAAAAACCACTATGTCAAAGAGCTATCTGTATTCCCATGTTCACAAACAGCATTATTTATAATAGCCACGATATGGAAATATCCTAAGTGTCCACTGAAAGGAAACATATAAAGAAGCTGTACATAGGTAGGTAGATGGAGACAGACAAGAGAATATTATTCAGTCATAAAAATGAAGAAATCCTGCCAGAACAACAACATGGATAAACCTTGTGGGCATTGTGCGAAGTGAAATAAGTCAGAGAAAGATAAATACCACGTGATTTTACTTACAGTTAAAACATGTAAAACAAACAAACAACCCCAAACTCATTGTAAAAAAACAGATCAGATTTTTGGTTACCAGAGGCAGAGATGAGGGAAGTAGAATTGGAGGAAGGTGGTTAAAATGTACTTCCAGTTTTAAGACAAATAAGTGCTATGAGTAATGACCATTAGGACCATAATTTAACACTGTTGAGTGATATGGGAAAGTTGTTAAAGAAAGGCATCACACAATACAAGGAGGTATATTCAGCAAGAGGATATACTGTTCACAAATATTTCCGTACCCACTATAGGAGCACCTAAGTTTGTAAAGCAAATATTAACAGATCTAAAGAGAAATATACAAAAATATAGTAATAGTAGGAGACAATATCCCACTTACATCAGTGGGTAAATTGTCCAGACAGAAAATCAGTAAGGAAACAGTGGCCTTAAGCAATAAATTTAGCCAGATAAACTTAACAGATATACGTAGAGCATTCCACCAAAAACAATGTAATATAATGTAATACACATTGTTCTCAAGTGCATATGGAACATTCCCCAGGAAAGATGTGTTAGGCCGCAAAATAAGTCTTAACAAATGTGCAAGACTGAAATCATATCAAGCATCCTTTCTGACCACAATGGTATGAAACTGGAAGTCAATTACAAAAGAAAACTAGAATATTCACAAATATGTAGAGATTAAACAACATGTTACAGATCAATCAATTACACCAAAGAAGTTCTCATACTGTTGCAAAAATTCGAGGCCCCACAACAGACTTCCCAACCTGCAGATCTGTCAAAGGGACTGAGAAACTCCAGGGAATCTGACTTAGAAGGTCCTTGGGATTTAATTACAGATCTGTCAGTGGACTAGGGAAACAGAATCTCTTGGAGGGCACAAACACAACTGTGTGTACACCAGGATCCAGGAGAAAGGAGCAGTGACCCCACAAAAGACTGAGCGAGACTTGCCTGTGAGTGAGTGGGAGTCAACAGTGGCCTGCCACGGGGTCAGGAGCACTGACAGCAACGGTCCTGGGAGGCATGGTGTGCTGGCATAAGTCCTCTTGGAGGAGATGACCATTAACCTCAACCATAGTTTGGCCTCAGAACAGACTGCATTACCTGCCTCCTGAGAAACATGTATGCAAGTCAAGAAGCAACAGTTAGAACTGGACATGGAGCAACAAACATCAAGGCTATATGTTGTCACTCTGCTTATTTAACTTCTATGCAGAGTACATCATGTGAAATATTGGGCTTGTGAAGCTTAAGCTGGAATCAAGACTTCCAGGAGAAATATCAATAACCTCAGATATGCAGATGACACCACCCTAATAGCAGAAAGTGAAGAGGAACTAAAGAGACTCTTGATGAAAGTGAAAGAGGAGAGCGAAAAAGCTGGCTTATAACTCAACATTCAAAATATAAGATGATGATATCAGGCCCATCATTTCATGGCAAATAGATGGGAAAGAAATGGAAACAGTAGCAGACTTTATTTTCTCAGACTCCAAAATCACTGCAGATGGTGAAATTAATTTCACCGCAGTCGTGAAATTAAAAGATGCTTGCTCCTTGGAAGAAAAGCTATGACAAACCCAGACAGTGTACTAAAGAGCAGAGACATTACTTGGCCATCAAAGGTCTGTCTAGTCAAAGCTCTGGTTTTTCCATTTGTCATGTACAGGTCCATGTGAGAGCTGGACCATAAAGAAGGCTGAGTTCTGAAGAATTGATACTTTTGAACTGTGGTGCTGGAGAAGACTCTTGAGAGTCCCTTGGATAGCAGGGAGATCAAGCCAGTCAGTCCTAAAGGACATCAACCCTGAATATTCATTGGAAAGACTGATGCTGAAGCTGAAGCTCCAGTACTTTGGCCACCTGATGTGAAGAGCCTACTCACTGAAAAAGACCCTGATGCTGGGAAAGTCTGAGGTCAAGAGGACAAGGAGGTAACAGAGGACGAGATGGTTGGCTGGTATCATTGACTCAATGGACATGAGCCTGAGCTAACTCCAGCAGATAGTGAAGGACAAAGAAACTTGCCATTATTGGCAGTCCATGGGGTTGCAAAAAGTCAAACATGATTAAGTGACTGAACAAAACAATAGATAAATGCGCCAAAGAAATCAAAAGAAAAAGAAAAAAATACCTTGAGACAAATGAAAATGGAAATACAACATACCAAAACTTAAGGAATACAGAAAAAGCAATTCTAAAAGGGAAGTTCATAGCAATAAGTATCTACCTGAAGAAACAAGAAATATCATAAATAGATAACCTATGTTACACCTCAAGGAACTATAAGAACAAACAAATGAAGCCCACAGTTAGAAGAAGGAATAATAAAGATCAGAGAGAAAATAAATTAAATAGAGACTAAATAGACAATATCAAAAATTCAATGAATCCAAGAGCTAATTCTTTAAAAAGGTAAACCAAATTGACAAACCTTTAGCTAGACTTAGCAAAAAAAAAAAAGAGGACTCAAAATCTGAAATGAAAGAGAAAAAATTATAACCAATACTACAAAAATGAAAAGATAATAGAGACTATTGTGAACATTATATACCAACAAATGGCCAATATGGAAGAAGCGGATGCATTTCTATGAACACAGAGCTTATAGACTGAATGATAAATAAAACATCTGAGCAGACCAATTACTAGTAATAAGACTGAATCAGTATCAAAACATCCCACCAAACAGAAATCCAGGATCACATGGCTTCACTTATGAATTCTACTTAACATTCAAAGAATTTATACCAATCCTTCTCAAATTCTTCCCAGAAGAAATTAAAATAAAGGGATGTTTCCAAACTCATTTAACAAGGTCAGCATTACCCTAATACAAAAATCAGACAAGGACACTGCCAGAAATAAAATTATAGGTCAATATCCCTGATGGACAGAGCTGCAAATATCCTCAAGAAAATATTAGCAAATTGAGTTCAACAATACATGAAAAATATCATACACAGGATCAAGTGAAATTTATTCCAAGAATGCAAGGATGGTTCCAAATCCATAAATCAATGTGATATACCACACTAACAAAATAAAGGATAAAAATCATCTCAATAGATGCAGAAAAGCTTTTGACAAATTCAACATCCTTTTACAATTAAAAGAACCTCTCAGAGTATAAAGGCAATGCATTTCAATATAATAAAGGCCATGTATGATAAGCCCATTTCTAACATCATACTCCATGTTATGAACCTAGACAGCATACTAAAAAGCAAAGACACTACTTTGCTGACAAAGGTCCATATAGTCAGAGCTGTGGTTTTTCCAGTAGTATGTGTGGATATGAGAGTTGGACCATAAAGAAAGCTGAGTGCCAAAGAATTGATGCTTTTGAACTGTGGTACTGGAGAAGACTCTTGAGAGTCCCTTGGACTGCAAGGAGATCCAACCAGTCCATCCTAGTGGAAATGAGTCCTGAATATTCATTGGAAGGACTGATGCTGAAGCTGAAACTCCAATACTTTGGCCACCTGATGTGAAGAACTGACTCATTGGAAAAGACTCTGATGTTGGGAAAAACTGAAGACAGGAGGAGAAGGGGATGACAGATGGTTGGATGGCATCACTGACTCAATGAACATGAGTTTGAGCAAGCTCCAGGAGTTGGTGATGGCCAGGGAAGGCTGCGTGATGCAGTCCATACTATCCCAAGGAGTTGGACAGGACTGAGCAACCGAACCGAACTGAACATCATACTCAATGGTAAAAGGCTGAAAACTCTTCCTCTAAGATCAGGAACAAGTATGCCCATTCTTGCCACTTTTATTCACCATAGCACTGAAAATCCTAGACAGCAATTAAGCAAGAAAAAATAAAAGGCATCCAATGGGAAAAAGAAGTAAAACTGTCACTATTTGCCAAAACCATGAACATACACACATAGAACACCCTAAAGACTTTACAAAAAAACTGTAAACAAATTCAGTAAAGTTGCAGAATACAAAATCAGTATACAGAAATCTGTTACATTTCTATATACTAATAACAAACTATTAGGAATTAAGAAATCATTCACATTTACAATTCCATCAAAATGAACAAAATACATAGGAATATATTTAGCCAAGGAGGTGAAATACCTGTACACTAAAAACTAAGACATTAGTGAAAGAAATTGAAAAGGGGATATTCTGTGCTCATGGATTAGGAGAAAAATGCCCTTAATATCAAAAGCAACTTACAGATTTAATACAATCCCTAACCAAAGCCCAATGGCATTTTTCACATAAATAGACATTCCTAAAATTGATATGGAACCACAGACATCCAAATAGCCAAAGCAATCTTAAGATGGAGAAAAAAGGTAGCAACATCACAATCCTTGATTTGAAACTCTACTGCAAAGCTATAGTCATCAAAACAATATTGCAATAAACACAGACACATAGGCCAATGGAACAGAATTGACAGACCAAAAATAAACTGCACATATATGGTCAATTAATTGACAACAAAGAGCCAAAAATACACAACAGAGAAAGGACGCTCTCTTTAACAAATGGTGTTGGGGAAACTTGATAGTCACATGCAAAAGAATAGAACTGGAGCACTATTCATACCACTCACAGGAATTAACTCAAGTGGATTAAAAACTTGAACATAAGACCTAAAGCTGTAAAATTGAGGAAAAAACATAGGCGGTAAGCTTTTTGACATTCATCTTAAGGATGATTTTTTTGGATTTGCCACCTAAGCAAAGGCAATAAAAGCAAAAATCAAAAGTGGGACTACATCAAACTAAAAAGCTTACACAAAGCAAAGGAAACCATCCTCAAAATAAAAAGACAACCTTTTTAACATTTTTTTAACATTTACAAATCATAAATCTATTAATGGCTTAATATCCAAAATACAAAAAGAACTCATACAACTCAATAGCAAAAAAGTAAAAAACACTTCTACTGAAAAATAGGATTTATATAGACATTTTTTCCAAAGAAGACATATAGATGGCCAGTAGGCACCTGGAAAGATGCTCAACATCATTGATAATTAGGGATGTTCAAATCAAAACCATAATGAAATATTATTAATACCTCACACCTATTAGAATGGCTGTTAATCAAAATGACAACAAATGTTGGTGAGGTTGTAGAGAAAAGGGAAACTGCATGCACTGTTGGTAGGAGTGCAAGCTGAGGCAGTCACTGTGGGAATAGTATCCAGCTTCCTCGAAAACAAAAAATTAAAAATAGAACTACCATATGATCCAGCAACCCCACTCCTGGGTATATATGTGAATAAAATGAAAACACAAAGCCAACAAAATAGGGACCCCCGCATTCACTGCAGCATATTCACAACAAACCAAGACATGAAGCAATCTAAGTGTCCATCAAGGATGAAAACAGAAGATGTGATATATATACATACACACACACAATGCAAAATTATTCTGACCCTGCCAAAAAGAATGAGGTATTGCCATTTGTGATATGGATAAACCCTGAAGGCATTATGTGAAGTGAAATAAGTAAGACAGAAAAAGACAAATACCGTACGATCTCACTTATATATGGAATCTTAAAAAAAAAAAGATTACAGCATGGTGTTTATGGTTAACACTGCATTGCATACTTGAAAGTTGCTAACTCTTGAGAGTCCCTTGGACTGCAAGGACATCCAACCAATCCATTCTAAAGGAGATCAGTCCTGGGTGTTCATTGGAAGGACTGATGCTGAAGCTGAAACTCCAATAGTTTGGCCACCTCATTTGAAGAGTTGACTCATTGGAAAAGACTCTGATGCTGGGAGGGATTGGGGGCAGGAGGAAAAGGGGATGACAGAGGATGAGATGGCTGGATGGCATCACCGACTCAATGGACATGAGTTTGAGTAAACTCCAGGAGTTGGTGATGGACAGGGAGGCCTGGCATGCTGCGATTCATGGGATCACAAAGAGTCGGACATGACTGAGCAACTGAACTGAATTGAACTGAAGTGAAGAGTAAATCTTAGAAGTCCTCATCACAAGAAAAAGTATTTCACAACTGTGTACAGTGACCAATGTTAACTAGATTTACTGAGCTGATTGTTTCACAGTACATATAATATTGAATTGTTCTGTTGTATACCTGAAACTAATAGAATACTGTATGTCAATTTGATCTTAACTTTAAAAATAAACATAAAAATCATTGATTTTAAAGAAAGGTGTGAAGAGAGTAAATCCTAAGACTCTTCCCTTTTTTTGTATCTATATGAGACAATGGATTTAACCTATTTTATTGTGGTAATCATTTCATTATATATATAAGTTAAATCACTGTACTGTACACTTCAAACTTATACAATGAGGTATATCAGTTATCTCAATGAAGTGAAGTGAAATGAGGACATCAATCATGTCTGGCTCTTTGCGACCCCATGGACTGTAACCTACCAGGCTCCTCTGTCCATGGTATTTTCCAGGCAAGAATACTGGAGTGGGTTGCCATTTCCTTCTCCAGGGGATCTTCCCAACCCAGGGATCGAACCCGGGTTTCCTGCATTCCAGGCAGATGCTTTACTGTCTGAGCCGCCAGGGAAGCCCAATTTCTCAATAAACAGAAAATCTCAAATTAGCTCTATAATAAAATCCCATTCCCAGAACGTAATGAATTTGAGAATAAAATCCCACCCTGAATTATCAATGGCTAATGGGGTCGCAAAGAGTCGGACACGACTGAGTGACTGAACTGAACTGAATGATTAGCACCTATTACTTTTTTATGGTTGGTGTACCTGGGCCTTGTTAGCTTTTCAGTAACAGCAGTAAACCCAAATGGTAGCAGTCAGAGGTTTAAGACTCTTCTGTGCTTGCCCACTATTCTGTTTTTCCTGCATTCTCAACACCTTCATATACTAATATAGTTGTTACTATGACAGTCATGCTTGCACATATGATTTACGTTAGTATCCCCCATGAATACATGTTATAGCACTATGCTTACATGCATACACACACGCTTCTATTATGGATATATGATTTGCCTGTTGGTCTCCCCCAGGTAACTGAAGGTAGAGCCTTATGGCACACTAAGCATTTTAGCCAGCAGTACTCGTCAGAATCGCCCAGCTTCGATTCCCTGGGAGGCTGATTCAGCGGTGGTGGAGTCAGTGTAGCAGCCGTGCTTTGAGAGAGCATCCCCGATGGTTTAGAATCGCACGTCTGATGGAAAGCCGCCCATGGGGTGGGGGTGGAGGTGGTGAGCTCAGGACTGGGATCCTGGCCCCGATGCTTACCATGTAAGCATGAGGACAGCACTTTAACCATCTGTGCCTTGCATGTAATATGGGGGTAATAGTGCCTGCCTGTGAGTGTTGTGAGGATTAAACAAGAAAAACATGGGCAGTGCTGAGAACACACCAAGCCCATCGCAAGTTCTCAGGACATGTTGCTTTGTTGGTGGTGTTTCTCCTTGCATTCCAGAGCAGGCACCATGCTTGACATTGGCAGAGATGTAATGTTTAATCAATAATAAATGTCCTGGGGGCTGTGTAATATTAGTGAAGAGAAACAAAGGGGAAAACAGTAAGGAAAGGGATGGACGGATGACTGAGGAAGTGGGAAATACATAGGTACAGGCGGCTCAGGAGATCCTGAAAATCCTTCCTCACTGTTGCCACGTGTTTCATTCTGCCGAATAAAATGTTGACAAGGTCTTGAACTGAAATTCTTAGACAATAGGCTTAAGAATATTGGTGGCCTTCTGCTGCTCTTGTCCTAAATGAAGTGACCCAGTGTTGCCAACTTTCTGTTCCCAGAGGAAGTGATCTTTCTAACCCAAGCTTGCGGTTTGCTCTGGTTATGATAACTCTAATACCGTATCTTCAGCATCTTCAATGATTCTGACAGCATTAACTTTTGGACCTGTTAGAAATATCCTGCCATACTCACTCCTTTTTTGGATTCTTCCAATTACTGCAGGTTTGATGATATGAATCTTCCACTTAAAGTTGGATTTCCTTAAAATCCCAAGAACTCACACATTTATTCTCTTTCCATGCTTTAGATAAATGTTCTATCTTACATGTTCTGTCCCCTTTTTTCTGGGGTAATTTCATGAAAACAGCAATGGTTTGAGAATCAGGTAGTCCTGGGCTCAGATCCTGGCACTTCTCTAGTTATGTGACCCCCTTTGAGCTTGGATGCCCGTATATAAAATAATTTTTACCTATGTGTGAGAATAAAATGGAATCAAGTATGTAAAGTACTTAGCACAGTATCTGTCAAAGCATCAGGGACTTTTATCAGTTTAGATGAGCTTCAACTGCTGGTAACAGATTAGAAATAACAGGAAATTATAGGAGATTATACAAGATATAGGCATTATTTTCATGATCTAAAAGGAGTCTGAAAAGTGAGTGTGTTAGTAACTCAGTCATGTCTGACTCTTTGTGCTCCATGGACTGTAGTCTGCCAGGCTCCTCTGTCCATGGAATTCTCCAGGCAAGAATACTTAGAGTAGGTAGCCATTCCCTTCTCCTGCTGCTGTGTCACTTCAGTCATGTCCAACTCCGTGTGACCCCATAGACGGCAGCCCACCGGGCTCCCCCATCCCTGGGATTCTCCAGGCAAGAACACTGGAGTGGGTTGCCACTTCCTTCTCCGATGCATGAAAGTGAAAAGTGAAAGTGAAAGCAGCCTATCAGGCTCCTCCGTCCATGGGATTTGCCAGGCAAGAGTACTGGAGTAGGGTGCCATTGCCTTCTCTGATTCCCTTCTCCTAGGGGTAAGCAATTCATGGCTGGTACAGATGACCTAGGTCATCTTGAAGACACCTAGGTTGACAGGGATCTAGACTCTTTCTCTGGATGAGCCGTTATCTTTGAGGTTTAAACATCCTCAAAGTCACCCCATATTCACAAAGTGAATACTGCAGCGCCAGTGATCACATCCACATTCCACTTAAGGAAAGGAGGGAGGAAGAACAAAAGGGGTGCTTGCTTCCTGGCTATGTCTGCTTTCTTCAAGGTTCCCAGCAGACCCAGCCAACGACTACTACTTAAATCACTTTATCCCTACTGAGTCTCAAGAAAGCTGTGACATGTAGTTCTTTACCTGGGTAAAGTGCTGCTCCCCAGTATAACAGGTGTCTGTCATATTAGAATTATGCCTAGTGCCCCCACCAAAGCTTCAGTGTGGAACCCTTCAAGGGCTGTGGCAATGCTTTACAGTCATCTGACACATCTCAGGACACTCAATGCATGTCCAATATAAACAGTGTGGGAAAAGCCTAAAGACCTAAGTCCCAGACTAACCTGCCACTTCATTGTGGCATGACCTTGGGCAAGTGTATAACCTCTGTTCGAGGCTTGGTTTCCTCATTTGTGAGCATCAGCTCCAACAGTGGATGTAAATTGCCCAAGATAATGCCTATATAGACTGGCTCTGAACATGTGTCAAAGTTAGTATTACCATCTTATTATTAAGTGCTATTGAATTATTACTAAACATCTTTCACATCCTTTTCTTCTGCATGTTTATACCTTCTCTTGCCTTCAGCAGTCACCCCAGGGAGGTGCAGATTTGCAGTCAATTATGTTGAAAGAGCCTGGGCTGAGTTGGCCTCATTGCCTTCAATTCCAGGCATCCACTCCAGGCTAGCTGAATCTCTAGAGTCCCTCTCATGTCCCCATACCCAGAGTCTAGTCTCTCAGCTCTGCCTTCAGAGAGAGGCTCTCTTCTCTAAACAGATCAACTGCTAAATAAATATTAAATTATATCTGGATTGTTCCTTTCAAATCTAAGTGAATCAGTTCTTCCCTTTGTTGGAATTCCCCAGCCCTGTTACTATCATCCCACTGGTGTCTTGCATCCTTGGCAATGGCAAGATTTTTCTCTAGGTGGGAGAATTAAAAGATTTCACATAGGAATAAGGCTTTGTATTCCCAGAATTTGGTAAAACATGGATTTCTAAGAGCTGCTCCTCACCTTCCTGGGTACCTTTCAAGATTTGGGAACAAATCTTGGCATCTGCTCTCAAAGATCATTAGCTACCCATTAGCTGATGACTTGCCCAAAAAGGGTTTTAAGTGTGTAAATATACAAACTATCTTGCTTGCCAAGATGGCCAGGCAGGACAGTCAGAACCCTGGGATCCAGGGCTATTGTGGATGGCCATGTAATTTCACCATTTATGTGGTCTACATGATGGCACCCCTAAGTTGTGCAGTGTACAGCCTATATAACTGTTCATGGTGGCCATGCCCAGATCAGTCATTTCCAGCCATAAGCAGCCTTGTTTCTGTATTCTAGTGAATGCTACAAAAATTACATTTCCTGTGTGTACTATGATATAAAGGCATTTAGGAAGCACTTCCCTAAATAACTTCAAGAGTATTTCTTCCTCTAAAGCACACACATGCCCTGGCCACACCAGCCACATCCTCCATAGCAATCTGAGCTAACATGCCCCGTGATGTCTTTCAAAGCAGGCATATTTGTTTTCCTAGGTCCATGGAAGGAATCTCTTGTCCATTGACTATGACCGGAATATTCGGACAGAAAAGATCTATGATGATCACCGGAAGTTCACCCTGAGGATCATTTATGACCAAGTGGGCCGCCCCTTCCTCTGGCTCCCCAGCAGCGGGCTGGCGGCTGTGAACGTCTCCTATTTCTTCAATGGGCGCTTGGCCGGCCTTCAACGTGGGGCCATGAGCGAGAGGACGGACATCGACAAGCAGGGCCGGATCGTGTCCCGCATGTTTGCCGACGGGAAGGTGTGGAGCTATTCCTACCTTGACAAGGTGGGTGGACATGCTGCCCTTGCTCAGCTAAGTCTGTCGCTCTCATTCACGCTGCTCTTTTTAAGCTGACCTGATACACTTTGCCATAAGACATTTTAACATCTTTACTTTGACTCTACCAGGGCTCCCATGTACTCCCACCCTCTGGGAGGGAGGAAATCCTAAGGAAAATGTTATTCATAGCCCAGCACTACTACCATCAACAGCAAAAATAAAAAACCTGCTAGACACTCGGTAATGGCGAAAAGAATGGATTGTCTGATTTTATTCCCCCAGAAAAGTGCTGTTGAAGCGGACAGAATCATGTCACTAGCAGCACAGTTCATCATTCCTTATGAATTGGAAATGCAGTGATTCATTTCTACCATGCCTGGAATTAAGCCATCAGGGTAGGGAACTCTGCCTGAAACTCCAGCACACGGAGTAGCCCCCTCCTACTTGGCTTGTTGGCTGAAGCAGTCAACAGATTCTTGCTACATAATTCCCTGTGTCTGAAAGTGCCAGACTCAGGTTTCCGTGTCAGAAAAGGTCAGGTTGGAGCAGCAGTAAAACAGAGGTCCCTTCTGGGAGCGGGGGGTCAAGACTTTTAAAGACTGCCTTGGTCATCTATCATTAGACAGGGGTTTGCTCAGCCTGGGCCTCTCACCTGGACTCACCTCTACACAAGCCCATTTCCATTTCTTCCCTTCTTGCTTCCTGATGGCAGTGGTCACTGCAGACAGAGCTGTTACCTCCTCTGTAAGAGGGGCTTTTGTCTATTTGGTCCCTTCTCAATACTGTTCTCATTAGGACAGAAGATACCAGAATGAATGGTCAATCAGGGAAGGCAAGAATCTCCCCATGGCTTCAAGTTGGAGGTCATTTTTCCCCCCCAAAGAATCAATGATTCCAGGTTACTTAATCTTTCCAATGGCTTCTAAATGAAGGATGTGCTTTATGCTGAGACTTAGTCAGGAGTGGCACATAATATGTGCATCATACCTGTCCCCTGCCAGGCCAGCAGCAGTCATTTCTCACCAGTCTCAGGATGTCTTGTCATTGAGCCTGGAGGTGAACCCAGTGCCTCTCATCTCAGTCCTTCAAACCCCTTACAACTCAGACTATGGTCCAGGCAACACCAGCATCACCTGGGATGTTCCCAAAGCAGATTCACAGGCCACCTCCCCACTGCCCCCTCACACTGAACTATATATTCAGAATCTATCTTTACACCAGATCCCTGGGTATTTTACATGTACATTAAAGTTTGGGGAACATTTCTCTAGCTGTCATGATCTGTAGAGTAGCGTGCCCCATGACATTAATTCACCCCAAATCTCTGATCTGAATCTCCCCATCCTTCACAGCTTTTGAATTGGAATAAATTCCGTCCATTTGAGCACTGGGTCCTAAATGGCTAACTTACGTGTTCCCTTCCCCTTTCCTCCTCCAGTCCATGGTGCTCCTGCTCCAGAGTCAGCGTCAGTACATATTCGAGTACGACTCCTCCGAGCGCCTCCACGCCGTCACCATGCCCAGTGTCGCCCGGCACAGCATGTCCACCCACACCTCCATCGGCTACATCCGCAACACTTATAACCCGCCTGAAAGCAATGCTTCCGTCATCTTTGACTACAGTGATGATGGCCGCATCCTGAAGACATCCTTTTTGGGCACTGGACGCCAGGTATTCTACAAGTATGGGAAACTCTCGAAGCTGTCAGAGATTGTCTACGACAGCACTGCCATCACTTTTGGTATGATGAGACCACCGGCGTCTTAAAAATGGTCAACCTCCAAAGTGGGGGCTTCTCCTGCACCATCAGGTACCGAAAGATCGGCCCACTCGTGGACAAGCAGATCTACAGGTTCTCCGAGGAAGGCATGGTCAACGCCAGGTTTGAATACACCTATCATGACAACAGCTTCCGGATCGCAAGCATCAAGCCTGTCATAAGTGAGACTCCCCTTCCTGTTGACCTCTACCGCTATGACGAGATTTCTGGCAAAGTGGAGCACTTTGGCAAGTTCGGGGTCATCTATTATGACATCAACCAGATCATCACCACGGCCGTGATGACCCTCAGCAAACACTTTGACACCCACGGGCGGATCAAGGAAGTCCAATACGAGATGTTCCGGTCCCTCATGTACTGGATGACGGTGCAGTATGACAGCATGGGCAGGGTGATCAAGAGGGAGCTGAAACTGGGGCCCTACGCCAACACCACGAAGTACACGTACGACTACGACGGGGATGGGCAGCTCCAGAGTGTGGCCGTCAATGACCGGCCCACCTGGCGCTACAGCTACGACCTCAATGGGAACCTCCACTTGCTGAACCCGGGGAACAGTGTGCGCCTCATGCCCTTGCGCTACGACCTCCGGGATCGGATAACCAGGCTTGGTGACGTGCAGTACAAAATTGACGACGATGGCTATCTGTGCCAGCGAGGGGCTGACATCTTTGAGTACAACTCCAAGGGCCTCCTAACGAGGGCTTATAACAAGGCCAGTGGCTGGAGCGTCCAATACCGCTATGATGGCGTGGGGCGGCGGGCTTCCTACAAGTCCAACCTGGGCCACCACCTGCAGTATTTCTACTCCGACCTCCACAACCCGACTCGCATCACCCATGTCTACAATCACTCCAACTCAGAGATAACCTCGCTCTACTATGACCTCCAGGGGCACCTCTTTGCCATGGAGAGCAGCAGTGGAGAGGAGTACTACGTTGCCTCGGATAACACAGGGACGCCCCTGGCTGTGTTCAGCATCATGGCCTCATGATCAAGCAGCTGCAGTACACCGCCTATGGGGAGATTTATTACGACTCCAACCCTGACTTCCAGATGGTCATTGGCTTCCACGGGGGACTCTACGATCCCCTCACCAAGCTGGTCCACTTCACGCAGCGTGATTATGATGTGCTGGCCGGACGATGGACCTCTCCAGACTACACCATGTGGAAAAATGTGGGCAAGGAGCCGGCCCCCTTTAACCTGTACATGTTCAAGAGCAACAATCCTCTCAGCAATGAGCTGGACTTGAAGAACTATGTGACAGGTAAGGACCTGGCCACCTCAGTTGGGCAGTGGCTCCCCGTGGGGTGGTTGTCCAGGTAGACTATCAGGGACTTTGAAACAAGGGCTTCTGTCTGATGCTAGGAGAATCCTGGAGGGCTGTGGACACTGCAGGTACAGGATCGAGAACAGTCAGGCAATCACAGTACAGAGCAGTCCTTAGCTCTATTTGAAGAAAAGTGTGAAAACGTTGGTCACTCAGTCGTGTCTGACTCTCTGGACTCCATGAACTCGAGCCTGCCAGGCTCCTCTATCCATGGAGTTCTCCAGGCAAGAATACTGAACTAGGTAGCCATTCCTTTCTCCAGGGCATCTTTCCTGGAATTAAAAGTCCCATGCTCTACCAACTGAGCTATCCAGGCAGCTCTGTTTGAAGACGTCCTGGCTATTTTCAAGTCCATTCCATTGAAATAAATTTTATAAGAGCCCTCTCTAACTCAAAAGGGGAAAGCAACCTTATGAAGGAGGAAAGGATGAGACCCTGATCTCAGAAATACCTGGTTCAAATTCTTTTATTTATAAGTCAAATGACCTTGGGCTGGTTGTCCAGTATCTCTGAGCTGCAGTATCCTTCTCTGCAAAAGGGCACTAACAAAATCATCTCAGAGTGATCGTAAGAAGGAAATGAACATATGTACATAAAGTTCAGTGCCTGGCACTTAGACAGAGGATGTTCACGAAAGGGAATCTGCTGGTGTTATTAACATCACCATTACTATGAAGCAACGAAACAGCACAGGTACTGAGATGACTATGACCCAGCTCCTGACCTTACAACAAGGCTGGTGAGAAACAAATACAAATAAGCAGTGATAACAGAAAATGGGATTAAGTCTATGCTACCATATAGGTGTTTATCCAGTTATTTCTTCAACAAGCACTTTTAAGGCACCAGCATGCTTCATTCTGGAGTTCAGTTCAGTCGCTCAGTCATGTCCGACTCTTTGTGACCTCATAGACTGCAGCACGCCAGGCTCCCCTGTCCATCACTAGCTCCTGAAGCCTACTCAGACTCATGCCCATCGAGTCGGTCATGCCTACTGGGGATGCAATGGAAACAAGGCAGACGCTTCTCTCAAAGAAGTGCATGTGCAGATGCCTTCAGTTTTGAAAATTTTGGCATAGTCCAGAAGGGCCCCACCTCAAACCAGGCTTGAAGAATGAAGGGGATCTTGGTGGTAGAAATGAGCTCAAGGCTGAAGAAAGACATGCACACGAGTCAAAAAGGACAGGAGACTTCCCTGGCGGTCCAGTGGCTAAGGCTCTGCTACCACTGCAGGGGCACAAGCCCAATCTCTGATTGGGAAACTAAAATCCTGTAAGCCACTCAGAGCTCAGTCACAGAAAAAAGAAAACAAGGTCAAAAGGACACAGGAAGCTTGGAGAGAGGTCTGGATAGACAGGTCAAGGAAGGCAAATAATCTGCTTCTTCATGCCAAGTGAGAAATTGGTTAAATGAGGGTCCTTATCCATCCGTCTGTCTATTCACCTACTGACAGATATTTTCATCTAACATATAAGTGCTAGAGATGCAGTGGACTGCAAGATAGAGCCCCTTTTGGGGGGAGATAAACAAGGAAATCTGGATAGATGGATGGATAGATGAATGGAAGAGAAAAGACCAATATTCAGCAAAGAACATGGAGCCATCTCACCTAAACATGCATTGTAGATGAATAACAGTGAGGACCCCAATTCCAAGCCCCCCCTCAAGTTCCAGGGAACTCATAGCTCTTAGCCTGGGCCAGGGAAGCATCAAGCCCAGAGGGTCCCTACCCTCAGGTAACCAGGGATCACTTATCCATCCCCAAAATAGGAAAGGAAGCAGCAGCTCCCTGGAGCACAGTGTGGCCCTCAGTGCCCCATGCTGCAGAAATAGATGACCTTAAAGGTCAAATTCTGCTCATGCTGTGCCTCACTGACAAGTTCCAGAGCCTTTGAAGTTGAACCCAGCATCCCCCTACAACCAAAGCAGCTGGTACCTCAGGAGTAGAGGAGTTACAGCCAAGCTAGTGCGCTCCTAGTCGCCCCACTGTGCATCATCGGGAGGCCCTGCCATGCTCCTCTGCCAGGGCTTCCGCTCTTCCCCAGGGCTTAGCAGCATTTGTGTCCACCCAGCTCACTGCAGTTTCTTTCTGTTTTTCATTCATTTATTTTAACTGGAGGGTAATTACTTTACAACATTGTAGTGGTTTTTGTCATACACCAATATTAATTGGCCATATTAATTGGAATATATGTGTCCCCTCCATCCTGAACCACCACCCCCATCCTTCCAAGTTGTGACAGAGCACCAGCTTTGGTTGCCCTGCTTCATACATCAGCCTCGCACTGTTTATCTATTTTACATATGGTAACATATATGTTTCAATGCTGTTCTCTCAAATCGTTCTACTTCTCCTTCTCCCACTGACCACACTGCAGTTTCTAACTAAAGGGCATCTCAGGAAAACACACACACCCATATATATATAGTTTCAGATAATGACAAGGGCCATGAAGATAAATGAAACAGCTAAGAGTTAGAGAACAAAGGACCCCATTTCTATGGGGTGCTCACAGAGGAAGGGGCATTTGAGCTGAGGCCATTATGAAGTGGGGAAGGGAGAGGAAGAGTCTCCAGATGAAGACAACAATAGGAATGGGGTGGCAGCCCACACCTACCTCAGGCATTGAAGAAGGCCTCCGCCCCCAAGAATGCACATCCCAGAGCCCTCTTGGCACTGGACACCTTGAGGATGGACCAGCCAAAAGCAAATAGAAGTCCTCAGCGTGGGCTAAACAGACACCCTACAGCTACCAAGACCCAAACAAAATCATTTGCAAAGCACAGTCAACCTCACTGACCCCCTCAGCTACTCTCCTGGTTTTCCCGAAAAGACGAAATTAGCAGATAGTCAGTGCCTGGTGGTGACCTAAATGGGAAAGAAATCTAAACAAGAGAGGATATACAAATACATATAGCTGATTCACTTTGCTGCACAGCAGAAACTAACACAACATTGTAAAGCAACTATACTCCAATAAAAATCATTTTAGAATTTCAAGTATTTTAAAATGATTTTATTGGAGTATAATATACTCCAAATGTTTTTACTGGAGTATAATTTAAAATAAATATATCCACTATACGCCAGTAAAAATAGAAAAAATAAATTAGCAGAGTTTTTTGAATAGCAAGACGACACTCCTCATTCCAGTGCTTCATGGAAACTCAATAAATGGGCATCAAAGCCAGGCTGAACAAAGTCCAACAAAATTGAATCCAGAAAACACTAGAAAGAGTCTAAAATAAAAGATCCTATTAGAGAAGCTCCACGCCTGGGACTAATGTCTGCAGTCAAAGCAGAGGAAGAGAACCTGGGTGGAGAGCGCTAGACCAGGCACAAGCCCGCACTGCTGCCTGCTGCAGACGAGATGACCTCCGAAGGATGCACCCCAAGAGAGAACATCAAATCATTCTCCACTATTCAAGTGTTGGCTCATCTGTAAACTCATCTTTGTGACTCTTAATTTGGATCTTAGGAGATGAGCAGAGTGGTTGAACTTGCCGCTCACAATTTAAGAAGTAATTAACGTGTAGTCAGCAGGAACGCCACGAATAGAAATTCTCTCTCTCTCTCCCTCTCTTGTACTCAAAAGAATCTTTCCTGTTTGGAAATACAGCTCTCTGAATGTAGCAGACACCTCTTGAGGCTGGTGGAGGCTGTTTCCTCTACTGGCACAGAGGCGAGCAGCATAGACCCCCTGTTATGAGCAAGTGAGTCATGATATGTAAAGAGCCAGGCCTGCACAAAGCCTGATCGATGGTAGGAATGCATTTGTTCTTTATAAGAAGCTCTAGACTCGGAGACAGGAAGTCTGTAGGTGAGGAGTGAAGTTATCCCCTTTATGTAATTCCCTAGGGCTCCCAGGGGTCTGCAGCTCTACTTTGAAACAGATCCCAAACTCTGCCCTGAGTGGCATTGCTCTGGCAAATCTGAAACCCCACATTCTGAGGTAAGCAGACCTCAGAAATGTTACCCACGATGACTTGGGCTCCCCACCTTTCTCCCTTGGGGGTCTCTGGGCTTACAGACCCCCAGGTTCATGCAAGTTTGAAGTCGGACTTCGTGGAGGTTGATTTCCCTGAGAGGAGGGAGGCCCAGCCTCCTCCTCACTCTACGTTCTGCTCTGCCTGCACTTAGCACCTACGCCGCTGTGCTGCCAGTGTGTGTTCCAGAGCACGTGCTCCAGCGGCCCTTGCTGCGAAGAACATAAGGAGGGGGAGTGATGAGCTATTAGGAGGGGCCTCATCGCCAGCTCCTACCTCGAGGATTGATTGTTTAGGGAGGCTAAATGAGGACACCAATGACTTTGAAAGGAGGAGAGGTGTCTGTATGATGCCACAAGTGCCTTCTGCGAAATGGAAGAGACAAGCAACTTGAATAAACATTTCAGAAGAGCTTTAGACTTGGAAACCAAGCCACGTTAGAAACTTTAAAAGAAGAAAACACATAACAGGAACTATTACTGTTCATCAGAGTGGCCATTAAAATGTCTGGTCCCTTGCGACTTCCCTGGTGATCCAATGGTTAAGACTCTGTGCATCCACTGTAGGGGGCACATGTTCAATTCCTGGCCAGGGAACTAAGATCCCGCGTGCAGTATGGTGTGGCCAAAAAAAAAAAAATGAAGAAGAAGAAATGTCCGGTCCCCAAGGCAGGGTGTTGTTAACTTACCTCCTAGAGACCAGGGAGAGATGCCTGCAGGGAAGAGGTCAGGATGCAGAGAGTCTGCTGAGGGCAAAGACCTCTTCTCTTGCCTTCGTGGGATTCCCTTCATATCCCTGGTGAAAGATGTGATGATTTTATACACTGTACAGATGAGGTATTAAACAACATGGCAACACAAATGGGGAAAGTTAGTTTCTTTCCATGCTCTTTTTTTTCTCCCATATTGGCAGAGGAGAAAGCCTCCAGTTGATGCTGGTGTGTATTTAACACCTCATTAACACTTCTAATCTCCCTTTTTAACGGAGAGAGCAGGTCTAAGACTCCCCCGGTAGCAGGTAACAAAATCATGCTCCAATTTAATTGCATTGCTTTGTTTTAATTTTACAGTTATTTTCTGTTTGCAGAGAGTCTGCTTTCCTTACTTATGATAGGGACATAAAGTCTCTTCTTTTTTTAAATGGATTTCCTTAAGCAGACAAGGCAAAACAATTTTTCAATTAGCAAATACCAGTAAGATAATACCTAGATATGGCAGAACAGTCTTGACAGGTGATCGTGATGGGTGACCAGGAATACCCAGTTTAGAAATCCATACTGCACGGCATTCATCACCTATTAGTACTTTGCACAGAGGTGCTGTGGGTATATGATTGTTGCTGGAATAAAGCCAGGCTTCTCTCTGCTGGGATGCTGACACAATTTTTAAAGCAATTTCAAACCTGTGTTCTTAAATGACTTCTTTATTGATGTATAGTTGACTTATAATATTATATTAGCTTCAAGTGTACAACATAGTGATTCAATATTTTTATAGATTACGCACCAAAGTTATTACAGTGCTATCGACCATATTCCCTGAGTTGTACATTACATCCCTGTGACCTATTTATAACTGGTAGTTGTAGCTCTTAATCCCCTTCATCTATTTAGCTCATTCCCCCACTCATCTCCACTCTGTCAACCACCTGTTTGTTCTCTGTATCTGTGACTCTGTTTTTTAATATATTTGTTCATTTGTTTTGTTTTTTAGAGTCTACATTTAAGTGAAAACATATGGTATTTGTCTTTCGCTAACTTCTTTCACTAAGAATAGCCTCAAGGTCCATCTGTGTTTCACATATGGCAAGATTTCATTCTTTTTTGTAGCTGGGTAATATTCCACTATAGATGTATATACGCCACATTGTCTTCATCCATTCTTCTGTCCATGGACACTTGGGTTCCGTGTCTTAGCTATTATATATAATGCTGCAGTGAACATAGGGGTGCATATGTCTTTTCAAATTAGTGTTTTCTTTGGATAAATACCCAGGAGTAGAATTGCCAGATCATATAGCAGTTGTATTTTTAATTTCTGAGGACCCTCCATACTGTTTTCCATGGTGGGTACACCAATTAACATTCGCATCAACAGTGCTTAAGGACTCCCTTTTCTTTACATCCTCACCAACACTTACTGTTTCTTGTCTTTTTGATGACAGTGATTCTGAGAGGTATGAGGTACTTTTCACTGTGGCTTTTATTTTCATCTCTCGTATGATTATTGATGTTAATAACTCTTAAATGGGCTTCCCAGGTGGCACTAGTGGTAAAGAACCCACCTGCCAGTACAGGAGACATAAGAGACTCCCATTCAGTCCTTGAGCTGGGAAGATCCCCTGGAGGAGGGCATGACAACCCCCTCCAATATTCTTGCCTGGAGAATTCCATGGACAGAGGAGCCTGGTGGGCTATATAAGGTCACATGGAGTCGGACATGACCGAAGCAACTTAGCATGTACACATGTATGATTATTGATGTTAGTCAGTCTTAAATGGATTATCGTTAATAAGTATAGTTACCAAGTCATTCAATACCTAGTCTGTACCTAAGGCTGATGGATACACCACGGATCCCAGAATCTCCCTCATTAGAGGGTCTTCTAGGCCTGTATGTTTAGTAGCAAAGTTGCATTAAGCCCCTCATACCAGCCCCTGGGCAGGAGCTGGGTAGACCTTATTTAATCCCTTCAGAAGCATCTTCTCAGGCAGGTACAGGCAGTTCCTCTGTCACACACAGTAGTCAGGGTAGCTTTTGCCACATATGTTCAGTGTTTGTTCATTCATCCACCCCATGAATCCTTGCTGCTGCTGCTCTGCTGCTAAGTCGCTTCAGTCGTGTCCAACTCTGTGCGACCCCATAGACGGTAGCCCACCAGGCTCCCCCGTCCCTGGGATTCTCCAGGCAAGAACACTGGAGTGGGTTGCCATTTCCTTCTCCAATGCATGAAAGTGAGAAGTAAGTGAAGTCGCTCAGTCGTGTCCGACTCTTAGCGACCCCATGGACTGCAGCCTAGCAGGCTCCTCCGCCCATGGGATTTTCCAGGCAAGAGTACTGGAGTGGGGTGCCATTGCCTTCTCCGCATGAATCCTTACTGACCACCTATTTTGTGCCAGCCCTGGGAAGACATCAGTGAATGAAATCGACTTTTAACTCCCTGTCCTGGTGGAGCTCACATTCTCAGTGAGGGAGACAGACAATAAACAATGAATGCAATAAATAACCATATGAGACACAAGTTAAAGTGTGGTTACAGTTTTGGCAGTGGGGGATGATGCATGAGGAAGGGGACTAGGGGTTGTTAGGTGGGAATGGGCAGGGGTTAAATGTGGTGGTTGAGGTCAGCCCTTTGGAGGCAGTATCTGAGCAAGACTTGAAAAAAAGAAGAGTGAGACAGCACATTCCAGGTAGAGGGGTTGCCAGTATAAAGGCCCCAAGATGAGTGTGCACATAGCATGTTTAAGAAATAGCAAAGAGGCTGAAGCAGAGGGAGCAGAAGAGAGATCACATGTTACGGGTCCCTACAGACCATTAGCAGGACTTTCACTTCTTCGTTGAGAGAAACGAGGGAATCCCTGGAGTGTAATGAGTAGAGGAATGCTAGGGGCTTATTCTGGCTGCTGTGCTGACAGGGTGTGTGGATCAGAGGTGAAAGCAGGGAGGCCAGTTAGAAGACGAGGCAAGGGTTGAGATGGTAGAAGTGGTGAGAAGACACAGATTCTGGTCTGTTTTAAAAGTAAAACTAAAGGATTTAACCATAGGACTCAGCAATTCCACACCTAGGTGTATACACAAGAGAACTGAAAACACATTTTCAAGTGTCAATTTGTACCATCAAAAGTCTACAAATGGGACTTCCCTGGTGGTCCAGTAGCTAAGACTCTGTGCTCCCAATGCAAGGGGCCCAGGATCAATCCCTGGTGGGGAAACTAGATCCCACATACTGAAACTAAAGATCCCAAGTGCTGCAACTAAAACCTGACTCAGCCAAATGAATATTTAGATTTTTAAATTATTTATTTATTTGGCTTCCCTGGGGTATGGCACATAGGATCTTTGATCGTCACTATGGCATATGGGATCTAGTTCCCTGACCAGGAGTTGAAACCGGGCCCCTGCACTGGGAGCTCAGACTTTTAGCCACTGGACAACCTGGGAAGTCCTTTAATTTTTTTTTTTAAAGTCTACAAATAACAAATACTGGAGAGGGTGTAGAGAAAAGGGAACCCTCCTACACTATTGGTGGAAATGCGGATTGGTGCAGCCAGTATGGAAAACAGTATGGAGGCTCCCTTAAAAAAAAAACTAAACTAAAAATAGAGCTATCATATAATTCTGCAATCCCACTCGCAGGCATATAACCAGAAAAGATAAAATTATAATTCAAAAAGATACATATACCCCTATGTTCATAGCAGCACTGTTCTTAACAGCCAAGACATGGAAGCAGTCCAAATGCCCATCAACAGATGAATGGATAAAGCAAATGTGGTACGTGTATACAATGGAATATTAATTGACCATAAAAAATAAAATAATGCCATTTGCAGCAATATGAATAAACCTAGAGATTATCATACTAAGTGAAAAAGTCAGAAAGACAAATATATAATTTACGTGTGGAATCTAAAAAATAGTACCAATTAAGTTATTTTTAAAAACATACATAGAGAAATTCACATACATAGAAAACAAAATTATGATGATTACTAAAGGGGAAAGAGGAAGGGGGAAATATATTAGATGTTTGAGATTAACATATACACAATACTTTATATAAAATAAACAACAAGGACCTGTATAGCACAGGGAAGTATACTCAATATCTTGTAATAACCTTTAATGGAAAAGTATCTGGAAAGAACATATGTAGAGCCCTCGATTCTGGACAAGATGGCAGCATAGGACTTGAGTAGGACCTCTTCTCACAAAAACACCAAAATCACAAATAACTGCTAAACAGCCATTGACAAAAAAGACTGAAACCTACCAAAAAAGATATTTTAACATCCAAAGAAGTCACAACCAGATGGTAGGAGGGGCAATCAAATCCCGTACCCACTGGATGGGTAACCCACAAACTGGAAAATAATCATATCACAGAGGTTCTCCCATAGGAGTGAGTTCTGAGCCCCATGTTGGGCTCTCCAGGCTGAGTCTGGCAACGGGAGGAGAAGTTCCAGAGCATTTGGCGTTGAAGGCCAGCAGAGCTTGTGCGCAGGAGCTCCAGAGGAATGAAGGAAACAGAGACTCTACTCTTGGAGGATGCACGCAAGATTTCACATGTACTGGCACCCAGCACAAAGCAGTGACCACACAGGAGTCTGCGCCAGACCTACCTGTGGGTCTTGGCAGGGCTGGTATGGGGAGGGTCTCCTGGTGATGTGGCAGTTGGCTGTGGCTCACTAGTAGGGGCAAGGACACTGGTGGTAGAAGTGCCAGGGAATAGTGATTGGTGTGAGCTCTCCCAGAGGTCATGATTTTGGCACCAACACCTGGCCCCACCCAACAGCCTGCAGACTATAGTCCCGACATCCCAGGCCAAACAATCAGCAGAGGGAGAACACAACCTCGTCAGCAGGCAGGCTGCCTAAATTTGTACTGAGATCACAAGCCACCTGAAAACAGATCTCTTGAAATGGCTCCATCTACCAGAGGGACAAGACCTAGCTCCACTCACCAGTGGGCAGGAACTAGTCCCTCCCACTAGGAAGCCTGCACAAGCCTCTTAGACCAGCCTCATCCACTAGGAGACAGACAGAAGCAGCAAGATCTACAACCCTACAGTCTGCAGAAAGGAGACCACAAACACAGAAAGACAGCATGAGATGGCAAAGAAGTATGTTTCAGATGAAGGAACAAGATAAAAAGCCAGAAGTACATTAAGTGAACTGGTGGTAGGCAATCTACCTGAAAAAGAATTCAGAATAATGATAGTAAAGATGATCCAAGATCCTGGAAAATGAATGGAGGCACAGACTGAGAAAATACAAGAAACATTTTTAAAAGACCTAAAATATTTAAAGAACAGAGATTAACAATTCAATAACTGAAATAAAAATAGTCTAGAATAAATCAATAGAAGAATAAGTGAGATAGAACAAATAAGTCAGCTGGAAAAGAGTGGTAGAAATCACTGCTGTGGAATAGAAAAAAAAGGAAAAAAAAAAAAAGAAATGAGAATAGTCTCAGAGACCTCTGGGACATTAAATACATCAACATTCCCATTATAGGAGTCCTAGAAGGAGATGAGAGGGAAAGAAGGGCCTGAGAAAATATTTGAAGAGATTAGGCATCAAACTCTCCTGTCATAAGAAAGGACACACTCATTCAAGTCCACGAAGTTCAGAGTTGTTCCATACAAGACAAGCTCAAGGAAGAACATGCTGAGACACATATTAGTCAAGGTGACAAAAATAAAAGAGAACCAAAAATTATGAAAAGCAACAATAATATTTAAGGGAATCCCCATAAGGCTGTCAGCTGATTTTCCCCCAGAAACCCTGCAGACCAGAAGAGAGTGGCATGATACATTTAAAGTGGTGAAAGGGGGGTGGGGGAAGTGGTGAGAGGGAAGAACCTACAAGCAAGAATACTCTACCCAGAAAGAGTATTCCAATCTCATTCCAATTCAATGGAGAAATCAAAAGCTTCACAGACAAGCAATAGCTAAGAGAATTCAGCACCACCAAGCTAGGTTTGCAACAAATGCTAAAGGAGCTTCTCTAGGCAGAAAAGAAAAGGCCACAACTAGAAACAAGGCAATTACAAATCAAAAAGCTCATGGTGAAGGCAAACATGAGGGTAGGAAATCACACACAAATATGATATCAGCAATTGTGAGAAGAGGGAAGAGTACAAATGTAGGATATTAGAAATGCACGGGAAATTAAGAGATCAGCAGTTAAAACAATCTCATACACATAGATGCTATACCAAAACCTCATGGGAACCTCAAACCAAAAATCTACAATAGATACAAACACACACATGCAATCCAACACATCACTAAAGATAGTCATCAAACCACAAGAAAAGAAGAAGGGGGAAAAAGAGCTATATAAGCAAACCCAAAGCAATTAACCAAACAGCAATAAAAACATGTGGGTGCTTGCATACTAAGTCACTCAGTCATATCCGACTCTTTGCCACCCCATCAACTGTAGCCTGCCAGCTTCCTCTGCCCATGGGATTCTCCAGGTATGAATACTGTAGTAGGTTGCCATTTCCTTCTCCAAAAAGAACATACATATCAATAATTACTAACTGATAATGAGTGATAATAATTACTCAAAAGAGACCCACTTCAGATCTAGGGACATGAACACATACAGACTGAAAGTGAGAGAATGGTAAAGAATATTCTGTGCAAGTGGAAATCAAAAGAAAGCTGGAGTAGCAATATTCATATCAGACAAAATAGACCTTAAAAACTACTGTAAGAGATAGTCACTACACAAATAAACAAATGGGTCCAAATTAAACTTAAAAGCTTTTGCATGGCAAAGGAAACTAGACACAAAATGAAAAGACAACCTACAGAATGGGAGAAGTTGCAAGTGAAGCAACCAACAGTGTTTAATTTCCAAAATGTACAAACAGACCATGCAGCTCTATATCAAAAAACAAACAACCCAATCAGAAAATGTGCAGAAGATCTCAAGACATTTCTCCAAAGAAGGCATACACGTGACCATACAGCGCATGAGAAGATGCTCACCATCAGTAATTATCAGAGAAATGCACATCAAAACTACAATGAGGAATCACCTCACACCAGTCAGAATAGCCATCATCCAAAGTCTACAAACAATAGTGCTGAAGAAAGTGTGCAGAAGAGGGAACCCTCCTGCACTGTTGCTGGGAATGTAAATTGGTACCACCACTACAGAGAACAGTATGGAAATTCTTTAAAAAAAAAAGAAAAAAAAATAGAGCTACCGTGTGATCCAGCAATCCCACTCCTGGGCATATATCTGGAGAAAACCATAATTAGAAAAGATACATGCACTCCAGAGTTCACTGCAGCACTGTTTACACTAGCCAGGAGATGGAAGCAACCTAAATGTCCATCAGCAGAGGAATGGATAAAGATATGGAACATATATACAATGGAATGTTACTCAGCCATAAAAAGAACAAAATAATGCCATTTGCAGCAACGTGGATGGACCCTAGAGATTGTTATACTGAGTAAAGTTAGACACAGAAAGACAAATATCATTTGATATCACTTATATCTAGAATCTAAAAAACAATGATACAGATGAACTCATTTGCAACACAGAAACAGACTAACAGACTTTGAAAGCAGACTTGTGGTTGCTGGGGGAAAACATGGCAGGGAGGGATAAATTCGAAGCTTGGTGGCTTGGCCCCAGGGCAGCCAGAGGCAATGGAAAACCAGGGAAGCCCTCTGCTCCTGGGCGTCCTCCAACACTGGCTCCAACCTCTCTCAGACCCTCTTGCAGCAAGGCCTTTGCCTCAGCCCCAGGCTTCACATTGACCAACACCCAATGGCCCATGAAGGTTTGCACACTCAACGAGGGCCAGCAGTGGGAGAGCCAGGGCACAGGGCATATCTTCCAGCTATGGAAGGTAAATTGGTACCACCACTACAGAGAACAGTATGGAAATTCTTTAAAAAAAAAAAAAAAGAAAAATAGAGCTACCATGTGATCCAGCAATCCCACTAGAGGCTAGAGGGCACGTCCCTGCTAGTTATGGCCTGACAAAATGTGGTCCACTGGAGAAGGGAATGGCAAACCACTTCAGTGTTCTTGCCTTGAGAGCCCCATGCGGAGTATGAAAGGCAAAAAGATATGGCACTGAAAGATAAGCCTCCCCAGGTCGGTAGGTGTCCAATATGCTACTGGGGAAGAACAGAGAAATAGCTCCAGAAGAATGAGGCTGGGCCACAGCAGAAACAACACCCAGTTGTGGACAGGGACTAGATGGTTGGATGGCAACACCGACTCAAGGACATGAGTTTGAGTAAGCCTGGCATGCTGCAGTCCATGGGGTCTCAACTGAACAACAACTGGTGGTGAAAGTAAAATCCGATGCTGTAAAGAACAGTATTTCATAGGAACCTGGAATGTTAGGTCCATGAATCAGGGTAAATTGGATGTGGTCAAACAGGAGATGGCAAGAGTGAACATCAACATTTTGGGAATCAGTGAATTAAAGTGGACAACAACGGGTGAATTTAACTCAGATGACCATTATATCTACTACTGTGGGCAAGAATCCCATAGAAGAAATGGAGTAGCCCTCACAGTCAATAGAGTCTGAAACGTAGTACTTGGGTTTATTTCCAAGGCAAACCATTCAACACCACAAAAATCCAAGTCCATGCCCCAACCACTAATGCCAAAGAAGCTGAAGTTGGACAGTTCAATGAAGACCTACAAGACCTCCTAGAATTAACACCAAAAAATAATATCCTTTTCATCACAGGGGACTGGAATGCAAAAGCAGCAAGTCAAGAGATACCTGGAGTAACAGGCAAGTTTGGCCTTGGAGTACAGAATGAAGCAGAGCAAAGGCTAACAGATTTGCCAAGAGAACGCACTGGTCATAGCAAACACCCTCTTCCAACAACAATGACTCTACACATGGACATCACCAGATGGTCAATACCGAAATCAGACTGATATATTTTTTGCAGCTGAAGGTGAAAAAGCTCTATACAGTCAGCAAAAACAAGACCTGTTGATGACTATTGCTCAGGTCATCAGCTCCTTGTTGCAAAATTCAGACTTAAATTGAAGAAAGTAGGGAAAACCCTATGACCTAAATCAAATCCCTAACAATTACACAGTGGAGGTGACAAAGAGATTCAAGGGACTAGATCTGGTAGACAGGGTGCCTGAAGAACTATGGATGGAGGTTTGTAACTCTGTACAGGTGGTAACCAAAACCATCCCCAAGAAAAAGAAATGCAACAAGGCAAAGTGGTTGCCCAAGAGGCCTTACAAAAACCTGAGAAGAGAAGAGAAGTTCAAGTCTAAGGAGAAAGGAAAAGATATAACCAATTGAATGCAGAGTTTCAGAGAATAGCAAGGAG
Source organism: Aepyceros melampus (assembly GCA_006408695.1). Lineage (NCBI taxonomy): Eukaryota > Metazoa > Chordata > Mammalia > Artiodactyla > Bovidae > Aepyceros > Aepyceros melampus. Next base: position 288,034 of record SJXQ01001596.1, on the reverse strand, counting down.
AAATAAGAAAGACTTCTTAAGTGAATGATGCAAAGAATTAGAGGAGAACAATAGAATGGGAAAGACTAGAGATCTCTTCAAGAAAATTAAAGATACCAAGGGAACATGCAAAGTTGGGCGCAATAAAGAACAAAAGCAGCAAGGACCTAATAGAAGCAGAAGAGATTTAGAAGTGGCAAGAATTCACAGAAGAACTGTACAAAAAAAAAAGTCTTCATGACCTGGATACTCATGATGGTGTGGTCACTCAGCTAGAGCCAGACATCTGGAGTGTGAAGTCAAGTGGGCCTTAGGAAGCACCACTATGAACAAAGCTAGTGGAGGTGATGAATTCCAGCTGAACTATTTCAAATCCTAAAAGATGATGCTGTTAAAGTGCTGCGCTCAATATGCCAGCAAATTGGGAAAACTCAGCAGTGGCCACAGGACTGGAAAAGGTCAGTTTTCATTCCAATCCCAAAAAAAGGCAATGCCAAAGAATGTTCAAATTACCATACAATTGCACTCATTTCACATGCTAACAAAATTATACTCAAAATCCTTCAAGCTAGGCTTCAGCAGTACATGAACTGAGAACTTCCAGATGTATAAGCTGGGTTTAGAAAAGGCAGGGGAACCAGAGAACAAATTGTCAACATCTGTTGGATTATAGAAAAAGCAAAGGAATTCCAGAAAAACATCTACTTCTGCATCATTGACTATGCTAAAGCCTTTGACTGTGTAGATCACAACAAACTGTGGGAAATTCTTAGACAAATGGGAGTACCAGATCATCTTACCTGTCTCCTGAGAAACCTGTTTGCAGGACAAGAAGCAACATTTAGAACTAGACATGGAACAATAGACTGGCTCAAAATTGGCAAAGGAGTATGTCAAGGCTGTATATTGTCACCCTGCTTATTTAACTTATATGCAGAGGACACGTGTGAAATGCTGGGCTTGATGAAGCTGGAATCAAGATTGCCAAGAGAAATGATTATCAACAACCTCAGATATGCAGATGATACCACTTTAGTGGCAGAAAGTGAAGAGGAACTAAAGAGCCTCCTGATGAAGATGAAAAAGGAAAGTGAAAAAGCTGGCTTAAAACGAAACATTCAAAAAATGAAGATCATGGCATCTGGTCCCATCACTTCATGGCAAATAGATGGGGGGAAATGTGGAAAACAGTGACAGATTTCATTTTAATTTTCTTGGGCTCCAAAATCAGTGCAGATAGTGACTGCAGCCATAAAATTAAAAGACGTTTGCTTCTTGGAAGAAAAGTTATGACAAACCTAGACAGTGTATTAAAAAGCAGAGACATCACTTTGCTGACAAATGATAAAGGTCCATCTAGTCAAAGCTATGGTTTACCTGTAGTCATGTACAGATGTGAGAGTTGGATCATAAAGAAGGGTGAGTGCTGAAGAATTTAATGCTTTCAAACTGTGGTACTAGAAAAGGCTCTTGAGAGTCCTTTGGACAGCAAGTAGATCAAGAAGTCAATGCTAAAGGGCATCAACGCTAAATATTCTTTGAAGGACTGATGCTGAAGCTGAAGCTCCAATACTTCGGCCACATGATGTTAAGAGCTAACTCACTGGAAAAGACCCTGATGCTGCGAAAGATTGAAGGCAGGAGGAGAAGGGGACAACAGAGGATGAGATGGTTGGATGGCATCATCAACTCAATGGACCTGAGTCTGAGCAAACTTCAAGAGATGGTAAAAGACAGGGAAGCATGGAGTGCTGCAGTTCATGGGGTTGCAAAGTCAGACAGAACTTAGCAACTAAATAACAACTACTATATATAAAATGGGCTTCCCTGGTGGCTCAGATGGTAAATTATCTGCCTGCAATGTGGAAGACCTGGGTTCGATCCCTGGGTCAGGAAGATCCCCTGGAGAAGGAAATGGCAACCCACTCCAGGACTCTTGCCTGGAAAATTCCATGGATAGAGGAGCTGGTGGGCTACAGTCCATGGGGTCTCAAAGAGTTGGACACAACTGAGCAACTTCACTTTAATATATAAAATAGGTAATCAACAGGGACCTACTGTATAGCACAGGGACCTCTACTCAATATTCTGTAATTACCTATATAGGAAAATAATCTGAAAAAGAATGACTATGGCATATGGATAACTGAATCAGTTAGCTGTACATCTGAAACAACACTGTAAATCAACTATATTCTAATATAAAATAAAAACTAAAGTAAAAATATATATGTATGTATGTACATTACTGAATCACTTTACTATACCTGAAACTAATGCAACACTGTAAATCACTATACTTCATTTTGTTAATGTTATTCTAAAATAATAATAAAACCCTGACAGTAAATGAAAAAAATATATAAACTTGTACATGAATATTCATAATAGCATTATCCATAATAGTAAAAAAAAAAAGTGTACAGTACCCAAATATCCATTAACTGATGAATGAATAAACAAAATGAGATATATCCAAACAACAGAATATTGATCCATAAGTAATAATAATATACTGATACATGCTACAGCATGGATGAATCTTGAAAATGATGTGCTAATTGAAAGAAGCCAGACATGAAAGGCCACATGTTCTTTGATTTCATTTATATAAAATATCCAGAAAAGGCAAATCTATGGAAACTAGATAGCAGTGGTGGTTGTCAGGGACTGAGGGGAAAGAAGAATACAAAATGCCTACTAATAGTGATGCAGTTTTTGAGAGGATGATGAATATGTTTTAGAATTCATGAATTCCAGAAATGATGATTGTACAACATTGTGAATGTAACTGGAAGCCACTGAATTGTGCACTTTAAAATCATGAGTTTTATGTTACATGAGATTTACCTCAATTTTTTTAAAAAGTAGAGGATTTACAGATGGATTAGACATAGAGAGTGAGAAAGAGTTGGTCCAGGATGGCAGCTGAAAGGATGGAGTCACCATAATCAAGGAAGGCTACCGTGACAGATGGAGAGGAGGACAGGAGCTGAGGTCTGGACAGAAGCTGGGCATTGAGAGAGAAGTCCTAGATGGAGACACAAATTCTAGAGTTGGCATCAGCATGCAAGTGGTTCAGTTCAGTTGCTCAGTCGTGTCCGACTCTTTGCAACCCCATGAATCGCAGCACGCCAGGCCTCCCTGTCCATCACCAACTCCCAGAGTTCACTCAGACTCACGTCCACCGAGTCCGTGATGCCATCCAGCCATCTCATCCTCGGTCGTCCTCTTCTCCTCCTGCCCCCAATCCCTCCCAGCATCAGGGTCTTTTCCAATGAGTCAGCTCTTCGCATGAGGTGGCCAAAGTACTGGAGTTTCAGCTTTAGCATCATTCCTTCCAAAGAAACCCCAGGGCTGATCTCCTTCACAATGGACTGGTTGGATCTCCTTGCAGTCCAAGGGACTCTCAAGAGTCTTCTCCAATACCACAGTTCAAAAGCATCAATTCTTTGGCGCTCAGCCTTCTTCACAGTCCAACTCTCACATCCATACATGACCACAGGAAAAACCATAGCCTTAACTAGAGTGGTACTGAGGTGAAAATAAAACATGTCCTGAGGCTTCCCTGGTGGCTCAGTGGTAAAGAATCTGCCTGCCAGTGCAGGGGACATGGGTTCAAACCCTGATCCAGGAAGATCCCACATGCTGTGAAGCAACTAAAGCCCATGTGCCACAACTACTGAGCCTGTGCTGCAGAGCCTGGGAGCTGTGTGCCCTAAAGCCTGTGCTCTGCAGCAAGAGAAGCCACTTCAATGAGAAGCCTGAGCACTGCAACCAGAGAGTAGCTCCCACTCGCCACAGCTAGAGAAAAGCCCAAGCAGAAGACCCAGTGCAGCCAAAAATAAATAATTTAAAAACAAACATGTCCTTATATGAATCCTTTAGTGTATAATCAAACCAAATAATGGACAAGTGTTTCTATTAGGCATTCTCCTCTCCATTAAGGCACCATGTGAAAATGATACAGTGCGTTTTTGCTAACTCTGAGTATATTTAGGGTGATCTCCTTAGCATATAGATGGGGCTAGAGTTAGAATGTATGATATGATAAATATAGCTAAAACTGATGTATGTTTTCCATCCTGGAGTTTCCATCATAAGAGAAAAAAATGTTTTTCTCTTATTTTATATGAGAAAATGGGTATTCACTAAATGTACTAATCATTTCATGATGTGAGTTAAATCATGCTGTATAAAATTATACGGTTCTGTATGTCAATATTACCTCAAACTTGGAAAGAAAAAAAATGGTATTGAGGGCCCTGAGACTGGATCAGATCACCATATCTGGGAAGAACAGATAGAGTGGAGAAGAAGTTCACAGACTGCGTCTAGGACATCCCAGCATTCAGAGCAGAGAGATGAGAAGGAACCAAAGAGGGACAAGAGGTGGCCACAAAGCGGGGAGAGGGACAAGACAGCGTGTCGTCCGCAAAGCTAAAACAGAGAGAGATGCAGGAGCGTTCAGCTTGTCAAAGACTTCTCATAGGTCAAAGTAAGATGAGGACCACAGTCAGCACTGGACTCAGCAACATGGAGGTCATGTATGACCTTGACAAGTGTTGCTTTAATGCATCTTTGGGAGCAAAGCCTGGTTGAAAGGAGAGAAATGGGAGTTCCTATGTCTAGAGAATTATTTTGAGCTTGAGAAGTTCTTATAAAGGGAGTGAGACACGTATGGTGACTAAAGGGAGAAGGACGGACAAGAGAGGAATTTTAAAGGTACGTATTTAGTGGCATGTTTGTATGTTGCTGGGGTGATCTGTTACATCAGCGGAGGGTTTTTTTCCAGCAGCTCATGTGGAGTAACAGAAGGAAAGTGAGAATATGGATAGATGCTGGTAGGCTGGTAAATATGATGAGCGTTTATGGAAATTCCCCCCGACCGCATCAGTTTTCTCAGATAGGAATTAAAGGTCAGCTGCTAGAGTGAGAAAGGTGTGGGATGTTTTAGGAGACATGAGAAGGAGCCAATCACCCGGGAGAATGGGAGAAGGACTGAATGGAAAAAGGGGATATGGTCAGATTCCAGGCATCAGGAAGACACAGTTGGGGTTCATGGTCAGGAATTTAACACCAGTCAGTGTGGCTTCTTCATTTCTGCTGCCACATTCAGCTGCAACAGGGACAAACAGGAGCCTTCCATGATTTCAAGCAAGTGTGATGAAGTGAGAAAGAGGCAAAGGATCTGAGAATATACACAAGGGAATGATTCTAGTGACTGACCATGGAATGCATGCTAGGTAAGAGAAGACAGACAAAGAAGCTGGGGCATGGGAAAAGTAGTTTAGGTTGGGTTGAAGGTCCTAGGGAAGGGAGACGTTCTGGGAGTATGAGGGGTGAGATTACAAGAGAGAGTAAACTAGAGAGTCCAGGCGGTGGTCAGAGGGTGATGTCTATGAAACTGAGGTAGAATTGCTGATGATCACAAGCTCCAAAGGATGAGCAGGAGAGTTAGTAAGTGGAGATCACCAAAAAACTAAGAGGCCAGGATAGTGGAAGGCTTGACTGCTTGTATAATGAAATCACGAGGAAGGAATTCAGGAATAGAGATGGAGCGTGACAGTGGAGCCAACCCAACCTTGGGCCTTAGCAGGAAAGGGCAATTGTATTCTGAGCACACAAGAGCTCTCTCTTGACCTCTCTTTGAAGAGTAGATACCTGAGGAAAGGGTCTCAGGAGCCAGGTGACTCTCTGCATTGCATACACTCAGAGACCCCCCTTTCCTAATGAGCCAGGCTCGGTGCAGCAGCCCCTGCCTGGAGGTCCTGAACAGTGTTAATCATCACATCTACACGTTTCCGATCATTGTATCTCTAGCTTCTAAGCACATTGACTGGCCCATCAATACTGAAGTACTTGCCAAATGAAGGAATTCAGTGTGACTGAACAAGCCACATGCCAGGCACCATGATAAGCCCTCCACGTGAATTTTCCCCCTCAACCTTCACGACAGCCCAGTGACATTAGTAGTTTATATCTGATGAACCTGAAGTTGAGAGAGGGCCAGGAACTTGCCAAAGGTCACACTACCAGGGCATCCAAAGGGAATCTAGCTTACTCCAGCACTGCCCTAAATCACCACGTGGAGGGGGGTTTGGGGTCAACTGACCAAGTCTGGAAGGACGTCCGTTTCCCAGAACCCAGGTAAAGCAACTCTAGGTCCAGACCAGGAGACCCTCACAGGCTCTTGCCTCCCTCTCCTGCTGGACTCCATACTCAACATCCCACTTTATTTCATTCTCTCTCCAAGATCCCCTCTGGCTTTCTACCCATCGTGATTTCAAAAGTCTTTATTTCTGTTTCCACCATAGATGTGAAAAGCTGGCTTGTGATGTTTGGATTTCAGCTCAGCAACATAATTCCTGGCTTCCCAAGAGCCAAAATGTATTTCGTGCCTCCGCCCTATGAATTGTCAGAGAGTCAAGCAAGTGAGAGCGGACAGGTAAGCGGAGGCCCCTGCCAAGAATCCGAAATACTGTCATCATTCCCTCTGGCAAACAGAACCACGTTGGGGCCAAGGACGTGTCAGTAGCAGCAGAAAACATTGGAGCTGGGTATAAAAGGGGCATGAAACCTGGTAGCTTCACAAGACAGCAGACATCAGTGCTGTTACTTGTTTGGCGCAGCACATATTTCTTCCCAACCTCAATTATTACCTTAATTGTGGTATCATTATCTGTTCAGTGTATACCCTTGAGTCACTCCTTGATTAACAATAGCACTGAGAAATCTAGCAGCAACCTACCATCTGCACTGCCTGTAAGATCATAACCCTTTTGGCTTTTATGGGACGTAATAAAACGGTGGTTTGCAGTTTCTGTCCCATTAAAGAACATTTTTATGCCTCACATAAAATCTCAGCGTTTTATGGCCCGAACGTATACAGATTGAGTTTTCGGAACATAATCTGTGCTTGGGTTTCTCGGTGATGACCGAGAGGTGGTCAGTTTCAATTTGGGTGCAGCTGAGACCGCAGCCACGATTGGATGGGAGGGGTGGGCATCTGCGTTTGGATCTCTCCTGCTGCAGAACCCGTGCTTGGCACGATCAACCTCTGAAAGGTCTCAGCGCTCTGAATAATTGTCCAGTCTGTGTCACTAGAGAGAGACCAGGAGGAACTGCCGGGTAATTGAGAACGGCGTTCTCACAGTTCTGCCCCGTGGGGACCACTCACTGGATGAATAGCCATCATTTCGCTCATTTATCTAAGTGCCGTTACCACCCCAGCACAGCCTCCTCCATTATCCCAGCCTGTCCCCCAACCACCAATTGAGATGAGTTGTAATTTGTGAGTAGAAAACTCAAGGCCAAGGAGATAATGGGGATTTCGTCCCCCTGCAGAAGCAGGGCTAGGATCCAAAGCAAATGGCTCAAAAAGCCCAGGATATTCCCTCTGGCCCACAAAGCTGGAATCTCTTTAGCCTGGTGCTTCTCAAACATTCATATGCATGCAGACCAGGTAGAGGGTCTTGTTAAGATGCAGCTTCTGACTCGGGTCAGGAGGGAGGCCCAAGATTCTAGTCTTTGCTAACAGGGAGGGTCCAGGTGATGCCTCGGCTCCTAGCCGTACTTGGAATAGCACAGTGCCAACTCAAGGAAGTTAATGAACATCCCTTTCTGGAGTGGGTAGCCATTCCCTCCTCCAGGGGACCTTCTCAACCTAGGGATTGAACCCAGGTCTCCTGCACTGCAAGCAGATTCTTTACCACCTGAACCACCAGGGAAGCCCCTATATATGTATAAGGCAGCTGCTAAACCATCAGCGGGCCAAATGACTCTCTCTTCTGCAATGATGGAGAGACACGGTAAGCGGGTAGGCCTGGGTATAGATGCCAGTCAGGTATTATACCTCTGCACCCCCATTTACAGTTACAAGGTGGGAAGGCCATACCATCAGAGCACTGGAAACAAGCCAGCCTGTCCTAGTTCCAAAAGGTAGGGCTCTCTTAGTTCTGATCATGACAGACACAAGACGTATTCTTGCAGGGGTGTCCCAGCCTTCCTCTTTCTGACCCAGCCCCTGCCTGCACAGGGTGAGCCCAGCCCACCCCCTCAGCTCTCTGTGTCTCTTCTGCCCACAGCTCATTACAGTGTCCAGCAGACAACCGAGAGGCACAACCAGGCCTTCCTGGCTCTTGAAGGGCAGGTCATTTCTAAGAAGCTCCACGCCAGCATCCGCGAGAAAGCAGGCCACTGGTTCGCCACCACCACGCCCATCATCGGCAAAGGCATCATGTTCGCCATCAAGGAGGGGCGGGTGACCACCGGCGTGTCCAGCATCGCCAGCGAGGACAGCCGCAAAGTGGCGTCTGTGCTGAACAACGCCTACTACCTGGACAAGACGCACTACAGCATCGAGGGCAAGGACACCCACTACTTCGTGAAGATCGGCTCGGCCGATGCCGACCTGGTCACCCTGGGCACCACCATCGGCCGCAAGGTGCTGGAGAGCGGGGTGAACGTGACTGTGTCGCAGCCCACGCTGCTGGTCAACGGCAGGACTCGAAGGTTCACCAACATCGAGTTCCAGTACTCCACGCTGCTGCTCAGCATCCGCTACGGCCTCACCCCCGACACCCTGGACGAAGAGAAGGCCCGCGTCCTGGACCAGGCCAGGCAGAGGGCGCTGGGCGCGGCCTGGGCCAAGGAGCAGCAGAAAGCCAGGGACGGGCGCGAGGGCAGCCGCCTGTGGACGGAGGGCGAGAAGCAGCAGCTGCTGAGCGCGGGCCGCGTGCAGGGCTACGAGGGCTACTATGTGCTGCCCGTCGAGCAGTACCCTGAGCTGGCGGACAGTAGCAGCAACATCCAGTTTTTAAGACAGAACGAGATGGGAAAGAGGTAACAAAATCGTCTGCTGCCATTCCTCGCCTGGATGGCTCAGCGGGAGTCACTGTTATCTCCTCTCCTAAGGAGATGAAGACCTAACTGGGGCACTAAAGGCCGGGCTGCTTTAGGAGACCAAGTGGCAAGAAAGCTCACATTTTTTGAGTTCAAATGCTACTGTCCACATGAGAAGTCCCACCTCCTGGAGTAGACTAAAGCCCGGCGGCAAAATTCCTGAGGAAAAAAACAAACAAACAAACAAACAAAACACAAAACAGACGAATGGACGACACACAACCATGTTCCAAGTTCCCCTAAAATAATGACCCACTTGTTCAGGGTCTACGCAGCCAAGAGACGGAAAGAGACGCAAAATGTCCAAAAGAAACAAGAGAACATACATGTGCACACAGGAAACAAACAAAATACACACACACACACACACACACACCAAAAACACACCGACCGAGAAACAGAGACGTGAAGATGAGAAGGCCTCATGTTCTATTACCTCACTCATTCACACGTGAGCGACACACAGACATCCGTGAGGGCCAGCATCCCAGGACCAGCTAAGGACCACGATTCAGACTGCTCGTTGGATAGATAACTACAGACGTTTTCGTTTAAACAAATACAGGTGCATTTAAACCACGACTTTGGGGGTGATTTGTGTGTAGCGACTGGGGAGGGGGGGATAAAAGTGGAAGAGTGAGCACTGGAAATAACTTTTTAAAGAAAAAAGTAGAAAAACACAAGAAAAAAAAGGAAATTAATATCAAAAATCGAAGCGAAATAATACCGTTCAGCACTTAACTCTCAGGTCCTGATTTAGTCTGGCCTGAGCTAATTTATTTGAGCGCAGAGTGTAAAATTTAATTCCAAGGGTGGCTATAATCACTACAGATCAATTTCATACTCTTTTGTCTTTGAAGATTCCATTGTGGACAGTAATACGCAGTTACAGGGTGTAGTCTGTTTAGATTCCGTAGTTTGTGGGTATCAGTTGCAGTAGAGGTGTGGGCATCGTGACACTCTTTTGCTAAACGGGCACCACTTCAGATCACCCTGTACATACCTAAGCCTCGAGGCACAATCACTGTTTGAGATTTACAATTATTAGTGTGTTTGTTTGGTCCAGAAACTGAGACAATCACATGACAGTCACCACGAGGAGAGAAAATAAAAAATTTTAAAAACCCACAAAAAATAAGAAAAAAAAAAGTTTAAAAAAAAACATAAAAAAATGTCTAATAAGAACTTTGGTACAGGAACTTTTTTGTAATATACATGTATGACTTGTTCATCGAGTTTTATATTAATTTTAATTTGCTGCTAAGCAAAGACTAGGGACAGGCAAAGATAATTTATGGCAAAGTGTTTAAATTGTTTATACATAATAAAGTCTCTAAAACTCCTGTGGACACTGGTCTTCTGTGGAAATGCTTTGCGGTGAGGGCAACGTCAAAGGTCCTGGAGAAAAGGGTGTGTGTGCATGCATGGTCGCTGTTATGTCCGACGCTTAAGACCCCACGGACTATAGCCCACCAGGCTCCTCTGTCCATGGGATTCTTCAGGCAAGAATACTGGAGTGGGTTGCCATTCCCTTCTCCAGGGGATCTTCCCGACTCAGGGATTGAACCCAGGTCTCCTGCATTACAGGCGGATTCTTTACCATCTGAACCACTAGAGAAGCCGGAGAAAAGAGGGATCTTGTCAAGATGCTCGGGCAGATACGGATTTTTGAACTTTTGGGGGAGTCTTCGTTAGAGGCATCTCCTGTTCTCCAAGCTTCTCTAGAGTGATCTCTCCCAACATCTGCAGCCCCACTCTGCATGGAGCAGAGACGAGGAGAGTGTGGGCCTGGGACCAGTGGGTGGTGAAGACCCTCAGGCCCACCGGTGCCTGGATGGTTCCTCCAGTACTCCTGGGATAGTCAGCCTTCTGCCTGCTGCCACATTCTAGTTCTAGAAGGTGCTGCCAGGAAACTGAAATCACACACAGTTGTCCCCGTGGGAGACCTGCATGTGTCTGTGTGGCTCTGTGTGTAGGCACATATGTGTATACTTTCCTCCACACTCGATCACTTTACCCCAGAACTTGCAAACTTGGGGCAACCGAAGTCAGAAGACCATTTTTTTAATAAAAGTTTTTTTTTTCTTTTTCCCAAACTAAACTTTTGTTTTGTATTGGGGTATAGTCAATTAATGTTTTGGTTGTTTCAGGTGAACAGCAAAGGGACTCAGCCATACATATACATCAGAAGAACACTTATGATTTGGATGAATTTTTCCCCACAGGTCCCACAGTCAGAATAGTAATACTATCATTAAGGCTCATATTTATTAATGCTTATTGCATGCCAACAACAGTGTTTGCAACCCCATAGATGGTAGCCCACCAGGCTCCCCTGTCCATGAAATTCTCCAGGCAAGAATATTGGAGTGGGCAGCTATTCTTTTCTCCAGGGGATCTTCCTGACTCAGGAATTGAACCCAGGCCTCCTACATTGCAGGCAGATTCTTTACTGTCTGAACCAACATGGAAGCCCCATTTTTTGATGTTTACTACATGCCAAGAGCTAAGTGCTCTACACACAATATTTTCATTCAATTCTTTTTTTTTTTTTCATTCAACAGCATTATTCTGAGAGCTTACTATATGCTGGGCCCTATGCTAAATTCTGGGGATAAAGGAGGTGTCATGAATAGGGGCACTAATCTCATGAAACTTACAGTCAGGGATGCACAGACAACAGTCAAGTAGTTACACTATAAAGTAAAATGACTGGGGTCAATACCAAGAAGGAGAGATTTACAAAGTTATAAAAGCACTTAACTGGGTATGTGGCCTAGACTGAGAATGCAAAGGAAGTTACTGAGATTTGAAAGTTAAGGAGGAGTTAGCCTGATGAAAAGAAGTGAACACATCCCAGACCCAGAGAACAGTACGTGCAAAGGGACAGTGGTCACACTGTCAGTTAGGTCAGAAAACAGAAGAGGCTTTCAAGGTTCAGAAAACACCCTGATTAAAGACTGGATTTTTTTTTTTTTTTTTTTTTTAAAAACAGGGAGTCTGCTTTAATCTCATCAACAAGTTCTCTGAATGTGGTGTGACCAGGCAGGGGAGCTGATGCAATCATCTACGTGAGATAACAAGGAAGGTTGCTGGCCATCAAGGAGGAAACAAATTGAGTGGACAGATTGCAAAGACAAGCTCCTAGTATCATTCACTTTGCAAGTGGAGAAACTGAGGCTGCTTGTCACAAGCTGGGAGGTGGCGGAATGATTGAAGCCCAACCCAGGCAAGCCCAGCCCCTCACAACATGCACACTCATAATACAGGAGGAGATGGTCTGAATTAAAAAAAAAAAAAAAAAAAAAAACTTCTGTCTTTCCTTGAGCCAGACCTAGAATGACCAGCATGAAATGTTTCACCTCTTCCAAAAGTATGGGTTGGCCATACTTTTTCCATAACATCTCACGGAAAAGCCTGAGCAAATTTTTCAGCCAACTCAGTATTTGCAAAATGAAAGACAATTCCAGAAAGGCCTTTCAGGGGACAAGAGTGTACACTCTGAAGTCAGCTTGATGGAACAAATCCTAACTTGACCATGAAACACAGGGCTTGGGAAGATTTATTTATGTTGCTTTGTCACTAAGTCATGTCTGATTCTTTGCAACCCCTTGGATGATAGTCTCCCTGTTCATGGGATTTCTCAGGCAAGAATACGAGAGAGGGTAGCCATTCGCTTCTCCAGGGGATCTTCTCGACCCAGGGATGGAACGTGCATCTCCTGCATTGCAGGCAGATTCTTTATAGCTACATGCCAAGAACAGTGCTATGTGCTCTACACACGATATTATCATTCAATCCTAGTTCTTTGTCATTTAACAACATCATAGCCACCAGGAAAGCCCTTTGGGAAATTACATGTATTAATTGGGGTAAATAGCATTAGCTGCTTTAAGGGATAAACCCAGGAACTTCCAGTGTCCAGTGGCTAAGGTTCCATGCTCCAAATGCAGGGGGCTCGGGTTCAATCCCTGGTCATGGATCCCACATGCCACCACTAAAACTTCCTCATGCCACAACTAAGACCTGACACAGCCAAGTAAGTTTAAAAAGAGAGAGCGAGAGATACCCAATATAAGCTAACACAGAAAATGTTGAATCCTTACTTGCGCAGTTGTCCACTGTGGGCCAGCAGTGGGAATGGCTCTGCCCCAGTGGGTGCCCCAGGCTCCATCTTGTGGCTCCACCTTCTTCTATGGCCTCAGAATCTGAAGTAGTGCCAAGAGCACATGTGTAACTACTTTATTTTTAATGGGCCACACTTGGACGTATACTCATCCCCTCCACTCACATTCCATGAGGGTTCCATGGACCTTCCTACTGCAAAAGATACTTAGACAATGTAGTCTGACTAGGAATCCAGGAAGAGGAGACTAGATGTTCAGGAGTCAAAGCAGTCATTGCCACATGTTTCCTGACCCGTAAATCAGGGCTGATAAACACGGTGCTGCTTGGATGATTAAATGAAATTGCATATATCACCAACACATGGTAAGTCCCCAGTAAATGCTAGCTTTTATGATTTCTAAATCTTTGCTCCAAGCACAGAGTTTCTAAAAGTAGAACTTGAGGGATGACCTTTTCATACCAGGGGTAAGAGATTTTTACGCAGCTTGTGAAGGAAGATGGAGAAAACTGGCCGTCAAATCGTACTCGAGGGTGCCCCTCCTCCCTCCCAGGCCCAGGACACAGGAACATGTACCTCAGGACCCGAGCGCTGCTCACGGCTTTTCGGAAAGGCTCGGCGATCTCAGCAACATGGAGTGTGGCTGTCCATTCAGTCATTCGTCGACACTCCCAGTCATCGAGCACAGGGTCTTCCCCGGCACTGTCAGAAGCTTGGACTACAAAGAGAAATAAAATGTGGTCCAAAATCTCACCGTCTAAAGCAAGAGGACTAACTCACAAGTCAATCTGTGGGACAGAGAGGGCTCGACGCTGGCACAGAAGTGGTGCCCCAAACAGTGAAGGCGGGGAAGAGGACCACAAGTTCTGTCCACGAGCTTAGAGCTGGGTACTCACAGGGACGAGAACGTGGGGAAGAGAAGGTGAGAGGGCTGCCCGGACTAAGAAATAGGTTGCAGGAGTGAGAAAGTCATAAGCTGACCAGGGAGAACGTGCCAAAGGATAGAGCAATGGCTACGCACGAGGACCCTCCCGGCCACGTGGAGCTCTCTGGGCACGCCCACAACCTCCAGGGCCCAGACCAATCAGAGCAGGATCTCGAGGGGGCGTGGCTGCCAGGGGCCGATTCTGAAGTTCCCAGGTGATGAGAATCTGCAGCCAGGGGAGAAGTACTGATTGGAGCCTTAACAGGAGGTACGTGCCTCAGACATCGATGTCGGAGTGAGGCAGGAAGGAGACCAGGCTAAGAAGCCGCACGTCCTCTTCCATACTGCGAGGAGTGTGCAGCGGGGCTCTTGTCTAGTCGTTAAGTCGTGTCTGACTCTTCGCAACTCCATGGACTGTAGCTCACCAGGCTCCTCCGTCCTTGAAATTCCCCAGGCAAGAATACTGGAGTGGATTGCCATTCCCCTTTCCAGGGGATCTTCCCGACTCCAGGATTGAACCCGCGTCTCCTGCTTGGCAAGCGGATTCTTTACTGTCTCAGCCACCAGGAAAGCGCAAGGCTCTTGCACCTGGCGAGAAATATTACTAGGAAATCCTTTGACTAGTAAAGTGGAGAGGGGAGAGGAGCAGAAAGATCAGAGTCTGGGAGGCTGCATCAGCCCCTGTGTAACAGCCCAGATGATGAGGAGACACAGAATTAGGTTTTGGAGGGAGGAGGAGGCTCTGTATCTCCCTCAGAGCTGGGGACAGTGTTGGTACAAGGTCGAGCTCAGACAGGATTCAGTCCAGAAGCTCCGAGGGTGTCCTGCAGGGGAAGTGTCACAAACACCAACATGGCCCCTCCACACAGGTAAAAGAACCAATGCCTCAGAAGAGCTTAAGGAGAAGTCTAACCTAGGCTTACCTTCAGGATTCTTCTAATGGGCTCACGTAAGGACTTTGCAGGAAAATTCTGATCCAGTGTGCCCACAGCAAGCCCCACCATTTATCCTGACCCTGCTGGGAAGCCTGAACCCTCCCTCTGAGGCCCAAGCTGGCCCTCCAACTGCGGGGCAGCCCTCCAAAACCAAGTCTGCCCCAGCTGCAGTCTTTCCAGAGACTGACCTCACCTGTTGCCCAAGCCCCACCCTCCTAAACCCTTGCTTCCTCCTGATACATGCTTGCTGTCTGGCCACAAGGTGGCAGCCTTTCCCACAAAAATTTCCTGGATCTGGGCCTGGGCACCAGGGACTGGTTTAGCGAAAATGTTAGGCAGCTTCACTCTGAGAATCAAGAGACAGCCAAAAAAAGCCCTGGGCCCAGAGAAGAGTCCTGTGCCCTCAAAGGGGCCCCTGGAATCGGTTCCAGAAAGCAAGATTCCAAAGAATATTAGCTCTGGGAACAGCTAGACTGGATTCAGAGCCTAGCTCCACCATGTATTCCCTGAGCAGATTTTCATACAAACCTTCCCCTTCCTGAGAAATCCGTTTTCTCAGCTGCAAAACAGGGGGAAATTACTTTATAGGATTATTTGAAAAGAGTAACAAAAATAATAAATATGAAGTGCCTGGCAAGTACAAAATTGGGATTTAAATTTTCTTTTTCTTAAAATAATTTTATGTATCTGTTTATTTGGCTCGCTGGGTCTTTGTTGCTACATGGGCTTCCTGTGGACTTCTCATTGCAGTGGTTTCTTGTGTTGAGGAGCACAGGCTCTAGACACATGGGCTTCAGTCATTGCAGCTCCTGGGCTCTAGAGCACAAGCTCAGTAGTTGTGGCACATGGGCTTAGATGCTCCATGGTGTGTGGGATCTTCCCAGATCAGGGATGGAACCCATGTATCCTGTGTTAGCAGGCAGCTTCTTTACCACTGAGCTACCAGGTCAGCTCTAAAGTTTAAAGCCTCACTTTCCTCCCCTCTGATATGGGTATGATGATCCCATCTCACAGGGAGATGCTATAACTAACACCTAGCTTGCTGCTACTGCTGCTGCTAAATCGCTTCAGTCGTGTCCGACTCTGCGACCCCATAGACAGCAGCCCACCAGGCTCCTCCATCCCTGGGATTCTGGAAGTGAGTTGCCATTTCAGGGATGACTACTCCAGTACTCTTGCCTGGAAAATCCCATGGACGGAGGAGCCTGGTAGGCTGCGGTCCATGAGGTGGCTTCAGTCATTGCAGCTCCTGGGCTCTAGAGCACAAGCTCAGTAGTTGTGGCACATGGGCTTAGATGCTCCATGGTGTGTGGGATCTTCCCAGATCAGGGATGGAACCCATGTATCCTGTGTTAGCAGGCAGCTTCTTTACCACTGAGCTACCAGGTCAGCTCTAAAGTTTAAAGCCTCACTTTCCTCCCCTCTGATATGGGTATGATGATCCCATCTCACAGGGAGATGCTATAACTAACACCTAGCTTGCTGCTACTGCTGCTGCTAAATCGCTTCAGTCGTGTCCGACTCTGCGACCCCATAGACAGCAGCCCACCAGGCTCCTCCATCCCTGGGATTCTGGAAGTGAGTTGCCATTTCAGGGATGACTACTCCAGTACTCTTGCCTGGAAAATCCCATGGACGGAGGAGCCTGGTAGGCTGCGGTCCATGAGGTTGCTAAGAGTCAGACACGACTGAGCAACTTCACTTTCACTTTTCACTTTCATGCATTGGAGAAGGAAATGGCAACCCACTCCAGTGTTCTTGGCCTGGAGAATCCCAGGGACGGGGGAGCCTGGTGGGCTGTCGTCTATGGGGTCGCACAGAGTCGGACACGAATGAAGCGACTTAGCAGCAGCAGCAGCAGCCTTCATCCAACATGAAGCATGATTACTCTTAGCCTGTGAGAACAGAAGGTGGAGCCCCTCTCCCAAGATTAGCTAGACTGGGTCTGAGTCCTGAAGCTTGACCTGTCAAAGAGCAAAGGTCACCACTCCCTCTCCATCCACCCCACACATAAACTACAGAAAGCAATAAGCATGCGCTCAGCTAGCAGACCCAGGGGCAAGAGGAAAAGAAGCTATGCCTGCACCCCTCATAGTAACAGTCTACCCAGTGGTCACTCTCCCAAAGAATGAAATAGAAGGATCTTGGTGGGGTCCATTACCTGGGTTCTCGGTTAGGACGGTAGTAAAGGTAGGGGGTGATCACCTGGCACCTGGCCAGCTACACAGTCCTCATCAGGGCTCCAGCCTGAGCAGGACAGACCACCTCTCTTTTTGCCCCACCACCTTTATTTTGGGGGGCTCCAAAATCACTGCAGATGGTGATTGCAGCCATGAAATTAAAAGATGCTTGCTCCTTGAAAGAAAAGCTATTACCATCCTAGATAGCATATTCAAATGCAGAGACATTACTTTGCCAACAAAGATCCATCTAGTCAAGGCTATGGTTTTTCCAGTAGTCATATATGGATGTAAGAGTTGGACTATAAAGAAAGCTGAGTGCCAAAGAATTGATGCTTTTGAACTGTGGTATTGGAGAAGACTTGAGAGTCCCTTGAACTGCAAGGAGATCCAACCAGTCCATCCTAAAGGAGATCAGTCCTGGGTGTTCATCGGAAGGACTGATATTGAAGCTGAAACTCAATACTTTGGCCACTTGATGTGAAGAAATGATGCATTGGAATAGATTCTGATGCTGGGAAAGATTGAGGGCAAGAGGAGAAGGGGACGACAGAGGATGAGATGGTTGGATGGCATCACTGACTCAATCGACATGAGTTTGAGTAAGCTCCCGGTGTTAGTGAAGGACAGGGAAGTCTGGCTTGCTGCAGTCCATGGGGTCACAAAGAGTCAGACACGACTGAGCTGAACTGACCCACCTTTAGTCCTCGGTGGGGGTGGCCACTTCTATGCAGCATTCTCTTCCATCCTTTCCCCTTAGCAATTGCTCATCTGTCCTTTCCAGTGAATCTCTGGTCCCCTTCACTCTCTAAACCCAAGGAAATTATCAAATGCTTTCACCTGGTACTTCCCTGGCAATCCAGTGCTTGAGACTTTGCCTTCCAATGCAGGGGGTGTGGATTTGATTGCTGGTCAAGGAGGACAGAGGCCAAGATGCTTGCATGGCATCACTGACTCAATGGACATAAGCTTGATCAAACTCTGGGAAGATAGCGAAGGACAGGGAAGCCTGACCTGCTGCAGTCCATGGGGTTGCAAAGAGTCAGACACAACTTAGCAACTTAGGATCCCACATGCCTCTTGGCCAAAAAACCAAAACATAAAACAGGAGCAATACTGTAACAAATTCAATAAAGACTTTAAAAATGGTCCACCTCAAGAAAAAAAAAAAAACTTTCACCCAAATTAATTGATCTTATCTGAATTTTACATTCACCCAGTGAGACAGTCAGGAGCAGTTGAGAAACTGAGTCTTGAAGACAGAAAGTGACCCGATGAAGTCACACAACACAACAGACCCTTCCTAGTGTCTGGAAATCCTCCTCCTGCTCTCAGTCTACTATCTCATTATATCATGGCTCATTATTTTCATTGCCAGGTCCCTCCCTCAACAACCCCTCACTTTAGTGTGACCTCAGTCAAACACGGATCTGTTCTAGGGCAGGAGCCACTGGCCAGAAGAATTCTGCCCCATGGGTTGAAGCAGCAGGTGCGCATCCATCACTCAGGAGGCTGGAGGGGGGTGGGGGGTCATGAGAGGAAGATCCCAGACCGGCTCTGCCCCCAGGCAGCGTCACTGTGTTACTCAGAGCACCTGTGATGCCAAGCGTCAGAACCCTGACACAAAGCAAACACTGGCAAGTCCAAAGGCATGGCTGACTTCAGACACGGCCGGATGCAGGGGCTCAAAGGATGTCACTGCCCCGCCTCCACCTCTGCTGCCCGTGGGAAGTGGCCTTATTCCCAAGCAGGCTTTCCCTATGTGTGGGAACCATGACTGCTAACAACCCCAAACCTATATCCTTGCAGCACCCGTGGAAACAGCAGAGAAGCCTCCCACTACCCACAGAAGACCTTGAATTGGCTCAGATCCCGCCAGAACTTGGGGGCCACAGATTTGCAGCAACATGGATGAAACTAGAGATTATCGTATTAAGTGAAGTCAGAGAGAGAAAGACAAATATCATATGATATCACTTATCTGTGGGATCTAACACATGACACAAATGAGCAGAAATATGACACACTACAAAACAGAAAAAGAATCAGGGACATCGAGAATAGATGGGTGGTTGCCAAGGAGAAGCGGGAGTAAGAGAAGGATGGATCGAGAGTTTGGGCTTAGCAGATGCAAACTGGCATATATATTAATAGAATGGGCAAACAACAGTTCCTACTGTATAGCACAGGAAACTGTATTCAATACTCTGTGATAAACTATAATGGAAAAGAACGTGAAAAGGCACGTATGCATATATCTGTATATAACTAAGTCACTTTGCTGTACAGCAGCAATTAACACAACATTGTAAATCAGCTATACTTCAACAGGAAAAAAATTAGAACTCTGGGGCCATAAAGAGTGGGGAAAGGTGGTTTCCCCCAGGAAAGATAAATGCTTAGACAAAACATGTTAGCTGCTGATGTATCCACTGAAACCACGCATTTGTCTATTTTGTCAACAAAGCGTCCCCACACATCTCAGGTGCTCGGTTGACGAGGTCAGGGCTGGGGATCCAAGGATGAACACAAGCATCTGGGAGCAGTCCGGTGGGGAATGCCAACTAACAAAACAACAGTCACAATGCAACACAGACGTGCAGGGCATGATGGGAACACGGCAGGGGGGCAGTTAATTCAGCGCTGGTGGGGATTTGGAAGAAAGGACACAGGAACTTCCTGGTGGTCCCGTGGCTGAGACTCTGCACTCCCGGTACAGGGGGCTCAAGTTCAATCCCTGGTCAGGGAACTAGATACCACAAGCCACAGCTAAGACCCAGCACAGCCAAATAAGTGGCTAATAAAGAAAGACACATGTGCACAGGTATCACATGGGGAAATCTAGGTTGAAACTTAATGGGCAAAAAGGCACCAAGCCCATCAAGTCTTTCTGCTAAGGTTCTTATCCACCTCCCCCAGCACCTGCCACCACCCACCATGGGCCTTTCCAGTCCTCTGTGAAGGCAGGGAACCTCCTCCCAACACCAGCCTAGAGAACCTGTCACTGGGCAGAACTGGGGATGGGGAAGGGCTGGACATCCCTCCTGCCCTTTCACTTCCTCTCTCCCACCCCCAGCACATGGGGAGCTGGACCCCCCCCTTAGCATCAACTGTGTTGTCAGCAGAGGTGGTTCTGCCCATCAGACCAGCCTCTGCTATACTGCACGGGTATCCTGCTAAGTACCACAAACACTTAGGGTCGGCTGGTCTGTCGTGGGGCAGCCCTGTCCATGTAGGAGGCTGAGCAACATCTGGGACCTCTATGCACTAGATAGCTCCCCATGCCTGGTTGTGTGTATGCCTAGCCGCTTCAGTCGTATCCAACTCTTATGCAACCCCACGGGCTGTAGCCCATCAGGCTTCTCTGTCCATGAGATTTCCCAGGCAAGAATACTGGAGTGGGTTGTCATTTCATTTCCCAGAGGATCTTCCCGACCCAGGGATCGAACCTACATCTCTTAAGTCTGCTGCATTAGCAGGTGGGTTCTATACCATTAGAGCCACCTGGGAAGACCTGCCTAGTTGTGCAACACCTCGAGACATGGCCTGCTGTCCTCTGGAGGCGGGAGAAATGCCTTCAGTTGAGAAGTGCTGCTCTAGTGCCTCCCCCCGCCCATCTCTCCTCCACTCCAGACTCCAGCCCATTGGTCAAGCAGGCTAGCTCCCCCTAAGCAGACATTTGTCAGCACTCACCCAGGTTCCTCCCTTGCTCCCAAGTGCTTCCCCTGCACGCACCGCTTTGCTCTGCACGTTCCATTGTTCCCACGTTCTCACAAGTTCCGCACGTTTCCCACACAGCACAGGTCGCCGCTCCACCACGCTGTGTGATGCCTTCGCTCATGCCCAGCGTCCTGGTACCCGTGCAGTCCTCCCCAGCTCCTTGCAGTGTGTCATACACACGTTCTTCCTCCATGCGACCCACACTGGAAATCATGCCTGAGTGCACAGACCCATGCTCCTCTGAGCATACACCACGTGCCCCCCTGCACACGGGCAAATATACAATGTGTGTTGCAATTCAACAGACACACCCATGCAGGTCATAGCACTTGGTGCAGACCCCGGGCCTTCCACCCCATCGCTCAAAACATGGTCTGCTGTACACTTCTAGGCAGACTAAGTAAGACATGCCTCTCCCTAACCCGTCTTCTTGCTCTTCACGCCAGTGTCACTGGCATCAGAATGTCCGGTATACCCCCAGAGCTGAAAGAGGTAAGACACGCCTGACCAGTGGAGGTTCCCACAATAATCGGAAGGACAACAGCTTGGCAGACTAGTGCTCCCGAGCAAAACACCACCTCCTGCGAGCCGCCCTGGAAGCCTCACAGGTTGGCGCAGATGGACACTGACTCATATTCTCTCTAGAAATGCCATGGATGCCACGGCATCATGCCCAGCCCCTTCCGGAGGACACTGGAAATCATCAATCACCATCAGAGGCCCCTTTTCAAGGGACTCCTGGAACAGGACAGGGGAGGAAGGAGGAAATACAGCATTACCCAGTCATCTCAGGCCTCAGCATCCTGCCTAGGTCCCAAAGGAGGGCCCTGAGCGGTCCTTTGCCCCTCTCCATGTGTCACTTTCTTGTTGGGATGGTCTGATGTTCATCACTGGAATGGACCCTGGGAGCTACGCCTCACCCAAACAGACCTGCCACCGCTTCGTCTGCAGTGTTCAGGTCGCTGCCTCCCTTTCAGCAGGGGGAGCTGGCGGGGCAGGGGAGGGCCTGGGAGGTGGGGCAGCAATCCATCCTCTTCTCCGTACTTGGCTCATGAACTTAGCTACTGGGTAGTATCTCCTTGGTGGTGGATCCTGGAAGGGGAGACTCAGGGCGGAGACCAGTCCTAAGTCCCAGAACCCCTGGCGTGGAAAGATAGGAAGTTTGTGTGGCATCACTCTGGCACAGATGTAGACTCTGTATACAGAAGTGCAGTGGGATGGCCACTTTATGCCCCTCTTCTGACCTTGTAGGATGGGACATCTGTCAGTCTCTACACTCGAGGTGTGCAGTGAAATGCTTTCTGGCACAAGCTTTGGAATCAATGACTTGAGGTTGAACCCTGCTCTATTATGTACTTGCTCCAAGCCTCAGACAAGATCCCTAAGACCCGGCTTCCTCCTCTGTGAAGTGGAGAAAATGATGCTGCGTGTCTCCTGCAGGGGTTATGAGACTCCACTGACACCCACTCTGTGTAAAGCACTTACGCAGAGATGCCACAGTCCCACGTGCTGGCTCTTGTTAAGTGCAGGATTCAGAAGATAGCACTTAGCACCAACTCTTTAACAATGCCCAACTCAGCACTTCGCACCAACTCAACAACGCCAGGACAGAGAACTGGGACTCTGCCAGGGGCTCAGCTGTCGTACCCAAAGGCAGAAACATCACCCTGGAGGCCCTTTTCCCCGGCTTTGCAACCCCCACCCCTGCTGGAAACCCCTAGCACCAGGGGGAAACAGGGTGGAGACCAAGTCTAAGCCATTGCACACCCAGGCAGGCTCAGGCCCTCAGAGGAGAGGGAAGTGGGCCAGCTCTTCCAGGCCTCTGCTTGTGGCCCCAGGGCCCCTACCCCACCCCTTCCCTCTGCTCCTACACTCAGGGAGGTGCTGGAACCGGCTCCCGAGATGACTTGTCCTTCCCAACTCCGTGTTCAGTGGCATCACACTGGTAGTTTGGCAGGGGCCATAGAGGGGATAGCTACACCATGCACGTGAGCAAATTTCCACGAGACTGGGGTGGGGTTGGGGTAGCGGAATACAAGAAAGGATAAAGACATCAAAGCGCCATTAAGCAGGGCGCCTCTGGTGGCCAACTGGTTCGGAATCTGGGTTTTCGCTCCATGGCCCACCTTCAGTCCCTGGTTGGGGAACTGAGATCCCACAAGCCATGTGGCCAGGCCAAAAATAAAAGAGAGAGAGAGAGATTAAGAGAACAAACCTATGGATACCAAGGAGGAAGTGAGAGTGGGAGTAACTGGAAGATTAGGACTGACACATATACACTATTGATACGGCTTCCCAGGTGGCGCCAGTGGTAAAGAACCCACCTGGGACAGAACTGAGTATAAAACAGATAACTAATGAGGACCTGCTGTCCAGGGCTCTGTAGTGACCCAAACGAGGGGATATAGGTGTACACACAGCTGATTCACTCTGCTGTACAGTAGAAACCCACTATTAATAACATGGCCTTGTAAAGCAACTGTACACCAAAAAAAAATTAATTTTTAAAAACAGGAAAAAGGAAGCCCTACCATTTACAACATAAGAAAAAAAAAGAGAGAGAGAGAGGGAAGGGGGTAGAGAAAATGCCTAAAGGTTAAGTGAAAGCTTTCTCCTTTGACTTCAAAGATACAGCGCTTAGACACCCAAGGCGAAGAACTCAGGCCTGGCAGCATTCTAAAACAAATCAACCGTTAACTACTGATAACAACTGTGGTAGAAGCGGCACAAGGACATTTTCTGTGTTCTTCCACATTTTCAGGGTGTGGGCAACCAGTTGACAATGATACGGTCTGGACCGTGGTGCAGGCCACCTGCTTATGCAGGCGAAGATCCCTGCCTTCAGCTTCCTGGCACTGGTTCTCCCCAGGCTGGAATCTTGCCTGCAGAAGCCTCACGAACCCCTTCTCTGAAGGGAGCTGTGGGGCACCAGGTCACACCATCCCCTACCCCGGTGGGGAGTTCACATCCAGGAACTAGTCCACCCCAAGCTTCAAAGGCCTGGCTGCCCCCTGAGTAAGCAGCCTCTCTAAAGAGTTATCCCAGCTCCAGAGCTCCAACAGGATTGGCCCAGGCCACGGCTCCTATGGCACTGCAGCCCAGCTTCCCCCTCCACCCAACCCTGCATCCCTCCCTCCTTTCCAGGTGTTCCTGGCATGCTAAGAAGCTTCCTGCACTCAAATCTTCAGCCCAGAATCTTTTCCCAGGGAACTCATCCTAAAATGCACCCTACCCATCTCCCTGTAAAGTGACCACTGCCCAGGAGAGCTAATGCCCAGCCCGAGGTGCTTCTTTGCAGTGAGGACTTGTGCGTGGCTTCATGGCTGCCCCATGCACAAGTGCAGGGGCTTCCCAGGTGGCACTAGCGGTAAAGAACCTGCCTACCAATGCAGGAGACATAACAGA
This sequence comes from Aepyceros melampus, assembly GCA_006408695.1. NCBI lineage: Eukaryota > Metazoa > Chordata > Mammalia > Artiodactyla > Bovidae > Aepyceros > Aepyceros melampus. The sequence goes on along the minus strand of SJXQ01001596.1, from coordinate 263,860 downwards.
CGAGGGTTCGATCCCTGGGTTGGGAAATTCCCTGAGCACGGCAACCCACTCCAGTGTTCTTGCCTGGAGAATCCCACGGACAGAGGACCCTGGCGGGCTACAGTCCATGGGGTCGCAAAGAGTCGGACATGATTGAAGCGACTTAGCAGGCATGCACATGGAGATGCCAGGGACCTGTAGAGCCGATGTAGGGGTTTCTTTGGAAGAGGTGCTTCACAGTGTGTTTTGCTGGGGGGGCGGTGGGGGAAGTAGGGGGAGGAGCATGATGGAGTGAGTGTGTGTGTGTGTGCGCACCTTTGCTGCTGTTTGTTTTCCACCCCTGTTGAAGGGCCCAGCAAGGGGCGGGGAGGCAAAAGAATGCCACCTGCTTGCTGAGTTTAGCAACACCCAGGACCTCTGAGACAACAGCCACCTGCTCTGCTAACTACACAACACATCTGAATGTGTAGAAACACACGCCCTCTCTACCTGCAGGCACAAAACGCACGCTCCCCAGACACACAGCCCGCCTTCTCAGTCCTGGTTCTTCAGTGGCGATGGAAAGAAAGCCCACCTCACCTTGAGTGCAAGAGGTGAAGCTGAAGAATCAGGTCCTGGGATCAGCTCCTGGTCAGAGGTAAATCCTAGCCTCTAGGACATGTCACTCGCTCCGGCATGAGTCCATTTATTCATTTCCCCCAAAGACTCGCTGCACTTACTGTTTGCCATCTTTGCTGGCTCGGAAGCTCCCTGCGTGAGGCGAGCCCCAGCTCACTCTCCACAAGAGGATGCTACACAGATGGGGAGCCTCCTCACCACCTGGAACAAGGGAGTTCCTGGCCTCCCTGCCAACGAGAGGGCTCTGCTGATCAAACTCCAGGCAGTGGACCGTGTCCACGCTGGTGACTCCACGCAGAGGCAGAATTTGCCTCCTACCTTCCCCCACAATCCTCCTGCCCAATCCAGCGTTCAGTGAGAGCACATGCCTGAACCTTGCCCCTGGTGGGGGCAACCGTGTTACTTGTTAACTTGGTGATTGGAAACTGACTTCTTCTCTGAGGTGCTGAGGAGGAAAACCTGTGGAGGACAAGGCTTCTGGGTCCTTGTGCCCTTAGGGTAACAGTCATGCCATTCACCATTCAGATAAATCTAGAACTTCACCAAGCACTCAGATGCCAGATCTGATGTGCTGGGAGAATCTTCTGTATTCCCAGGGGTGGGAGGTCTTATGTTAACACTAGCTACTCTGCAGCCTGGAATTTAATGTCAGGCAGGCTTGGGTCTGATTCCTCCCCCCTACTTCTCTCACCGCCCCCCCTCAACAAAATACACTGTGAGACACCTCTTCCAAGGAAGCCCCTACATCGGCTCTACAGGTCCCTAGGATCTCCATGTGCATGCTTGCTAAGTTGCTTCAATTGTGTCTGACCCTTTGCAACCCCCAGCCCCAGCTGGGTGTGGGAAGTGCCAGCTCAGTGCCTGGTTCAGGATGCCCAGTCAATCCACAGCCACTGTCAGTACCATTGTTGCCGACCCAGGGAAGCTCCTGTCTACGAGATGAGCCCCCTTGGAGGCTATGCATAGGGCAAACCCATCATCCACCTGCTCTTGGGCCATCCTCTGGCCCCTGACCCTCTGCCTTCAGAGCTGCCATATGTGAGGGCTTTCCTCTTCTGGGCTGACCTTATGTTTGATCGCCATGAAATGAAAACATAAGATACCAAGAGCCTGGGGCCGGGAAAGGCTCATGAATCCCTGTTAACTTCATGCAGGTGCAAATCTTCAGCCTTCCAGGCAATTTCAGTCATTGAGCTGGATCGTTAGGATACCAGAGGGGCTGCAATGCACCAGCAGCCAAGCTCTTAAAGGGACATCCAGGGAGCTGTCTTGGAAGATGAGCCAGAGAGCGTCTCCATCCTCCGTAATCTGCATATTAATTTTGTATCCTGTGTGCATATGTGCATGCTAAGTCGCTTCAGTGTGTGTGACTCTGCAGCCCTATGGACTATAGCCCACCAGGCTCCTCTGTCCATGGGATTCTTCAGGCAAGGATACTGGAGTGGGTTGCTATGCCCTCCTCCAGGGGATTGTCCTGATCCAGCGATCAAACTTGAGTCTATGTCTCCTCCATTGGCAGATAGGTTCATTACCCCTAGTATCACCTGAGAAGCCCCATCCTCCATATTCTGAATTGGGTGAGACATGGTGTCCCACGGTCACATCCAAACCCAGATTTCTTTTTCCTTACTTGAAATATGGTGAGCAAGTTTCTCCCCTAACTTTGTTTCTTTTCCTTTGTAAAGACTTTACAATAAAAATGATAAACTATGTGAAACCTATTTGGAGTTCAAGCCATTCACCTCACCAGGAAAGAGATGGCTGTTTGCTGGGCTTTTTGATTATAAAGTTGTCAAAACCCAATATCAGAAGTTCAAAGGGAGGAAGAGAACAGATCACCTTAGGCAACTCAATGCACGTCATCAGATGACCTAGTAGTGGTTGCTACTGCAGTTCAGTTCAGTTCAGTCACTAAGTCATGTCCGACTCTTTATGACCCATGAACCACAGCACACCAGGCCTCCCTGTCCATCACCAACTCCTGGAGTCCACCCAAACCCACGTCCATCGAGTCGGTGATGCCATCCAACCATCTCATCCTCTGTCATCCCCTTCTCCTCCTGCTCTCAATCTTTCCCAGCATCAGGGTCTTTTCCAATGAGTCAGCTCTTCGCATCAGGTGGCCAAAGTATTGGAGTTTCATCTTCAACATCAGTACTTCCAATGAACACCCAGGACTGATCTCCTTTAGGATGGACTGGTTCGATCTCCTTGCAGTCCAAAGGACTCTCAAGAGTCTTCAACACCACAGTTCAATAGTATCAATTCTTTGGCACTCAGCTTTCTTCACAGACCAACTCTCACATCCATACATGACTACTGGAAAAACCATAGCCTTGACTAGATGGACCTTTGTTGGCAAAGTAATGTCTCTGCTTTTGAATATGCTGTCTAGGTTGGTCATAACTTTCCTTCCAAGGAGTAAGCATCTTTTAATTTCATGGCTGCAGTCACCATCTGCAGTGATCCTGGAGCCCAGAAAAATAAAGTCAGCCACTGTTTCCACCATTTCCCCATCTATTTGCCATGAAGTGATGGGACTGGATGTCATGATCTTCATTTTCTGAATGTTGAGCTTTAAGCCAACTTTTCCACACTCCTCTTTCACTTTCATCAAGAGGCTCTTTAGTTCTTCTTCACTTTCTGCCATAAGGGTGATGTCATCTGCATATCTGAGGTTATTGATATTTCTCCCAGCAATCTTAATTCCAGCCTGTGCTTCCTCCAGCCCATCATTTCTCATGAGGTATTCTGCATATAAGTTAAATAAGCAGGGTGACAATATACAGCCTTGACATACTCCTTTTCCTATTTGGAACCAGTCTGTTGTTTCATGTCCAGTTCTGACTGTTGCTTCCTGACCTGCATACAGGTTTCTCAAGAGGCAGGTCAGGTGGTCTGGTATTCCCATCTCTTTCAGAATTTTCCACAGTTTATTGTGATCCACACAGTCAAAGGCTTTGGCATAGTCAATAAAACATAAATAGATGTTTTTCTGGAACTCTCTTGCTTTTTCCATGATCCTGTGGATGTTGACAATTTGATCTCTGGTTCTTCTGCCCTTTCTAAAACCAGCTTGAACATCTGGAAGTTCACCGTTCACGTATTGCTGAAGCCTGGCTTGGAGAATTTTGAGCATCACTTTACTAGCGTGTGAGATGAGTGCGATTGTGTGGTAGTTTGAGCATTCTTTGGCATTGCCTTTCTTTGAGATTGGAATGAAAACTGACCTTTTCCAGTCCTGTGGCCACTGCTGAGTTTTCCAAATTTGCTGGCATATTGAATGCAGCACTTTCACAACATCATATTTGAGGATTTGAAATAGCTTGACTGGAATTCCATCACCTCCACTAGCTTTGTTCATAGTTCAGCCAACACTTATAGAGGTATCCTCCATGGCAGGGGCTTCCCAGGTGGCTCAGTGGTCAAGAATCTGACTGGCAAGAGGAGGCTTGCGTTCAGCCCCTGGGTCGGGAAGATCCCCTGGAGGAGGGCATGGCAACCCACTCTAGTATTCTGGCCTGGAAAATCCCATGGACAGAGGAACCTGGCAGACTACAAGCCATGGAATCGCAAAGAGTCAAACATGACTTAGCAGCTAAACAACAACAACTTTCCATGGCAGACACTGTACTGAGATGAGTTGAATAAAACATAAAATATAGTACCTTTTTTCTATTATTTACTGATTTTTAACATTATTGCCACATTTCCATTCTCTTCTTCCCTCCTTCCCTCCAAAATCCTCCGTTACTGAACCATTTGAAGTAAGCTGTAGACATCATGACATTTAACCCCTAAATGTTTCAGCTTCTGTCTCCTAAGAACAGGATTATTCTTCTGCAATAACTACAGTATCACTGTCATCCTGAGACCATTAACACCAACACGATAATATTGTCTAAAATGCACTCTGTATTCCCATTTCCCCAAGGGTCGCAGGAATGTTCTTTGTAGCTTTTCTTTTTTTTTTTAGCAATCCAGGATACACTCACAGATCATGCACTGCATTTGGCTTCCTCCTAATGTTTTGATAGATGTAAAGAAAGAGTCAGAGCTGCCCAATAAAGGCTTCTGAGAAAGAAACTTTAGGCTCCAACTAAAAAGACAAATCTGTCCATAAGGACCCTTGGATGCTGCATAATTCTCGTTCTTCACCACAGATGGGCAGATCATTTCTTAGAGGGGCATATGGACTCCTAATTATTCCAACAGTTTAATGCCATCTGCTCCCTATGAGGAGGAGAAACTTCAAATGTGGTGTCGGGGAGTCTTAGGTCTTGATCAGGGTTTAGCCTGTGTTGGAACACAAGCCCATGTCGTGTGGGCCTGTAGTAGGCACTGAGAGGTGGGAAAGACGGGAACAAGCCTGCCCTCACAGGGTTTCAGGTCTAGTTGAAAGTGAAAATGTGAGTCCCACAGTTGTGACCAACGACTCTTTGAAACTCCATGGACTGTAGCCTGCCAGGCTCCTCTGTCTATGGAATTCTCCAGGCAAGAAGACTGGAGTGGGTAGTCATTTCCTTCTCCAGGGGATCATCTCAACCCAGGGTTCCAACCTGGGTCTCCTGCATTGCAAGCAGATTCTTTACCATCTGAGCCACCAGGGAAGCCTCCCAGGTCTAGTTGGGGAAAGGAAAAGCAATAGAGAGAGGGAGAGAGAAATGATGAGGCTGGATTTCTGGGTAAAGTAGATGAAGGAACACGCAACTCAAGGCTGGATGGTGGGAAAAAGGTCTCATCTAAGCCACAAGCTGAAGCAGGGGTGGGAGGAGGGTGACGAGGGCCCACCTAAACTGGGTCTTGCAAGACATAGTAAGGTGCTTGGAATCTATCCTAAGACCAGTCAAGTGCCATTGAGGGGTGGAACACGACCAGATGTCCTGGTTCACTGTCGAGGATGATGCGCAAGTGGGCAGAGGAACCACAGCTGGGAAACTGTACCAGGAACAGGCGATGAGCGGCTGCAGTTAAGACAGTGGAAATGGAGATGGACAGAGGGAGACGGGTTTTGTATTTTTAAAAATTGTTTTAAATTGAAGTATAGTTAATTTATGATGCTGTGCTAATTTCAGATGTAGAGCAAAGTGATTCAGTTGTGCATATATATATATATATATTCTTTTTCAGATTCCTTTCCATTATAGGGTATTACAAAATATTGAATACCATTCCCTCTGTATTCAGTAGTTCCTTGTTGATTATCTTTTTTTTTTTTTTTTTTAACCAGAGGATAGTTGATTTACAGTGTTGTGTTAGTTTCAGGTATACAACAAAGTGATTCGGTTATACATATACATATATTCATTCTTTTTTAGATTCTTTTCTCATGTCACATGTTTGATGCATGTTCGGTTGTGTCTGACTCTTTGTGACCCCTATGAACTGTAGCCTGCCAAGCTCCTCTGTCCATGGGATTATCCAGGCAGGCATCCTGAAATGGGTTGCCATTTCCTTCTCCAGGGGATCTTCCCCACCCAGGAATCAAACCTGCATCTCTTGTGTCTTCTTTTCCACTAGAGCTATCTGGGAGAGATTATCTATTTAACATGTTGTTGTTCAGTTGCTAAGTTGTCTAACTCTTTGTAACCCCATGGACTGCAGTATGCCAGGCTCTTCTGTACTCCACTATCTTCTGGCAGTTGCTCAAATTCATGTCCATTGAGTCAGTGATGCTATCTTACCATCTCATCCTCTGCTGCCTACTTCTCCTTTTGCCTTTAATCTTTCCCAGTATCAGGATATTTTCCAGTGAGTCAGCTCTTGGCATCAAGTGGCCAAAGTGCTGGAGCTTCAATTTCAGCAACAGTCCTTCTAATGAATATTCAGAGTTGATTTCCTTTAGGATCGACTGGTTTGATCTCCCTGCAGTCCAAGGGACTCTCAAGAGTCTTTTCTCGAATCACAATTCAAAAGCATCAATCCTTCAGCACTCAGCCTTCTTTATGGTCCAGCTCTCACATTTGTACATGACTACTGGAAAAACCATAACTTTGACTATACGGACCTTTGTCGGCAAAGTGATGACTCTGCTTTTTATTATGCTACCTAGATTTGTCATAGCTTTCCTTCCAAGGAGCAAGAGTCTTTTCATTTCATGTCTGTGGTCACCCTCTGCAGTGATTTTGGAGCCGAAGGAAATAAAATCTGTCACTTCTACTTTCTCCCCTTCTATTTGCCATGAAGTATGGTACCTGATGCCTTGATTTTAGTGTTTTAAATGCTTGGTTTTAAGCCAGCTTTTTCACTCTCCTCTTTCACCTTCATCAAGAAGCTCTTTAGATCTTCTTCACTTTCCGCCATTAGAGTGGTATCATCTGCATATCTAAAGGTGTTTATATTTTTCCCCAGCAATCTTGATTTCACATGTGATTCATTCAGTCTGGCATTTCACATGATGTACTCTGCATATAAGTTAAATAAGCAGGGTGACAATATACAGCCTTGACATACTCCTCTCCCAGTTTTGTGCTAGTCAGTTCTTCCATGTCCAGTTCTAACTGTTGCTTCTTGTCCTGCATACAGGTTGCTCAGGAGGCAGGTAAGGTGGGCTGGTATTCTCATCTCTATAACAGTTTTCCACAGTTTGTTGTGATCCACACAAAGTCTTTAGCATAGTCAATGTAGCAGATGTTTTTCAGGAACTCCCTTGCTTTCTCCATGATTCAATGAATGTTGGCAATTTGATCTCTGGTTCTCCTGCCTCTTCAAAACTCAGCTTGTACATCTGGAAGTTCTCAGTTCATGTACTGCTGAAGCCTAGCTTGAAGGATTTTGAGCATAACCTTGCTAGCATGTAAAATGACTGCGGTTGTATGGTGGTTTGAAAACTCTTTTTCATTGCCCTTTTTTGAGATTGAAATGAAAATGAGCCTTTTCTGGTCCTACGGCCACTGTTGAGTTTTCTGAATCTGCTGACATATTGAGGGTCGCACTTTAAGAGCATCATCTTTCAGGATTTGAAATAGCTCAACTGGAATTCCATCAACTCCACTAGCTTTGTTCCTAATTTTATAAATAGCAGTGTGTATATGTTAATCCCATACTCCAGATTTATCCCTCCCCCTCACCCCTGCTATCCCCTCTGGTAACCATAAGTTTATTTTCTATGTCTATGAGTCTATTCCTGTTCTGTAAAAATGTTCATTTGTATCATTTTTCTTTTTTAACTCCACATATAAGTGGCATGACATTTGTCTTTCTCTGTTTGACTTCACTTGATATCATCCTCTCTAGATCTATCCACGTTGCTGTGAATGGCACTATTTCATTCTTATGGCTGAGTAATCTTCTGTATGTATACTGCTATACCACATCTCCTTTATCCATTTCTCTGTCAATGGACACATGTTGCTTCCATGACTTGGCCGTAGCAAATAGTGCTGCTTGAACATTAGGGTGTATGTATCTTTTTGAATTAGATTTTTCTCCGGATATATACCTGGGAATGGGATTGCAGAATCATATGGTAACTCTATTTTTAGTTTTTTGAGGAACCTCCATACTATTCTCTATAGTGGCTGCACGAACTCACATTCCCACCAAGAGTGTAGAAGGGTTCCCTTTTCTCCACACACTCTCCAGCATTTGTTATCTGTAGACTTTTTGATGTTGGCCACTCTGATTGATGTGAGGTGATAACAGATGAATATTTTGGAGATAGGATCCAAATAGAATAGATACAATGCACATAGAGAGCAAAGAAAAGTAAGAAATATAGGATAAGGCCTACTCTGTAATTCAAATGATGTTTTGAAACAGGGGTGGGCAAATTAAAACCTGAGGGCCAGAGGCCTGTTTGGAAATAAAGTTTTATTGGCACACAGCCAGACCATTTGTTTACGTGTTGTCTAAGGCTGCTTGCAGCTACAATGGAGGAAGTGAGTCCTTTTGACAGAGATTGAGCATATGACCTGCAAAGTCAAAATATGTATTGTCTGGTTCTTTGCAGAAAAAGTTTGCATTCCCCTGCTTTATAAACATTGCATTCCAGAGATGCCTCAGGAAGCAAAAAGATGTTTTAGTCAAATAAGTTTAGGCCATTCATATTCTATGTCATTTTCTTGACTATTTACCAGAGATGTAGGTACACTGAGAGCTCTGAGAAGTCTCATAGTAAAGACATTTCTTTATTAAAGTCAACATTTCCCAAATTCATTTTCTGTGAGACTGTTCTTTCGTTTGACTCTGAAGAATGCACCTATGGACGCTTGCTTTAATAATTTACTTCTCTTATTTTTGGCCGGGCTGAGTCTTTGTTCCTGCGTGGCTTTTCTCTAGTTGCAGGGAGCAGGGCCCACCCTCTAGTTGCTATGTGTGGGCTCCTCGTTGCAGTAGCTTCTCCCGGGAAGCACGGGCTCCAGGTGTACATACTACAGTAGTTCTGGTGCACAAGCTGAGTTGCTCCTCGCTTGTGGGATCTTCCCAGACCAGGGATTAAACCCATGTCTCCTGCATTGGCAGGTGGATTCTTTACCACAGAGTCACCAGGGAAGCCCCTGTGGACAGTTGCTTTAGAAAGATGAGGAGGGGGACTTCCCCGGTGGTCCAGTGCTAAGACTCCAAGCTTCCAATGCAGGGGGCCCAGGTTTGATCCCATCCTGGGTCAAGGAAATAGATCCTGCTTGTCACAATGAAAAGATCCTGCATGTTGTAACTAAGACCCAGTACAGCCAAGTAAATAACTAAATAAAAAAAATTTTAAGATTAAAATAAATTTTTAAAAAGTAAGATGAGTAGCTATACTGAAATGGTAAAGATGGATGAGAGGACCAATCATGAGATCAGTTGAGACCATTAAAATGACAAGAATCAGATAAAAGGATCTGGACCAGGGCTCACATCAATAAGGAAGGAAGAGACACAAGCGAGGCCATGAAGGCAGGATCCTCAGTTTAATGTTAGGTAGCTGTGAGGAACGTGAACGGAGATAAGGAGACAGAGAGTGGAGGAGGAACAGGAGGAAGAGATGCTGGCTTGAGAAAAAGTGAATTCAAGCTTAGGTACACTGGGCTTTGTTGGCTCAGAGTAAACAATGAACTTCTGCTTCCAGAATGATGGAGTAGGCATCCTTCTTCCTATTCCTCCGACTAAGTAAAACCAAGAACTGTGGACATTATACACAAAACACAAGACTCTGAAAGTACAGAAAGGAAGGCAGATGGCTGGGGACCCCAGGATCTGATGAATGGTATGGGGGGCAGTTCTCTGGGCTTTATTTTTGCTACATAGCCCAGACTGAGCGCTGGAGAAATGGAAACCCACAAACACTAACGGTCCCAACAAAAGGAAGCTCAGCAAAAGCCTGCTTTCTCTAGCCAAGACCTAGCAAAGAGGTAGACCAGTAGACAAAAAACTTTTAGACAATAGCCACCCTACTCTAACTAAATACCATGAGGGGAAAAAAACGTCGGCACACTTTCACCCACAAAGCCAAGGCTGGGAGGGACCCTAAACTTTCACCCTCCAGAGGCTGTGATGAGGTGCCAGCATTCCTCTGGATGACACTGGAGATGGCCCGTGAGCAGTGCGGGCACCCCCACCTCCAGGTGTCAACAAGGCCCAAGTGGGTACCATGACTACCACCTCTACCTGGCAGTAAGGAGGTGCCCCTCCCCCCACCCTTCATTCCCCTGCTGGGATGGTATCAGAGCAAACCAGCTAAAACTGGTTTGCATAAAATTCAGAGTTTCAGAATATGTAAAAATTTCCTGGTTTCAGTCAAAAATCATTCATCATACCAAGAACCAGGAAGACCTCAAATTGAGTGGAAAAAACAAAAAAGTTGGTCACTAGATCAATCCCCACCCCCAACCCTAACAACAGAAAAGAGATTTAGAATTATCCAGCAGTTTAGAGCAGCCATGATAAAAATGCTTCAATGAGTTATTTATCAACACACTTGACAAAAATGGAGAAACACCCTCAGCATGGAAACAGAAAATCTCAGCTAAGAAATAAATGACATAAAGGAGAACCAAATGGAAACATTTGAACTAAAAAATTTATTACAACTGAAATGAAAAGCTCAGTGGCTGGGCTCAAGAGCAGAGTGGAGGGACTTCCCTGCTGATCCAGTGGTTAAGAATCCACCTTGCAATGCAGGCGACAAGGGTTCGATCCCTGGTCGGGGAGCTTAGATCCCATGGAGCAACTAAGCCCTTAAGCTGTAAGTACTGAGTCCGTGCACCACTACGAAAGATCTTGAATGATACAACAAAGATCCTGTGTGCTACAACTAAGACTTGATGCAGCCAAACACACATTTTTTTTTTTTAAAAGGGGGGTGTGCAGAGTGGAGAGGACAGAGGAAAGAATCAGTGAGTTAGAGGGTAGAACGATAGAAATGACCTAATCTGAACAGCAGAGAGAAAATAGACTAAAAAAAAATTGACAGAGACCCAGGGATCTGAGGGACTATTATAAAAGATGAGAGTCCCAGAAGGAGAGGAGAAAAGGGTGAACTGTAAAAGGACTCAGGAATAATGGCTGAAGACTTCTCAACTTTGATGGGAATCATCAAACTACAGCTTCAAAAAGCTGATTTGTAAATGCCAAAGAAGATAACTGTCCCTCTACCCCAACCCTGCTCCAATTCACATTATGATTTATAACAATGTCTAAAAGTAAAGACAGAGAAGGCAAAGTACCCAACCTTTGCTAGGCTGTCTTCAATTTTTAGAGGCTTCTGCAGCTGAAGAACATGGACCAGGGAGCAGGGACTCTGTTTAGCCTGAATCAGGATGTCAATGACAGTGCCGGAAGACACGTGATTGGTGTCAGAGAACCTTGCAAGATTTTAGGGCAACCACCCACTAGCTCGAATCCCTCAAGAAAAACAACTTCCCATGGTTTACAGAGGAATAGAAACAGGATTCTTTTGATGTGTTGAACACACCAAATCTTTGCATGCTTTCTATCTCCTACTCCCTTAACCAGGAATGAATGTTCTTTGCCCATTTACATTGCCAGCTACTTCAGTGTGAGTGTGTGCTAAGTGACTTCTGTTGTGTCCGACTCTGTGTGATCCCATGGACTATTGCCAGCCACCAGGCTCCTACGTCCATGAGATCCTCCAGGCAAGAATACTGGAGCGGGTTGCCATGCTTCCCTCCAGGGGATCTTCCCAACCCACCCAGGCAAGAATACTGGAGCAGGTTGCCATGCTTTCCTCCAAGGGATCTTCCCAACCCACAGATCGAACCTGCGTCTCTTTTGTCTCCTGCCTTGGCAGGCGGGTTCTTTACTGCTAGCACCACCGGGGAAACCTGCTGAAATATCACTTCCTCAGAAAAGCCTGCTCCTCTGGGCATATGTAAAGCAGATTTTCCTCTAACAACCACCCGAAAGAAAGAAAAAAAAGTGAAAGTCGCTCAGTCGTGTCCTACTCTTTGTGACCCCAATTCTCCAGGCCAGAATACTGGAGCGGATAGCCTTTCCCTTCTCCAGGGAATCTTTCCAACCCAAGTATCGAACCAGGTCTTCTGCACTGCAGGCAGATTCTTAACCAGCTGAGCCACAAGGGAAGCCAAGGATATTAGAGTGGGTAGCCTATCCCTTCTCCAGGGGATCTTCCTGACTCAGGAATTGAACGCGGGTCTCCTGCGTTGCAGGCGGATTCTTTACCGACTGAGCTCTGAGGGAAGCCCAACACCCACCCAACCATGCTATATTTTTTCATAGCATGCTGTCTTCTTCTTATCAGTCTCAATAGGCAAATATTTGTTTTTTTTTTTTTTTTCTCCGATACTAAACTGTGCTCTCTCTGAGACCTAAAACCACCCTCTGTCCTGAGGGCTTGACCCACTGTCTGTTACAGTTGACAGACAAGAGTCTTGTTGAGTGAATAAATAAATAGCTGAGGAGGGAAGGGACCTACCTTTAAATGAACTCCTATGTTTCGGGGGCTGAGCTAGCACTTTATTTGCATCACCTCATCTAGTTGACAGGGAGGGAGGTATAGTGGCTTTCATTTCACAGATGAGAAAACCGAGGCCCAAAACAGTACCGTCTCATACCCAAGGTCACACATCCACCACAAGGCAGAGCCATATTTCACAAACAGATACTTCTTTTCTGCCCATGTATTTCCACCACTCCACCCAGCCACCCTGTTCAGGCAGGTTTTCCGGGCTTAGGTTCCAACCCTATACCCTTCTTGATTGGTTGGTTTAGTCACTAAATCGTGTCTGACTCTTGTGATCCCATGGACTGTAGCCTGCCAGGCTCCTCTGTCCATGGGATTCTCCAGGCAAGAATACTGGAGTGGGCTGCCATTTCCTTCTCCAACCCTTCTTGATAGTATCTTATAAAATTCACTCAGTTTGCTCATCTAAAATTCTGAGAATGAGGTATCAAACCATGAGCAGTGGACAGGTTCAGAGTACTTCATTCCACCAGTCTCTAAGCAGTTGTGCTTCAGGCTGAGTCGCTTCAGTGGTGTCCAACTCTGTGCAAGCCCGTGGACCGTAACACACCAGGCTCCTCTGTCCATGGGGTTCTCCAAGCGAAAATACTGGAGTGGGTTGCCAGGTCCTCCTCCAGGAGAATCTACACAAACCAGGGACTGAACCCGTGTCTCTTTCAACTCCTGCAATGCCAGGCAGGTTCTTTACCACTAGCAGTTGGGATGGACTATAACTGCCTGGGTGCCATGGCGATGCAAGTTCTATAAATACCCGAGAGAGGCTCCTTTCAGCCAGCCTGTTGGTTATTGCGCTTGCAATCCCCACTCCTGTTTCCCACCCAGGGCTCTTCTCCAGAGGTTGGCGTGGGGGTGGAGGAAAGCACTGCTTTGCAGGAACTCCGTCCCTCTGTTCACACTCTTTCTTTCTCCTCTCCACACCCCCACCCTTGAAACTGAGATTTCATCTCCACCTCCTCCTATGGTGCATAATTCATTTTCTCATTGGTGAAAGACACAACAGCTCCCAGCCCCCAGGCTGCAGAGGCCTCTGGGATGGGAGAGTGGAAACCTCTCCTGGCGGCCCCAGGATAACCTCCCATCCAGAAGAAATCCAGTTTAGCTAATGAATGAAGCAGCAAGAAAAAGGCAGGGAGGTAGGGAGGCAGGCTGCATAGGGAGAAAAGTGCCCCTCCTTCCACGGAGACAGCTCCTCTTAAAACCCCAGCTATCTAAACCCCAGGTGGGTCTTGTTGACACATTGCTGGAGGTTGAGAACCAGGTTGGTCTGTCTTCAGCTTGGAATTCAGAGCCCCAACCTCAACTCTGCTCTTTCATTGTAAACTCAGCTATGACCTCAGGGTGCCCTCTCCCACCTCCAACCGCTCCAACAGATATGCAATCTGAGTGAAAGCAGAGACTAGTAGTCTCCTGGCTGCTCTCTGCCCGCTTCCAGCTAGACTGTTTATATAACCTGAAGTCCCTTCTTCGTTGACATTCTGGAGCACACACTGCTCTGAGTTCAGAAGTAAAAACTCAACTGGGAGGAACTGTGTTGGACTCTTGGCTCTATTATTTACAACGTCACTAAAGGAAAGTCACTTCACCTCTCAAGTCCAGTTTACACATCTGTAAAATGGGACTAATAAGAAACCAGGGCAATGAGTCAGTATTCATAGACACTCCATCGATTTGTAAAATGAATTGACTGTGCCCTGGTGGCTCAGAGGTTAAAGCGTCTGCCTCCAATGCGGGAGACCTGGGTTTGATCCCTGGGTCGGGAAGATCCCTTGGAGAAGGAAATGGCAACCCACTCCAGTATTCTTGCTTGGAGAATCTCATGGACTGAGGAGCCTGGTGGGCTGCAGTCCATGGGGTCACAAAGAGTCAGACATGACTGAGTGACTTTACTTACTTACTTACTTAGACTTATTTTGATGTATTTTCAAGCTATTAAACACTGAGGTGTGTGCTCAGTCAACTTCAGTCACGTCTGATTCTTTTTGACCCCATGGACTGTAGCCCGCTAGGCTCCTTTGTCCATGGGATAGAATACTGGAGTGGGTTGTCATTTTTTTCTCCAGGGGATCTTCCCAAGCCAGGGATCGAACCCACATCTCTTGCATCTCCTGCATTGGCAGGCAGGTTCTTAACCAACTGTGCCAACTGGAAAGCCTTAAACACTGAAGACCTAGAGATAAACGGGTGTCTATTTATCTCCACTTCTGTCTCAGCTTTCATATTGCCAAGGTTTCCTGCACCCTAATTTTCCCTGGCTTACAACATGTTTTCCCACTATTGAAAGAAAATAGTTCATGGGCCCAATTATGAATCGCACATAATGCATGACTAAAGAAAGGGCACATTATCAGCCCCATCACACAAACGCAAGTGTGCATCCTGCAGGGTGCGTAGGAGGGAGAGCAGGATGTAGGGAGAACAGTCATGGAGTCAGGAAAAAAAATCTCCGCAGAGGTTTCTTCCATTTCCTTGAAGAATGTCGATGCTAACAGGAATGTACTGCTGGCATTTCTGCTCCTTTTTTTTTTTTCTAAGCTAATTTCTTCTCCTTACCATCTTCATAAAATATGTTACCCTGCCACTCTGAAATTCTCTAAAACACATGTGTGTTCTCCTTTCTGCTGCAGTGGGGGAAAGGATTTTAGTGGGTGTCTTAAAAAAAAAAAAAAAAAACCATCTCTTTCAGGCTCAGATGTGTCCAACGGGCAACCTGGCCGTGAGGGCAAACCAGGAGAGGCTTATCCTGTGGTCACTTCTGCTCGGCTTCAACAACCGACTGTGCCTCCAGCTTCCTGGGCAGGCTCACGCACCCCCAGGAGGAAGGCTGGGCTTCTCGTCTTCACTTCAGATTCCTGCAGTTCATTCACCTGTAGAATAATGTCCAACTGGCCCTATCCTTTGGCTGAGCTGGTTTTTACCTTTAATCCCTTTCACGTTTGTGCTCAGCCTCAAAGAATGCCTGGGGATGATTCACCCACCATCACATGGGGCAGACAGTCATCTGTTTTATTACCTCACCCTGCTTGCAGCTTCTGAGAGATAACCTAGGATTCTTCTGTTCTGGGCTGGGGGGCGGGGGAGGGTAGATGGAGGTAAGGCAGACAGAGGAAGGCTTTCAGAGTCCATTCCTGCTCTGGTCTCGATTTCCTACTTTCCAACTCAGGTCAAAAGAGCTGCAGGAACAAGTCATGTGGAAACTCCAGGGCTTGGGCAAGAAAGTTGGATTTGGAGGTCTAAAAGGGGTTTTCCCTTCACTACCAACATCAGCCAGTGGGAAGTCTCGGTTGCACAACAAGACAGAAAATGAAAGCAGCAATTAGGAAGACTGTCACACACACCAAAAAAAAAAAAACCCCACACAATTTTCAGGAGGGGAAAGGACATGGGCTTGTGTTTGGCACAGAAAATACTTCAGTTTCACATGAGGGCATGGTGTTCTGTGTATGGCACTAGGAGAACCCTGCGATGATGGCGTACTGTGAAATGTCAAGCCCCCTACATTTCTCATCTGTAGCCCTTACAACAAGCCCTAGAGTCTATATGATTATGGTATCTTTCAGACCTAAGACTGAAAATTTGATAAAGTTACTCAAGGTCACACAGTTAGAAAAGAGGGAGGATTTAAGACCCAAACAGACCGTTCCAGAGCTTTAGCTTCTCAGCCAAATAATGATGAAGCAAGCATCCAAAGAGACAAGCAATCATCAGCATCCTTAATATTCCAGATTCAGATCCTGGGTAGATTCAGGAGTTTCAGAGTAATTAAACCTAAAGAAAGAATAGGTTAATGGTGGAGAGTATGAGTACTGAAGTCAGACCTAGGTTCACTTACTAGCTCTGTATCCCTCGTCAACAATATAGCATCTTGGAGCGTCAGTTTTCTCATCAGTGAAATGGGTATAATAAGTAGCATTCCTTTTTCCAGAGTGGTGGTGTGAGCTTATGTGAGATCATGCTTGTGAAGCAGCTAGCACCATGTTGACTTTAATTCTGAGCTATTGCCGTCATTGGTAGTTTCCCCGGTAGCTCAGACAGTAAAGCGTCTGCCTACAATGTGGGAGACCTGGGTTTGATCCCTGAGTAGGAAAGATCCGCTGGAGAAAGAAATGGCAACCCACTCCGGTATTCATGCCTGGCAAATCCCATGGACGGAGGAGCTTGGTAGGCTACAGTCCATGGGGTCGCAAAGAGTCGGAGGCGACGGAGTGACTTCACTTTCACTTTTCATTGCCTTCATCAGGGCTTCCCTGGTGGCTCAGATGGTAAAGCATCTGCCTGTAATGAGGGAGACCCAGGTTCGATCCCAGGTTCGATCCCAGGTTCGATCCCTGGGTCGGGAAGATCCCCTGGAGAAGGAAATGGCAACCTACTCCAGTTCTCTTGCCTGGAAAATTCCACGGACGGAGGAGCCTGGTAGGCTATAGTCCATGGGGTTGCAAAGAGTTGAACACGACTGAGTGACCTCATGCATGCACGCACACATTGCCCTCATCACTAATGGGAGTATTTTGCACCCAGTGAAGTTGAGTGAGTTGTGGAGGGCTGTGGGAATCTTCCCATGAGAAGTAGGAGGGTGAACTCCTACTTCTAGGAACTCTGAGGCCAGCCTGAGGTCTGTGTTTCTGGACTTTTGTGCACGGCATCTGTGGAATGAGGGAGGGAGGAAAGGTCAAATACTGAGTCCATGGGCCTGGCCTTAGGGAAGTAACTGGCTTAACAGGAGGCATCTGGAGGTGAGGAGATGCCACCACAGGTCTTCTGTACCAAGAGCAGAGGAGACCAGAAACATGGATTCTCCCCTATGCTCAGCACACTCTGGCCCACACAGCACAGCACAGCGGCTCCTCTGGGAGGCTGTGGGACCCAAAGGATACAGTAGGCTGGGCTTCATCCCTCCAGTCCAGTTCCCTGCTATACATCCAGGGCAAAAAAAAAAAAAGTTAAAGACATTCAGAAGACACAGATAGCTGATTAACTGTAATTAAATGATCACAAATTTTTGATTTCTCAAGAAATATTGATTTTTAAAAGTTCTCATTTTTTCATCATGGAATTTTGCTTTGTTTGCTTCCTTCTTTTTCATAACCCCTATCCCCCCAAAGCCACGACAGATCAATTAATATCTTGAGGAGGACAGGTGAAGCTGCCTGGAACAGGTTACGTATGCAATTTAATGAACAACAACATCACTACTATTACAAAGTGCCACTCGACACCCACTGGGGGTCCTTGGGGGCTGGGGGCAGGAGATGCCCAGCACTCTTCATTTTAGGGACCCGGGGAAGAGCCAGTTACACTTGCAAGTACACGGGGTGGGGGATGGGTGAAACAACGCGCGGAAAGAATAGAATAAGAGGGAGACAGATGGTGTGTGTGTTGGGGGAAGGGATCAGAGATCCTGGAAAACTTATGTTCCCCGATTTGCAAGAATGTTTCCATTTAACCACTTCTTGCCTGACTCCTGATTCTACAAGAGAGAAGCCGGGAGTTACAAGATTGGGGACACCTGTGCCAAGATCCCGGCCACTCAGAGTGGAGGCAGCCCGGAGCGCCGGGAAGCGGAGGCAGAGCGGGGCTTGCTCGCGCCTCCCGGGGCTCCAGCCTGGGTCCGGGACCCAGGTGAAGGGCGGGCTCACATTCCTCCCGGCAGGAGCCGCGAAGGGGCGGCCGGCGGTTGGGACTGTCCCACGAGGGGGCGCGTCTCGGGTCCTAGGACCCGCCCTCGCGGCGCTGGGCGCGGGGAGGGGACGCGGGAACCCTGGCGCCCGGCGCTCCGCCTCCAGTTTCCGGGGCAGCGCGGTTACCTGCACGGCCCGAGCCGCACCTGGCGCAGGCAGGAGTCGCAAACCAAGCGAGCGCTGAACGGCGCAGGAAGAGCGGGGACAGCACCCGGCTCGGGGGAGCGAAAGGCGGCGGCGGCGTGAGAGGCTGCAGGGCGCCGCGCGCCGCGGAGGAGGACAGGCGGCAGCTGCGCTCGGCTCGCTCTGCCCCGCCGGCCGGGCGCGCACCCGGGCTCGCACCGCGCCGCTGCGGGCGCACATGGCCGCGTGAGAGGCCGGCGGCCGGAGGAGCGGGAGGCGCCGGGCCGGGGCCGCAGGGCCGCATGGACAGCGCCGCCACCCCGGCTGGCCCTCACTAGGGGCCCCCAGCCCGCGGGCGCCACCTTCCCTCCCCACCACCGCGACCATGGTGCCTCGGCGGCCGCCCGAGCCGAGAGGAACCGGCCGGAGCCGCTGAGCCGGGGGGCCCCCGTGGCGGCCGGGAGCTGCATGGGGGAGCGCGGGCCGCGCTCGAGAAGATGCCCCGGCCGGAGCTGCCCCTGCCGGAGGGCTGGGAGGAGGCGCGCGACTTCGACGGCAAGGTCTACTACATAGACCACACGAGCCGCACCACCAGCTGGATCGACCCGCGGGACAGGTAGGATTTGTAGGCACCCAGGACTCAGCGAGAGGCTGCTGGAGGAAGGACACTGCGTCCCGGGGAAGGCAGCCCAGGTTGTGGATTTTGACAGGTGCCTCCCAGGCTCGGAGAGACGGGCGCAGCGGCGTTCTGGGGGCCGGGAGGCCGACAGTGGGAAGGAGAGGAAGGAGCGGGGGAGGGCTGATCGGGGAGACTGGTTCCCCAGGAATCTCACGGCAACTTGGAAGCTGTTAGGATGTAGATGGAGGTGAGAGGCCGCCGCAAAGCCCTGCCCATCGCCTCTTCTCCTCCCCGCCTTCCTCTCCTCTGGGGACGGGGGTTCCTCAGTCCTGCACGAGCGCGTCCTGACCTTGGTGGGCACCACGCCGGTTGGAGCACCGGATTTTTTTTTTTTTTTTTTTTTTGCTGAGGCAGGTGGCGTGTGAAATGGCTGGTGTGGCTCTTAAGCATCCAGACTTTCTCCTGGTTTTGGCTGCTTGGCAATTTTTTTGCCCACAGCACCCTCTCTCCATGAATATCCTGGGGGGGGAGGGGGAAGGACCACCCTCTGGGACCGCTGGTTGTCCTTTGCTGTAATCTCTGTGGTCAGTGTCCCAGGAATGCAGTTTTCACCTGGTAATTGTGACCTTGGGTGTCAGGTGCTTGTAAAGCAATGAAGCTAAATTGTTTGGCTGCTTCATGCGTGTGAAATGGCTGGTGTGGCTCTTAAGCATCCAGACTTTCTCCTGGTTTTGGCTGCTTGGCAATTTTTTTGCCCACAGCACCCTCTCTCCATGAATATCCTGGGGGGGGAGGGGGAAGGACCACCCTCTGGGACCGCTGGTTGTCCTTTGCTGTAATCTCTGTGGTCAGTGTCCCAGGAATGCAGTTTTCACCTGGTAATTGTGACCTTGGGTGTCAGGTGCTTGTAAAGCAATGAAGCTAAATTGTTTGGCTGCTTCATCTTGTGGGGTGGGAATGGAGGTGCCAGAAGTCTAGGATGGGGTGTGTAATCAAGATGAGAGTTGAGAAAAAGAAAAAGCAAGAAAGAAAATGTGAGCTGAGATTGCTCATAGTTTCTTTGAACACTTTGGTTCATTCATTCAACATGGACTGGGTGTCGTCTCTGAGTTCAGTACTATGCTGAACGTCTCATCAATTTAATCCGAAAGAGACATTTTTAATGCTGAAGAGCTCAGTGTCCCACGGGCAAGCTGCTTTAACCTCTGAGCCTCAGTTTGCCTGTTTGTCAGACAAGTGATTTGCTTGGAAGGGAAAAGGTGATAGTGAAAATCTTGAAAGTGGAAGGGATATGGAAGATCAGGGCCCAGCTCCCATTTTCAAACATGAGACAAACTTTGAGATCCTGAGGTGGGATGTGCTTGGGGTTTTGATCTTCCCACCACTCTGCCTTTTGCCAAATTCTCTGCCGGCTCTGAAGTTCTAGCCTCCACAGTCCCTTGTCCTCGCCTAAAACAGACACAAGTTCAAGTTTGTGTGTCCTCCCCCATTTTAGGTCCCAGCAGCTACGGAGCCCAGTGTGCTGTCAGCAGTTGAATGTCGAGGGCATTGCTCACTCACCCCAGGTCCTGAATCTGGGAACTTCTCTGGGGCACTGAGTGGATAACACAGCTGCAGAAAGCTGCTCAAGCAGCGGTCATTCTTTACCCTTGGAAGAGGGCACACAGTATAGCTTCCATAGAAAACTGACTTGGCTACGGCATAATTTCCCAAATTTCAGTATTACGTAGACCACCTTTTTTGCTGTATCACCTGTGTTATTGCTGACTTAATACTTGACATTGAATCAACCCAATCTGAATTCTTTTTAGCCACTTTTGCAAATGGGAAACTAGCAATATCTATTGCTCCAAAGAGAAAGGAACCTTTAAAAACTACAGTGGAAGGGGGGAAAAAAAGTGCTTTTCTATTTGAATTCACTCTTGTGGCCAGTCCATGGCCCCAGCAACAGGCCTCCGCAGCCTGTGTTTTTAGGCAGATTGGCAAGCAATGGAGAGGAAATAAAAAGATAACTGGCGCTTAAGGAACTACTCACTTTCTTGCTGTTCACTGGTTTTACCCTGTGTCTTTGTATCTCCGGTCAGCCCACCTGCACCAGCCTGGGGTGCGGCCCCTGATCTTGGGATGCTGAAGGTTTCTGAGCTCATTCTTGCAGTGAGCCAACTTTGAATATTTGGGGAAACAGCTGAACAGAGGGCGTCCACCTCTGCCTCCTTGGAATTCCCTGCCACACACCCCAGAAGAGAGTTCGACCTCACCCTATCTGTGTGGCCTGAGGCAAATCTCCTGACCTCTCTGAGGTGCAAGCACTCCTTTGGTGAGAGATAAAAGTTGATGAGATGGTCTCTGAGGCCCCCTGCCAGTTCTCAAATATGATCTCATGGACTCGCTTTGGCCTCACCTTATCCCCCGTGATTCCATGGCAGAATTGGGAGGAGGGCGGTAGGCAGGAAGGTGAGGGAGCTGTAAGGAGGAGGAAAATATTGAGCAAAACTAAAAAAGAGCCAGACTTCTTTGGGGTGGTGGGGTTTGGTGGGAGTGGTGGGGAATTCTGCCAGGGTGGTTACATCTCTGCAGCTGGTTAATGCTATGAAACAAAATATCACATAAAAGAAAAAAGATTCTGCTGGGTGTGTGTTTGTATGTCTGTGTGTGCACCCATTTGTCTCTTTTTTTTTTTTCTTATCTGAATCAAGGAGCTATGCCTGCCCATTCCCCTGAATTTAAAAGAAGTAAGTCAATGGTCCTTCAGTTAGAAAAGTGATTTCTTAGCCACTGAGAACAAAATAGCGTCTCGGGTTACCAACCCTGAAGAATGTCTTGGCACATTCTTCCCTCCGGGCCTGAGCTGTTTTGTGTGTGTCCGCCATGGAGGCTGCTGGGGGTAGGGAATCCAGTTTTCAGCTTCCCCTTTCACCAGGGGGTTGGAAGAGCAGCCAGGCAGCCAGCCTTGCCAACTCTCTCCCCTTCTCACCCAGGGGAAGACTGGGAGGCCGAAATTCCTGAGGACGGTTGTCCCAACAACCAGAGAGGGGCCAGTGGGCAGCTCGGGGCCCTGCCGACTGGGCCAAAGGCTCCGCCAAGCTCCGCGGGCTCCTCCTGAGGTAGGGCTGGTCTTAGAAGGTGCCAGGTCCTTGGGGAATCAGGTGCTGTCGATCTGGCCACGGAGCAGTGCCCCTTCAGCAGAATAACCCCGGATTCTTCTGGAAGCTTCCAGCCAAGGGCCAGCACTCCGGGTGTATTTAACTTAGTGGTATGCAACAACAA
This sequence comes from Aepyceros melampus, assembly GCA_006408695.1. Classification (NCBI taxonomy): domain Eukaryota; kingdom Metazoa; phylum Chordata; class Mammalia; order Artiodactyla; family Bovidae; genus Aepyceros; species Aepyceros melampus. The sequence goes on along the minus strand of SJXQ01001596.1, from coordinate 241,653 downwards.
ACGCATTGATTGTTCTCTGAGGAAGAATGGATTTTTGGAACTGGCCCTGCCAGAGAAGGTTCCTGAAGCCTAATTCCTGCTCCTTGGTGTGTGTTGCGGGGGTGGGGGGGCTGCGTTCAGATTTTCTTCACCTGGGAGCTCTGGGGAACAGTTTCTGTGTCTGTGTGATCAGTGCTGGAGGCCCACGTGTCTGGCAGGCCTTGTTGAGAGAACCCAGCAACTTCTCTCATGATATGCAGAGGAATTTTTGCCAACCCTGTTATTACAGGAACAATTCACAGTGTAAGATGTTGGGCTTTACAGCAGGCAAAAGATCTTAATCTCCTTCTGGTCACAGGCCCTTAGAAGCTTCCAACAGAGGTTAAGGACGTTTCTCGAAGAAAAGCATGAACAGGGCTTTTGGCGCATCATTTCAGGGGGTTCACCGACCCCAGATTCATAACCCCTGCCATGGATTAGCTTAGAAACTGCTCATCACTACCTGTATGCCCTCCTGTTTAGCTGAGACATAATGATTGAGCACTGACTGTATTCAGGCAGTCTGCTGAGCACTTTACATGGAGGATTTCTTTTAATCCTCCTAACAATCCCGGGAGTAGATTATCTACCTGAGAAACCTCGAGGCTTAGGGGGCCTAAGTTCAGAGAAAACCACTCAGCTTCTGAGGAGCGGAGATGTGATTGCGAGGCATGTCGACTCAGAACCCACATTTCTGACCACTCAGCTGCTTGGAATCCCTTGCAGAATCAAAAACCTCTGCTCTACTGCCTAAGGAATTCAGCCTTGGGGAATGGAGCCTGGACAGGCATGATTTCACTTACCTGCTGCCATTCTGGTGTGGCCAGGCCAGTTATTCAGAGAGCAGTGTAAAAAATGGGAAGAGGGGACTTCCCTGGTGGTCCAGTGGTTAAGATTCTGCACATCCACTGCAGGGGTTGTGGGTTCAATCCCTGGTTGGGGAGCTAAGGTCCTACAAGCCACATGGTGGGACCAAAAGTAAACAAATAGATAAAATTAAAAAACAAAAGAAAATGGAAAGAGTCTTTGAATCTTGACATCTTTGATCTGCTGCTTATTACCTGAGTGACCTTGGCAAGTTATGTATTCTCTCTGAGCCTCAGTTTTGTCTTCTTTAGGATGGGATGATATACATCAGCTGTCAAGAGCATTTTGAGCATGAAATAAGTTAAATTGGGCAGGAAAACTATCACAGAGCCTCATATATCAGTAGATACTTGGGAATGCCAAATCTTTTAGCTTTTACAAGGAGGTCAGTAAAGAATCTGCCTGCAATGCAGGATCTTCAAGGGTAGGGAAGATCCCTTGAAGAAGGCAAAGACAATCCACTCCAGTATTCTTGCCTGGGAAATCCCATGGACAGAGGAGCCCAGTCAATGAGTGCACGAAGAGTCGGACTGACTAAGCGACTAACACTTTCACCTAGAAAATACCTAAGTCAAATGGAGACCAAGTCTCCATCCAGTTCTGTTCTGTTCAGTTCAGTCACTCAGTCGTGTCTGACTCTTTGTGACCCCATGAACTGCAGCATGCCAGGCTTTCCTGTCCATTACCAACTCCTGGAGTCCACCCAAACCCATATCTATCGAGTTGGTGATGCTATCCAACCATCTCATCCTCTGTCATCCCCTCCTCCCACCTTCAATCTTTCCCAGCATCAGGGTCTTTTCAAATGAGTCAGCTCTTTGCATTAGGTGGCCAAAGTATTGAGTTTCAGCTTCAACATCAGTCCTTCCAAGGAATACTCAGGACTGGACCGGTTTGATCTGCTTGCAGTCCAAGGGACTCTCAAGAGTCTTCTCCAACACCAACAATTCAAAAGCATCGATTCTTCAGTGCTCAGCTTTCTTTATAGTCCAACTCTCACATCCATACATGACTACTGGAAAAACCATAGCTTTGACTAGATGGGCCTTTGTTGGTAAAGTAATGTCTCTACTTTTTAAAATGCTGTCTAGGTTGGTCATAGCTTTTCTTCCAAGGAGTAAGCGTCTTTAATTTCATGGCTGCAGTCAGATATTAAGAAGAGGTGGCAAGAATACACGGAAGAACTGTACAAAAAAGATCTTCATGACCCAGATAATCATGGCGATGTGATTACTAATCTAGAGCCAGACATCTTGGAATGTGAAGTCAAGTGGGCCTTAGAAAGCATCACTACGAACAAAGCTAGTGGAGGTGATGGAATTCCAGTTGAGCTGTTTCAAATCCTGAAAGATGATGCTGTGAAAGTGCTGCACTCAATTTGCCAGCAAATCTGGAAAACTCAGCAGTGGCCACAGGACTGGAAAAGGTCAGTTTTCATCCCAATTCCAAAGAAAGGCAATGCCAAAGAATGCTCCAACTACCGAACAATTGCACTCATCTCACATGCTAGTAAAGTAATGCTCAAAATTCTCCAAGCCAGACTTCAGCAATATGTGAACCGTGAACTCCCTGATGTTCAAGCTGGTTTTAGAAAAGGCAGAGGAACCAGAGATCAAATTGCCAACATCCGCTGGATCATGGAAAAAGCAAGAGAGTTCCAGAAAAACATCTATTTCTGCTTTATTGACTATGCCAAAGCCTTTGACTGTGTGGATCACAATAAACTGTGGAAAATTCTGAAAGAGATGGGAATACCAGACCACCTGACCTGCCTCTTGAGAAATCTGTATGCAGGTCAGGAAGCAACAGTTAGAACTGGACATGGAACAACAGACTGGTTCCAAATAGGAAAAGGAGTACGTCAAGGCTGTATATTGTCACCCTGCTTATTTAACTTATATGCAGAGTACATCATGAGAAATGCTGGACTGGAAGAAACACAAGCTGGAATCAAGATTGCTGGGAGAAATATCAATAACCTCAGATATGCAGATGACACCACCCTTCTGGCAGAAAGTGAAGAGGAGCTAAAAAGCCTCTTGATGAAAGTGAAAGAGGAGTGTGGAAAAGTTGGCTTAAAGCTCAACATTCAGAAAACGAAGGTCATGGCATCTGGTCCCATCACTTCATGGGGAATAGATGGGGAAACAGTGGAAACAGTGTCAGACTTTATTTTTCTGGGCTCCAGGATCACTGCAGATGGTGACTGCAGCCATGAAATTAAAAGATGCTTACTCCTTGGAAGAAAAGTTATGACCAACCTAGATAGTATATTTAAAAGCAGAGACATTACTTTGCCTACTAAGTTCTGTCTAGTCAAGGCTATGGTTTTTCCTGTGGTCATGTATGGATGTGAGAGTCGGACTGTGAAGAAGGCTGAGCGCCAAAGAATTGATGCTTTTGAACTGTGGTGTTGGAGAAGACTCTTGAGAGTCCCTTGGACTGCAATGAGATCCAACCAGTCCATTCTGAAGGAGATCAACCCTGGGATTTCTTTGGAAGGAATGATGCTGAAGCTGAAGCTCCAGTACTTTGGCCACCTCATGCGAAGAGTTGACTCATTGGAAAAGACTCTGATGCTGGGAGGAATTGGGGGCAGGAGGAGAAGGGGACGACCGAGGATGAGATGGCTAGATGGCATCACGGACTCCATGGACGTGAGTCTGAGTGAACTCTGGGAGTTAGTGATGGACAGGGAGGCCTGGCGTGCTGTGATTCATAGGGTCGCAAAGAGTCGGACATGACCGAGCGACTGAACTGTCACCATCTGCAGTGATTTTGGAGCCACCCAAAATAAAGTATTGTTTCCCCATCTATTTGACATGAAGTGATGGGACCAGGTGCCATGATCTTAGTTTTCTGAATGTTGAGTTTTAAGCTAACTTTTTCACTCTCCTCTTTCACTTTCATCCAGAGACTCTTTAGTTCCTCTTCACTTTCTGCCATAAGGGTGGTATCATCTGTGTATCTGAGGTTCCACATCAGGAAAGGAGTACATCAAGGCTGTATATTGTTACCTTGTGTATTTAACTTATATGCAGAATACATCATGCAAAATGCTGGGCTGGATGAAGCACAACCTGGAATCAAGATTGCTGGGAGAAATATCAATAGCCTCCAGCTCTGTAGCAGTTTACAACTGGCATGGACCTTTCTGGCCATGTCTAGCCCTGTCATTTCACTTGATGAAACTGAAACCAATGTCTTGCCCCAGGTCACACAGCAAGTGTCAACCTGAGTCTCTGGTGAAAAGTGAAAGTCGCTAAGTCGTATCGAACTCTTTGTGACCCCGTGGACTATACAGCCCATGGAATTCTCCAGGCCGGGATACTGAAGTGGGTAGCCTTTCCCTTCTCCAGGGGATCTTTTCAACCCAGGGATCGAACCCAGGTCTCCCGCATTGCGGGCAGATTCTTTACCAGCTGAGCCACAAGGGAAGCCCAAGAATACTGGAGTAGGTAGCATACCCCTTTTCCAGGGGATCTTCCTGACCCAGGAATTGAACACGGGTCTCCTGCATTGCAGGCGGCTTCTTTACCAACTGAGCTACCAGGGAAAGGTCTCCTTTCTTCTTTCTCTTATGTAAATTTTCCTTGAAAACCAGACCCAGTTTCTTCTCATCCGCTGTAATAATTTGAGAGTATTTTATGCTTGTGGTTTATCCTCTGTAATCCTTTTTGGCTGTGCAGATGACCAGCAAGTTTCTTTCATCGCGTCACAATCATGTGTGAGTCGTGTCATAGGAATGTGTTATGTGTCGAGCAAAGTACAGCAATTGCAAGTGCACTACTGTTTTTATAATCAATTTAAATAGATTTAAGGTTATTGTCAGACTAATGTCACTTTCCACCAATTTACATTCTGACATGCTTTCTTAAGCGGGAATTATAACCAGCCTGCCAGGGAATTTACCCAAAGCCTCTATTCTCCATGCTTCTGCTCTTAATGATCCACTAATACCTTTAGTTTGGGCCTTTACAATTATGAGAGGGCTTTTCTTCTCCTTCCAAGGCCTGAATTTATGATCTACACGTCTCGTGGGCATCTGCAGTGCACAGGAGTATCTTATGTCATTCATTAAGAAAGAAATAAGGTTAAAAGGCACTAGTCTAGCTAACAGGAAGAAGCAAGAGGCTTTGGAACCCACAAATGAATAATAATAAATGTTAATATGTACTCTGGGCTGCACGCAAAGTGTTTTATATTATGATCTCATTTAATCCTTTTGCCAACCATATAAGGTAAATAGTGTTGCTCACTCCATCTTCAGATAAGGAAACAGAGACTTAGAAAGGTTATGAATTTGTATTTGCTCAAGGTCACCACCACTAGGAGATGCACCCAGGATTGGAGCCCAGGTGGTTGAATTCCTGAATCCACACTTGGATTGTGCTGTGCTTAGTCGCTCAGTCGTGTCCGACTCTTTGCCACCCCATGGGCTGTAGCCCGCCAGGCTCCTCTGTCCATGAGGATTTTTCCAGGCAGGAATACTGGAGGGGTTGCCATGCCCTCCTCATTGTCGCCATTTTAGGACTCCAGATGCCCTGTCGACAAACTGGGCTGGAAGGTTACCATTCACTCCTAAAATGAGGCCAGCCTGCTGTGGATCCAGGGAAAGATGCTGGCAAGGAGGCTTGATGAGAAAAGCCAGTGAAATCCACATGGTGGCTTGGGAGACCAGCGGGCACAAAGGCTACCCTCTGGGAGCCACCAGCCAACCAGAGCTCTGGGAGGCAGGGAGAGAACAGAGACGGAGGCAGGGAAACCCTGAAGGATGCAGTGTGTGGAGTTCAAAGCCGTTCCCAAATTGCTTGGGTGAATGCTCCCAGCAGCCAGGGACTTAGTAACCACTAAGGCGGCTCCTTCCTGTTATTGCCCCTCCTGCTTTTGGCCTTGACAAACTGACCTGATTCCCCACTCCCCTGGGAGCCCAGGGAGCCTTGCAACACGGCCCTTTTGAAGAGAAGAGAGTCAGGTTGCCTTAGTTACTAAGAAGGTTGGAACGCCAAGCTCAGGTGCACAGAAGGAGAGACGAGGCTAGAATAAGTGGGAGTTGGAAGGTGGCCGGCCTGCTGCTGCAGAAGCCTTGGTCAGATTTTGGCAGCATCTGCAGCGGTGCCAGCTTCACAGCACTTGCCTGTCCATGCTGAGCGCGCCTGGAGCGTGCTCTCCAGCCACATCTGCCTTTAGGCAATGACGATCTGCCCCCGGCTCAGTGAGGGGCCCAGGATAAGAGAAGCCCCCTTCCCTTGGAGAAATGGCCTGGGTAGCATCTCTTTGTGCTTCCGCTTGGATAGGGCAGAGGGCTGGATAGGGGCTGAGTCCGGGTGAAAAATACATGCCCTGCCTCTCCCAGCACAGAGGGTCCAGCCAGCCAGCCGCACACCCTTAGGTGGAACAGCTAGAGGCTCTGGTTGCTGCTGCTGACAAGCTTCTCAGCTGCCCTGGATCCCTGTTTCAGACTGAGATAAAAGAAGAGAAAACCCAGAAACTGGATACAGTGGCGTTTTGTTATTTAACCTTCACCAGCGGGCCATTAAGCCTCTGGCTCCTGAGCAGCAAAGCTCCTGCCAAAATAACGGGGCCGGGGCGGGGGGTGGTGGGGGCATTCACTGTTGTTGTGTGGGAAGACATAGAAAATTCTATAAAGATGCTGGACCAGGGAGAGGGGGTGGAGAAGAGAGCAGGGGCGGGGGGAAAGGACTAGTGCAGTGGGTTACTTCCCTGCACCACTACCCCCGCCCCCATCGCTTCTTCAGTGCTTCTACCCATGACATCTCACCATTGCAAAGAAACGGGATCTTTCAGTTTCAAATGTCTGCCAAAGAAAAAGGAGCAAGGCTTAAGTTCTCCTTCAATGGTCGGCCAGGAAAAAAAAAATGAAGCTGCATCAAGATTAGGGACACCTTTGTTGGCTTTTTTTCTTCCTCTGCTCCATTCATCACTCTCTGGCAGCCAAGACACCAGGCCAGCGGCAGCTGCTGACTTTCCCCAGCCGGCTGCCTGCTGTTGCCGGGCCCGGTCTGATGGCAGCCCGGCTGTCCCCAAGCTGGCTTCCTCCTCACCCAGTGGCAGTTACTTGTTGGGTTTGTCTCTGGGCTGCCCTTAGGATCCACTGACTGGTGCCTGACTAGGGAGGATAAAATATCAAGATCTGGGCATCAGGTGGCTGTTAGGATGAGATGACCCTGGGACAGCCTTCTGATCCTGCATCTGTCGTGGCTTCTCTTGGATAGTTAGGGCTCTGTGAGCGTGGCACTGTGTAGTCCAGGAATTTCTTCCACGTGCATTTGTATCATAACTGGCCCCTGGCGATCGAAATGATAATGGTTATATTTAGTCGTCTTTATCTAGGACCTGGCATGTGCCAACACAGTCTTTTGTACACAGTATTTTTCTGACTTAATGGGGAAACTGAGGTTAAGAATGGCTAAGGGACAAATTCAAGCTTGCACAGGTAGAAAGGGGCAGAGTTGGAATCTGAATCTAGGTCTGTCTCATGACAGAGCCTTACTCTTTGCACCACTGCAACCTTTTCAGTGCATTTGGAGAGAGGAAGGGAAGAGGGGAAGAGAGCAAAGAAAAAAGGAGCTTTTTAACTACGGAGATAACACACCTGTTAGCATATATACCTTGTTCATTATGGAGGAAAAATCTGTGTGGCTCCAGCGCAATGCTGGTTTGACATATCGCACAGTTCCCTGCAGTGGATAAGGTCTCCATAAGGATCTCCAGAGGCTGTCAAGTCAAGTCCTGCCTTTGTCATTTCCAGGTAGTAGGTCACCTTGAACAAATCCCTTCTCAATTGTGTAAAGCACTGGTAAGAAGAGGGCTTACCTACCTCCTAGGGTTGTGGGAGAGGAAAGGCGGGTCTTACCCAGTGCCTGCTGCACACCAGATTTTCACATGGGAGCTGGGACTAGTTAGGCGAGCTTACTCTTCTTTGCCTTGGTAGAGGAACAAGAACCATTGTCGCCTCCTTTCCCATTCAAGTTTCTTCCTGCTGAACCAGGGTTCACTTGAGCCACGTTGACATCAGAGTTTGCAAACCACCTTGGGGCACTTACTGTATAAATAAACCAATAAATTCTTTTCCCCCTGGTCTTATCAGAGACAAGCCCTTCTTTGGAATTTCTGGACTGAAGTGACTCTTGCCAGGGAGCTGGCACCAGGGCGGTGTGTGAGGCAGGGGTAATGAATCGCAGTGGTCACGGCTGAGCGAAAACGGCTGCTGTGGGAACTGGGTGGGGAGGAGGGGCACGTCTCTGGAATTCGTTGATAACTGCTTTGATATCCTGGTCCTTCACTGAGGCTTCCCCATGCCCTGCTGACGAGCCATTTGAGAACCTGCTGATTTTAGCGTGGAGGTAGCACAGAAGGGCATTGGTATTTATCGCGTCCCACCCAGCCTGAGGTTGGCCATTCATTCAGCAGGTATTTATTGAGTGCCTGCTGGGCTTCTGGCTCCGGTGCCCTAGCCGAGGATCAGAGCAAAGTCCCTGTTACAGTGGGGTGTACCCTCGGGTGAGGGAGATGGGCAAACAGTTAAACAGGCAAATTACATTATGACCAGGGGCTTGGTATTTGCTACAGTTTGACCTATCTCGGGAAGGTGGAAGGATGACCCTGTCTTAGACACTTAGGTAGTTGTGGTGTGAGCTTAGATTTGGATCTGGAGACCTTTGTGCCTTCCATAGATAGGGTGGTACCCAGAGCCAATGAGGACGAGCTGGTCACCTGGCGAAGTGCTAGGAATGCAAGAGTAACACAAGACCGTGTCCAGCTCATAACATTTACTACAAATTAGTGAGAAACTGTCATCAATCTGTGCAAATAGAAATCCCAGGCTCTCTGAACCTTGGTTTCTTTCCTGTTTCATCTGGACTCAGTTTAAAAATATTTATGGAGTGCCTATAAATGGATAGAGTATCTGAAATATGATGGACATTGATCCAGCACTGGGGATTTAGCAGTGATTAAGCCAACAAAAATCCTGTCCTCATGGAGTTTACATTCTAGAGCAGTGATCGTCATACTTGGGGAAGCATCAGAATCACCTCGAGGACTTGTTAACCCCAATCCCACCTCTCCACTCCCATTGCTGCCCCTAGTTTGAGTCAGTTGTCGTTTAATCACTAGGTCGTGTTTGACTCTTTTTCGACCCCATGGACTATATCCCTCCAGGCTCCTCTGTCCATGAGACTTCTCAGACAAGAATACTAGAGTGGGTTGCCACTTCCTTCTCCGGGGGTCTTCCTGACCCAGGGATAGAACCTGCGTCTTCTGCATTGCAGGTGGATTCTTTACTGCTGCTAAGGGGCCCGGAAATTTGAGTTTCCAATAGGCAATACTGCTGATTTGTGCCCTGTGCTTTGCACACCACAAACAATTGATTTATTGACTCCTCAACAGTAACCTGGAAGTGGGGAGAGTAGGGGAGCACCATCTCAATCCCTGTTTCACAAACAGGGAACCGAAGAAGGCAGATGAGGCAGCTTGGCCCTCCTTTTTAATGCTAATGGACTAAAGGAAGTAACTTCAGGAGCAAGCCCTGTTTACCTGCGTCCCTACGATGCTACGAGAAGTTTTGTTCTGGTTCTTTTGACCCAAAGCCTCAGTGGTGGCACAGTTCAGTAGGGTTTTTTCCTACATTGTGAAATACAGCACAGGGAAGCAAGAGGGCTGCGCAGATCCAGGAGAACATTTTCTTTATCCGAGAATGTGTGGAGTCACATATCCATGGTCACAGAGAGGAGCAGACAAAACAGTCTTCCCTGTTCCTCCCTGGGCTGAGCCAAGGTACCTGTGCCAAGCAGCTCTCCTATCCCAAGTGTAGGCAGTGCAGGCACGGGGAAGAGGCAAGGTCTATCCCCACAACAGAATCCTCTAGGGAGGCCTTGTCCATAGCTCTTCCCCTTGACCATGGCTTGGACTGTCCGTCTCAGCCTTGTCACTGGCTAGTTCGCCAATCTTGGTTAAGCCCCGTAAAGCCTCCTGAGGCTCAGTTTCTTCACTGACAAGATGGGAATACTTTAGAACCTACCTTGTAGGCTTGGTCAGAATCAAATTCAAGGTCACCGTCTGTGTAGTTCTAAGTGTGGTGGTTAAGGAATCCTTGATAGCTTTATCTATACTTTGGTAATTTCTGCTCAGTTCATGTATTTTGAGAACCAGAATTTTTTTGGACATAAGCCATTTCTCATTTCTCTGGAAAAAAAGACGGATCATACTTAAGCATATACACATCTTCCTGGTCAACAAAGACTCGGAGGCGTATCTTAATAGCTCAGAACATTTCAAACCAGCCTGAGTGGTTTATTCCCACTGCTGATATGAAACAAATATTTGCCAGCTGCTAGTGGAGGACCCTGGGTGTTTCTTCAGCCTCCTGACTGGTCACCAAGCCGGCCAGTCAGTCAGTCAGTTCAGTCGCTCAGTCCACAGCACGCCAGGCCTCCCTGTCCATCACCAACTCCCAGAGTCCACCCAAACCCACATCCATCGAGTTGGGGTGATGCCATCCAACCATCTCATCCTCTGCTGTCCCCTTCTCCTCCGCCCCCAATCTTTCCCAGCATCAGGGTCTTCTCAAATGAGTCAGCTCTTCGTATGAGGTGGCCAAAGTATTGGAGTTTCAGCTTCAACATCAGTCCTTCTGATGAACACCCAGGACTGATCTCCTTTAGGATGGACTGGTTGGATCTCCTTGCAGCCCAAGGACTCTCAAGAGTCTTCTCCAGCACCACAGTTCAAAAGCATCAATTCTTCGGCGCTCAGCTTTCTTTCTAGTCCAACTCTCACATCCATACATGACTACTGGAAAAACCATAGCCTTGACTAGACAGACCTTTGTTGGCAAAGTAATGTCTCTGCTTTTGAATATGCTATCTAGGTTGCTCATAACTTTCCTTCCAAGGAGTAAGCATCTTTTAATTTCATGGCTGCAGTCACCATCTGCAGTGATTTTGGAGCCCCCCCAAAATAAGTCAGCCACTGTTTCCCCATCTATTTGCCATGAAGTGATGGGACTGGATACCATGATCTTAGTTTTCTGAATGTTGAGCTTTAAGCCAACTTTTTCACTCTCCACTTTCACTTTCATCAAGAGACTCTTTAGTTCTTCACTTTCTGCCATAAGGGTGGTGTCATCTGCATATCTGAAGTTATTGATATTTCTCCCAGCAATCTTGATTCCAGCTTGTGCTTCCTCCAGCCCAGCATTTCTCATGATGTACTCTGCCCAGGCCTGAGTGGTTCTCAAAATGTGATCCCCAATCAGGACATCAGCTTCACCTGGGAACTTGTTAGATCTGCAGACTCTCCTGTCCCATTTTGGACCTACTAATCAGACACTCAGTGGGGGAGGCGGGTGATTGGGAGCCCTGGGAGCTGTCTTTCAAGGAGCATCCCAGGGGACTCTGCTGCCCGCTGAAGTCTGGAAACTATTGGCCGAACATTTGTAGCCAGAATGCTGTAAGATATTTTGTGGGTGGTCACTGGCAAAATCTGGCCAGGTTTGAAGAGCCTTCCGAGTATGGGTAGATGCAGCCCATTGAAATGGTCATCAGCCTGAGAACATTTTTATATCAACCCCTAAACTCATTTCTTTTTAAAAATATTTATTTATATATTTGGCTATGCCATGTCTTAGTTGTGGCCTGTGGGATCTAGTTCCCTGCCTAGGGATTGAACTTGGGCCCCCTGAATTGGGAGCACGGAGTCTTAGCCGCTGGACCATCAGGAAGTCACCCCACATGCTTACTGTCCAAGCGGGACCTCTGCACTTCTTGCTCCAGGAGTCGCCGTCACTTGACATGTTTGCATCAAGATTCAGCTCACATTCCCCTGTCCCTGGTGGTGATCAGCATCTTTGCTTCACCTTCCTCACAGACCGTTGTGCCCAAGGGAGCCCCATCTCTTGTTACTTCAGCGTGAAAGACTTGTCAGGAAATCAAATTCCCCTCGGACACTTTGGTGTCTGAAGGGCCTATGGGCTTGAACTGCAGCGTTCTTGCTTGCCCATGGCACATCCATCAGGATGTTTGGGGTTCCCTGGAAGTCAGTTGGGTCATCTCAGGTCTGAAGAGTCTCCAGCCATGCACGAGTTACCTTCCACTTCTGTTGCATGTTGGCTAGAATTGAGAGCAAAGAATGTATACCTTGGTGTGTTTCATTCCTGGTGAGAATGGTGCTAAGAAGCAGGTACAGCAGTGACCAAAGACAGACATCATTCCTCATGAAGCTTATAGATACATAATGAGAACATGAACCAAATCCTTACAGATCGGGAAAATAGAGGAGGCTGTGTTCAAAAGTAATAGGCCTTGTAAAGGACACCACACGTCAAGTTATAGAATTTAAAAGTTCTGTAGTCAGAAAAACTGTTTGCTTTTAGCTTTAAGTAAAAAAAAAAAAAAGAAAGAAAGAAAGATGGATCACTATTCATCTGTGATGACCACGCAACCTCTTCAACTGAGTTTTCTTAATTCTAGTCCGAAGAGCACAGCACTCACTGTAGTGGCAACAAGAGGTGTTTTTCTTTCTTTCTTTCTTTTTGTTTTTGAATGAAAGATTCTTTTAATTCTTTAGCAGTTTACAGTTTTCAAAAGTTTCACACATGTGGTTTCATATGGTCCCCTAATAACCCTCACCTCCTACATTGTCCCTCTCTTCTTCCCTCTTCCCGCTGGTAACTACTAGTTTATTCTCTGTATCTGCGAGTCTGCTTCTTTTCGGTTTTATTCACTAGTTTATTGTGTTTTTTAGATTTCACATGTGAGTGATATCCTCATTCTTTCTCTGTCTGACTTTTCTCACATAGCATAATGCCCTCAGAGTCCATCTATGCTGCTGCATAGCAAAATTTCATTCTTTTTTATGGCTGAGTGGTAATCCACTGTACATATATATCACGTCTTCTTTATTCCTCTGTTGATGGGCCTTTGATACCATCCTAAGTTTAAGAAGTGATGATCAGTAGACTTGTCCCAAATCATTCTAGAGACCCAACTAGGACTAGAATCCCTTCAGCCTCTCCCCATAACCTGGCCTACTTCTCGGTCCTCACATCCAAAACATCTCTTCCTTTCTTCAGGCATCTATGGACGTTCCTAGTGCTCAGGTGTTCTCTTTCCAAGAGTAAGTCTTCAGTCTGACTGAAGTTCCAGAAGTGTCAGCAGGCGACATGCACAGCACCTTCCTTGACCTCCCTGTAGCATCTTGCGGTGTTGCCAACTTCTGCCTTTACAGTGGTCTTTCTCATCCCTTAGCTTCTCCCTAGTGGTGGCCTGTGTCCCCAAGCCTTCCACCACCTCCTGAGCATGAAACCTCAGGTGCCCAGCCTCCTGCTGGATATCACTTCTCTGCCCAGACAAGCACTTCAAACTACCACGGATCTAAAGTTGAATCCAGTCTCCGACTCAACCAATGGCTTTGCCCACTGGGGTCCATCAAAGCCACCCCCACCTGTGTCTATTGAAACCCCACCTCCCCCACAGGCCACACCCACTCGTGGCCATTGAAACCACGCCCACCTTGTCCTTTGAAGGGCCACCTCCCTCATTGGCCACTTGGGACACCACTTGCTTCATGAAGCCTTCATCATGTGCCATCTCCCCCCGCTGCTCTGCTGGAAGGAATCTACTTTAAGTCAGGCCTGTTCTAGTCAAAAGCAGCAGAGGCCCGCATGACATGGCTCCAAGAAAGAGGCTACTGTGAGATTAGAGGTTTCACTGGAATTTAAGGAAGGTCATAGTGACCCCCACCACCGGACTGGCAGGAGCTATACTGGAGTCCGTGAAAAACAGTGTCTCCATACATGCCCCTCCTGTCACAACTCCAACCCCCGACCCACCCCCAGAGTTATGGTTTCTGCTACCTCCTGAAACCTTTATACAGACTTACAAATCTAAAGTTTGTTCATACATTCATAAACCACGTTATGAGTTAGTTCTGCTTTGAACTTGCTGTGTGACCCCCAGGCAAGCTACTTAATCTCTGTGAGCCTCAGTTTCCTCTATACAAATAAGGCTAAGAGTAATAAAATAATAGCCCAGTGCCAAGCCCCTCTCTAAGTGGTTTACACTTATTAGCTCAATTAACTATCACAGTAACTTTCTGAGGGAGGTACTATTACTATTGTCTTTATAGATGAGGAGATGGAGGCACAGAGAGGATAAGTAATTTCCCCGAGGTCACACAGCTAGAAAGTCACGAAGCTAAGATTCAAACTCAGGCTCTCTGGCCCCAGAGCTCATGCTATTAGATTGCCATTCATTGTGAGGGTTATTGTGAGAATTACAGCACAGATTCTCTTATTTAGGACACACAGCCCAGGGCAAGGCCCAGAATAATTACTTAAGAATGCTAACAGTCATGACATCATCACAGCATTAGCTTGCAGGTGACCCATCTGACCTTTGCAGCGCCAGCCAGTCTCGTAATTCTCCACCTCAGCAACCACAGCTAACTCCATGTCCTCAGTCCAGATTCTTTCGAGACACTCATTTGGAAAGATGACAGAGCCGGCCTTGAGCTGAGCTCACCTGGTTACAGGGAACCGCATCAGGGCTCAGGGGTCATGTACCCCCATGGGAGCTGTCCACTCAGGTGAGCCTGTGGGCAGCTGGCACCCCGAGGCTGTGCTTTCTCAGAACCCCCAGAGTCCATTTTTTGGAATGTGGTGGCAGTTCTAGGACCCAGTGGTTACTCTGAGCACATGCTCGATTCTGAGCCCCACTTTTGGCCTCATCCTCCATGTGACAAGTTCCCATTCATTATTGTGACCCTGACTTGTGCTCCTGGAAGTGGGACTGTGGACCAGCACACCAGCATCTCCTGGGAGCTGGTTAGAAACGCAGACTCTCAGGCTCCACCTCAGACCCCTGAGACTGCATTTTGACAAGATCCCCAGTGGTCCTTCCGCAGGTTAATGTTTGAGTAGCACTGGCCAGTCAACATGACTGATGTTTGCATCAGTTCAGTTCAGTCGCTCAGTTGTGTCTGACTCTTTGCGACCCCATGAATCGCAGCACGCCGACCTCCCTGTCCATAGCCCTGTTTTGTTCTGTAGCTGACTCTGCCTCCAGACACAGATAGCAGGTAGTATCAGTAAGCAGTGGGTTCTCACATCCAGGTATAAACACCACCAAGCACCTGGAGCTTCTCAGCCTGATCCTGGAACTCCACTTGGGATAAGGGATTGAAGCTGGATCCGGAAATAGGGGTGGAGGAAGTCTCAGTGAAAAGAGGATCACACCTGCTGAGAAAAAGGCCTTGAGAAAAGGTCTTGAGCCTGCAGCAGGCCTACCAGCAGGGTCAGAGGTCAGAGCCAATGCAGGCTGTAGGGCAGTCCACCACTGTGGCCCCCAGGGGGCAAGGGACAGTCAGACGATGGGAACTTTGGTGGCAAGGGCAGTGTCCCTTGGCTGTAACAAGGAATGAGGAGGTGGCCTGGCAGGCACCTGGCAGAAACCACAGAGGCAGGATTCCAGCCCTTAGACAACAGTGGCAAGAGCAAGGCAAGGAGGTCTGGGTCCCAGAGAAGCTTCCCAGGCAGGGGCATGAGCTGGCGAAATAAACAGCAGGTTCTGCACAACTCTGTCCCTGGAACTATCTTTGAAGAGGACAAGATACTGCCATGTAGGGACTAGCAGAAACAGTGCTGATGGCCAAAACTGGGGGCCAGCTGAGCCAGGGCCCATCACTCCCTCCACACATATTCCCCCCACCCCCCGACCTGCCTGGTGCAGCCCTGGTCCCAGCCAGGGGCAGCCTGAGTAGGGTGGCGCTGGGGCTGGAGAAGGCAGTCTCCTTGAGGGGCCCCCAGGATGGGAGGGGCAGGGAGCCAGCCTAAGGCTGCAGAGAAGTCTGTATGAGGCCACTGAGGACTGCCTCTCCTGCCAGGGGAGGTGTGGCAGGATCCCAGAGGGCTTTCCCATCGCCGCTCCCTGACCCAGCTTCACCTGTGAACAGCGATCCTGCCTAAGTGTGGACCTTGCCCCGACGCATTCCTGAGATAACCGCCCACCAGCATCCTGGGAGCACAGTGCCAGTGCCTCCGGGTGAGCGAGGCCCCTGACGCCCTCCCTGCATTCATTTCCAGTTTGTTGGATGTTGTCTGTCTGTGTAAGATGACTGAAGAACGAGTCATTAGTGAGCTGTCCAAAGTCCCTTTGGGGGCATTCCAGAAAAATGAACCAATATCCCATCAAAGCCATGGGTGCCGCATTCCTTCAAAGCAGAGTTTCTCAGTGTGGTCCACAGATCTCCCTGCCTTACTCCCCTGTGAAGCTTATAAAACCCAGATTCCTGGGTCCCCACCTGAAAACAACTGAATTCGAATCACAGTGAGGTTTCCCAAAATTTGCATTCTTAATAGGCTCCTCAGCCAATTCTAATCCACCTTAAACTTGAAAACCTCTCCTCCCACCGCCCGTGAGGCACTTTCTTTCCTTTGCATAAACCGGATCCTCTCTCTGCCTGCTGGTGCTACTCCCTTCCTGTGCTGCTATACCCAGATGCAGGGTCATCTCTTCCTGGGAGCCCACCTTGCTATCTTTGTCCCAGATCATGTAGGGGGCCATTGTGCCCCTGTTCTAACATGGCTCTTGCCACATCAGTGTCGTTTTTTTCATATCTGTGTTCTCTACTGAATGATAAAGCATTCCATCAAATCTCCCCAGGCTCAACACAAAGTTGTGTACATAATTAGGACTAATAAATGCCTGAATATACGTGAAGGCAGCTGAGAGGGATTGATGAAGCCACAGAGCAGAGGGTGAAGTCAACGCTTCCCAGTAGCAAGCTGCCGTATTCCGATTCTCCTCTCAGTCAATCTGAAGTCCTCAGTTAGTTTTGGAGCCAGAGAACAAGTATTGGACCCAAGGAGAATCCAGGGGCTGGCCTGGGGCACAGCCCACTCGTGTGGGCCTGAGGTGTCTCCAGTGGAAGCCTGGCTCCCTACCTACATTTTAGAAAAAACTCCAGCAGGTAAAAAAAAAAAGGTGGGGGAGAGATGATGCAGAAGAAAAACGACTCAAGGCTGGTTTGCCAGCCCCAAGCCTAACCCCAAACCCCAGGCCTCTAGAATGTTCAACACCCCCTTGCCTTGTCAGGCAGAGCAGGTCAAAGAACAGATCTATCAGACCCTGAAACGCCCAAGAGTCAGTCCTTTCCCCCAGCCTTTCTCAGAGATCACTACCACCGTTTTCAGTGTGAGACTCCAAATTGCCGTTTGCCAAACTGGGCAATATTGACCCAGCAGAAATCGCACAAAGATAGGAGAAGCCTGGGACCGGCTGCCTTCATGGAGTCGGTGAAGGGAGAGCCGGGCACCTGTGAGCTGAAGAAAGTGGCCCATCTCCTAGCTCTGAAAAACAAAATGCATTTCCTTATTCTTAACAACAGGAGCACCACGAAAACCTGCTTTACCAGTCCAGGGCACCTCCTGATCTCTGCCTCTCTGTGTATATGTGGGGTAGGGAGGGGAACAGGGTGGCTTTGGAAAAAGGCCTGGCCTGGTGAGACTCTAGGGTCAGCTCAGACAGCTGTGACCACAGAGGACCTCAGCCCTGGAGGCAGACTGACTCGTTGCATGTCACCACAGTCAAGTCGGAACTTTCTTTGAAGGGAAAGGATTGGCTGAATTGTAGGTGGCTGGGCAGAGCAGCTTAGGGGGAGCACCCAGTGTTAACTGTGGGCCCTCGGAATACTTCCGACAGTTGCCGATGAGACACAGAGTATTTTCTGCCGTATCAGTCAACAAAGATGTCCAGTCGTCAGCAATTGCATCCCTCCAGTTTGAGCCGTTGAGCCCTAAGGGGACACAGAAAGGAAAAGAATATCTGCCTTCTGGCAGCCATCAGACTATAGCATTCCCTTTGGAGAGCCCCAAGGAAGCTCAGGATGTGAAAAATACAAGATACTGGCCCCAGATAGCCGAGATGCACATCAAAGGAGTGGTTTCATGTGCACCTCAGCCCAAATTCTTGCATCTTCCCTTGTGTAGAAAAGCACTAAATTCCTTAATCTGGGTTATCTGGTTTTCTTTAGTTAACAGTAATCTTTCAACGTTCAGACTACCTGTTCTTTGTCATAGAGCTTCTATATAACCTGGCTTCTCTCCTCACCTCATCCAGAAGTTCTCTCAGGGTTACTTGAGATGTTGTCCTCCGGGCTTGAAGTCCTAAAAATTCCCACTGAATAAAACGTAACTCTCAACTTTTAGGTGGTAAATATTTTTTTAAGTCGACACTGAAATTCCATGAGGGCATCAGTATGATAGGATTTTTAGGTCATTACTGAATTTCTTTCATACTTTTAAAAAAATGTTATCTGTTTGGCTGCACTGGGTCTTAATTGCGGCACACAGGATTTTCTGTCTCCCGGTGGCATGAGGAATCTTTTGTTAAGGCACGCGAACTCAGTTGCAGTATGTGGGATCTAGTTCCCTGAGCATGGATCGAACCCAGCCCCCCTGCATTGGGAGCACAGAGTCTTAGCCACTGGACCACCAAGGAAGTCCCAGAAGGATGTTATTTCTAAATCCCCTCTCTATCTCTTCTCATCTCCTCAGATTACACTTGGATAGCTTCCAGGAAGAAGACAGGATGATGTTACTGTTTGTTCACATTCAAAAAAATGATACAAGTTCAAAAATGTTGTTTGATGCCGCAGGAATCGCTCCACCTGCCACCCCAGGCAGATTGACTTGTGCCTCCCTTCCCGAGGAGGCAGCTAAGGCCCCGAGAGACTAGGGAATTTATCAAGGTCACACAGCAAGTTGGCGAGAGAGTTGGATTTTAATGCAGGCATTCTGACTCCACAGCCCCAGGTGCTTGTCATTGCTGCGTGGTTGTCTCATAGAGGTCATTGGTGCTTGGGGATGTAACATCATAACCATTTATCCCCCATTTCTCAGAGCATCTTGTGTACACGTCCTGGTTAGAGGGTTAGTTAAGCTCTCACACTCTCCAGGGAGCAGTGGCTAGACTCCTTGCCTCCCTCCTAGGGTCCACAGGCAGTCAGATCCCATAGACCCTAACTGGTAGGGCGGTGAGGATGGGAGACCTGTGCCTGTGGCTGGGGGAGCCAGCAGCCAGGTCATGATGACCCACAGGCCACGTGCTCCCTGTCACTTCCTAGGTACCCTCCACCTCCCAGCACCTCCTCTCCTATCTCCCTCTTTGCCACCTGCCCTCCTGGGTTTGACAGCTGTTTGAAAAGGTGAGCACAAAAAACTTTTCAGAAAGTATCCAGTTCTCCCAGCGTCCTGGTAGCCTCGCTCACAGGAGAGAAAGAGAAAGAAAAGCAGGATTGTGTGGGAGTGAGAGCCAAGTGTACGAGAACAACTTAGACCCGATTGTTCATCATCCTAGAAGGTCTGTCTCCCGAACGTCCCCATTTGCAGTCAGGGGTGCCGCCTACCTTTGTGAGGGGCCACGCCGTGCTGAGTGATGTGTTATCAGTGCAATGCAATAGCCCGATGACATCATGAAAATCCAGGCTTTGGGAGAGAACATGTTCACAGGCAAGAATACAGTGATGAGGAGATGGAAGGGCCTGGTTACCTGGTATAATCCAGCTTTTATTGTATAACCCCAGAGTTTATTGGCCCCTTGTTCCTGTTCTCTTTGACAAAGAATGATTTTTTTTTTAAGACTTTCTGATTAACAATCAGTAGTTTAAGCCTGCCAGAGAAGGCAATGGCACCCCACTCCAGTACTCTTGCCTGGAAAATCCATGGACAGAGGAGCCTGGTAGGCTGCAGTCCATGGGATCACTAAGAGTCGGACACGACTGAGCGACTTCACTTTCACTTTTCACTTTCATGCATTGGAGAAGGAAATGGCAACCCACTCCAGTGTTCTTGCCTGGAGAATCCCAGGGATGGGGAAGCCTCATGGGCTGCCGTCTATGGGTCGCACAGAGTTGGACACAACTTATGTGACTTAGCAGCAGCAGCAGCAGTTTAAGCCTGCTAATCACCTCTTTAGCTTGGCATGTGGACTGAGGAAAGGCCATGGCTTGTAATCTGTTTTCTGAGGTCCAGAAATTCAAGTGTCGTCAGCCCCAATTTTTTTTTCAAAAACTAGACTATTATTCAGGATAATTCTTATAATTATAATAAACATTCTGAGGTTTGTTATGTAGAGATTTGTTTTAGTTCACTTAAAAAATTTTTTTCTTATTCTTTTTTTCCCAAAGTTTTCTTTTTCAACTGGGTGAAGCATACATAACAAAATGTCTCATTTTAACCATTTTTAAGTGTATGAGTTCAGGGGCCGTACGTACATTCCATCGCTGTGTAGCCATCACTACCATCGGTCTCCAGAACTCTTTTCCTTCTTGTAAAACTGAAACTCTATCCCCATTAAACACTAACTCCCCGCTTCTCTTCTCTCCCCCAGTCCCTGGCAACCACCTGGCAACCACCATTCTACTTTCTGCCTTCACCGCTCTAGGTGCCTCATATGAATGAACTCATACAGGATTTGTCCTTTTGTGACCAGCTTATTTCACTTAGCATAATGTCCTCCAGGTCCATCCATCCTGTGTGTGTGTGCGCACGCATTGTGCTCAGTTGTGTCCGACTCTTTGCGATCCCATGGACTGTAGCCTGCCAGGCTCCTCTATCCATGGAATTTTCCAAGCAAGAATACTGGAGTGGGCTGCCATTTCCTTCTCCGGGGATCTTCCTGACCCAGGGATCGAACCTGAGTCTCTTGCCTCTCCTGCCTTGGCAGGCAGATTCTTTCCCACTGCACGCTGTAGCCTGTGTCAGAATGTCCTTCCTTTTGAAGACTGAACGCTATTCTGTTGTATGTTTACATCATGTTTTGTTTATCCATTCATTTATTCGTGGACACACTTTCACCTTTGATTAGCATGAATGATGCCGCTGTAAATATGGGTGTACAAATACCTGCTTTGCATACTTCCTTCACATCCTGCGTGTGCGCACCCAGAAGTGGAATTGTCGGGTCATACAGTAGTTCTAGTTTTCATTTTCTGAGGGACTGCCGCATGTTTTTCCACAGTGGCTGCACCATTTTCCATTCCCGCCAGCAGAGTACAGGGTTCCAGTGTCTCCACACCCTCACCAACACAATTGTTAGTGTCCATTTTTGTTTTGGTTTTGATAGTAGCCATCCTAGTGGGTGTGACGTGGTATCTCTTGGTTGTGATTTGCATTTCCCTGATGATTAGTGATGCTGAGCACCTACACAGATATTGCTTTAAAAAACTAACTTCTCCTGTCATTTCAAGGCTGTGCCTGCTTAGTCACTCAGGCAGATTCTTTACCTGTAGCCCACCTGGCTCCTCTGTCTATGGGATTCTCCAGGCAAGAATATTGGAGTGGGTTGCCATTCCCCTCTCCAGGGGATCTTCCCAACCTAGCAATTGAACCGGGGTCTCCCACGTTGCAGGCAGATTCTTTACCATCTGAACCACCAGGAAAGCCCAGTATTTCAAGGCTAAAGGCAGTAAAATGTACAGTCTAAGCGCTGAATCTGAGAAGCCACGCTGCCTGCTTTAATGCTGGCTCCGCTTCTTTCTGATCGTAACCACAGGTCGCTTGCAGTATGTCTCTCTGCCTCAGTTTCTCATCTGTAAAGTGGGGTAATCAGCAAGTTGTCTCACGGGGCTGCTGGGAGGATTCTGTGATCTAATGCAGATCAGTCGCATGGGAAGCGCGAGCCCGGCTGAAGGTGTCTGCTGAGTGCTGGGCTTCGTTGCTCTGAGTGAAGAGCAGCATCTGTCGCTCGTCCCTCCTCCAGGGCTGGTTTTCCTCTCTGCCTAGTCTTTTCCAAGTGGGAGCCTTGGGAGTCTGAGGGGAGATGGCAGCTGGAATTTGAGCTTGGGCATGTCAGGGGGAAATCCATCCTGGAACTCGGCAGCATCTGGTTTTAAGAGTGAGTGTTTGCAGATCTGGAGGCCAGGAAATGGGAGTGTTCCTGGATCCAGTGCAAAGGTAGCTGCTCTGGTTCCTTCGGCCAAGAGCTATTGGAGCTGATAACCACGTGGACGAGGAATGGCTCCTCGCTGCCTTGAAGTAAGGCAGCTGGCTAAGGGTTTGTATTGCTGCATGTGTCCTCGTGGGATGCTGCACCCAGACCACCTGGAGAACTGTCTGCAGGTATACATACTTAGTCCTCCCTGGGTTTTGGGCCTCCCTGCGGTGCCCCACCCATAGGACATCAGCTCCCTCCCAGAGAGATTAGGGCTTCGCCTGTCCCTGGGGTAAATTCCAGGAGTGTCAGAAGGTCCCTGGGTTCCGCTTCCCAGGACAGATCTCTGACTTGGTCACTCAGCCCAAGGAAGGAGTCATAGGAAAGTAATCCTCATCTCTGAGCCTTCTCTGAAGCCTAACCCAGCTTCCTTAGGAAACACACTGAAGGATGGGGGGCTTCCGCCTCTCCTGCTAGTTTACCTGGTTAACTCCTTCTCAGGGCCCAGCTTCTAACATCAGTTCCTTAAGGGATCATCCTCTAACTCCCCAAATGGGGCCAGTGTTCACATTTCCTCACAGAACAGTATTCTTTCCCTTGAAATCAAAGGTTCAATTATTATTAGTTAAGATCTCACCTTTTTCTTTTTTTTCTGTTTAATGTCGGCCTAAGACTTTTATAGACCAGCCATTCTCAAAGTCTGTTCCCTAAAGGTCCCCAAGATTCTCTCAGAAGGTCTGCAAAGTCAAAACTTCATAATAATCCAAAGAAGTCATCTGCCTTTTTAACTTTACACCCGTCACGAGAGGACTGTGACGCTTCCTGGAGGTTGCATGATGTGCGGCTTTGCCATAGACTGATGCAGAAGCAGCTATCAGGACCCAACTGTCTTCTGTTATTATTTGTTTAGTTACTCAGCTGTGTCCAACTCTTTGCGACCCCATGGATTGAAGTCCGCCAGGCTCCTCTGTCTATGGGATTCTCCAGGCAAGAATACTGGAGTGGGTTGCCATTTCATCCTCCAGAAGATCTCCCAACCTAGGGATCAAAGTCAGGTCTTCCACATTGCAGGCCAATTCTTTACTATCTGAGCCATCAGGGAAGCCCTTGTCTTCTGTTAAATCATACATTTAAAAGATTTGCAAAAATGTGAAATAATGACACTCTTCTCACAATGTGGGAGAGGGGAGCTTGGAGAACATAAGAATCTGATTTGTGTTAACGTGCGATAGGTTTATTATTTTTATTTTCAAAGGAATTAATCTTTTCAAGTTTTCTCTGTTTTCAATTCCAGTATAATACATACTGATCAATAAAACCCGTATAGGGACTTCCCTGGTGGTCTCAGTGGCAAAGACTCTGTGCTCTCAAGCCAGGGGCCTGGGTTCAGTCTCTGGTCAGGGAGCTAAATCCCAATGCCACAACTAAGAGTTTGCAATTTGCAACTAAAGATCCCAAATGCTGCAATGAAGATCAAAGACCCTGCCTGCTGCAGCTAAAATCCAGCACAGCCAAATCAATAAATGCATAAATTAATAAATATATTTTTTAAACCCATATAAACAACAACTCTTTGGGGTCCTCAAGTTTTAAGAGTGTGAAGGGATCCTGAGACCAAAAGGTCTGAGTGAGAATCGCTGCCCTGAACAGGGATCAGGAACTTTCTTCCGTTGAGGACTAGAGGACCATACCCTCTCTGTCTTAACTGTTCGATTCTGTAGCATGAAAGTGACCGTAGATAATGTGTATACAAATAGGCATGGCTGTGCCCCAGTGAAAACTCTTCACAGAAACAAGCATGAGTGAGTCTGGCCCAAGGGCCATATTTTGCCCTCCTCTGCTCGAGACCATAAGCTCCAAAATGCCAGGAACCACACCTAACCAGTGAATTGCTTGATCCGCAACACCTAGTACAGGGCCTACTACTCAGTAGATGCTTCGGGATTGTAACAGAAATAGTATTTAGTGGCTGGTCATCCAAGCGAAAAATAAGTGACTTATTGAATTTAATAACGTCAAGGTAGGTAGATCTTGACTTCTTTAGCACATTATTAAAAAAAAAATCAAGAGGCAGGCCAGTTAGGGCCAGAGTGATGGCTCCAGGGACCCAGGTTCCTTGTACCTTTCTGGTACCCCATTCTTAGCATGTGACTTCCTTCATTAAACTCACCTCATGGTCCAACCAAACTTAAAGACCCTCAAGAGATTAAGCTGATCTGCCAATAAATGAACTGCCGATCAGAACAAAACTTAACATTCTTTAAAAAAGGAACATAAAATCCAGATATTTGTCAACTTAGCATTCAGAGGGTCTAACATCTAATAGAAAAGGTACTAGACTTCGGAAGAGACATGATGGAGACACACCCAGGAATGGCAGAGTTGCTGACATTAGTGGAAAATGAGTTTAAAATACTTATTACAGATATGTTTCAGGATTTTTAAGGAAAATAAGTCAGTAGGGAAATGGAACCAAATAACGATTCTAGATGAAAATGACGATGTCTGAAATGAAACCTTCACTAGATGGATTTAACAGTTGATCAGATACTACAGGAAGAAAGATCATTGGAGGTGAACTCAGGGCCACAGGAGCTATCAAAACTGAATCACAGAAAGGAAAAAAAAAAAGAGAAAAAAAGTGGTCAGAATCTCAGTGATCTGTGAAATGTTATTAATCAGTCTAACAAATGTAAATTTAGATTCCCAAAAGGAAAGGAGAGAGAGAGAATGAAAAAGAAAATACGCTTGAAGACATAATGGCTGAAAAGTTCCAAATCTGGTGAAACATATTGACCCATGGATCCAAGAAGCTCAGTGAACCCTAAAGCAAAATAATCATGTGGAAAATTAAACCTAGATACGTTGTAGTCACCTTGCTGAAAACACGAGAGAAAGAGGGAAATCTCCCAGAGGATAAAAAGATACTGGATGTAGGAGAACAATAAGAACTATTGTTATCTTATCAGAAACAATGCATGCCAAAAAATTAATTGAATAATATCTCTAAGGTGCTGAGATATGGAAAAATAGCTGGTCTGCAATTCTATATCAACAAAAGTATCCTTTAAAAATGGAGTAAAGTCAAAACCTTTGTTTTTAGATAAAGGCTGAGAGAATTTCTCACCAGCAGACTTACACAATAAAAAATGTCAAAAGAAATTCTTCAGGCTGAAAGAAAATGCTATCAGATGGAAACTTGGATCTATACGAGAAATTAAGAGCACCAGAAATATAAAAGACTTAAATTTTTTCCCTTAATTTTTTAAAAAGATAATTGTCTGTTTAAAGCAAACGTGACAGTATTATTTTTATTGAAGCAGGAAAAGAATCAAGAAACAGATAAGACAAATAGAAAACAACTGGTTAGCTAGTAGACTTTAGTCTAGCTATATTAATTATTCATTAAAAATAAACAGACTAAACAGGCCAGTTAAAAGATATTGTCAGGTGGTGGGAAAAAAACAAGACTGCAGCTTACAGGCTGCCTACAATAGATGCACTTTGATATTAATACACAGGTAGGTTAAAAGTAAAAGGATGGGGACTTTCCTGGTGCGCCAGTGGTTAAGAATCCACCTGCAATGTAGGAGAGGCAGGTTCAATCCCTGGTCGGAGAACTAAGCTCCTGCACACCGTGGGGCCGCTAAGCCTGTGCACTGCACCTAGAAAGTCTGTGTGCCTCAACGAAAGATCCTTTGTGCCTCAACTAAGACCCTACTCAGCCAAATAAATAAATATCTTTTTTAACAAAGAAAGAAACTTTTCAAGGGAAGCCAGTTTTCCAGCCACTGGGGCTTTGTTCCTCTTGTGATTTCCCTGGTATTTAAGAGGTGTGCAGGTCCTAGAATGCCTGAACCAACCGTTTTGAGCTTTTGTTGTTGTTTAGTTGCTAAGTCATGTCCAACTCTTTTGTAGCCCACCAGGCTCCTCTGTCTGTGGGATTCTCCAGGCAAGACTACTAGAGTGGGTAGCTGTTCCTTTCTCAAGAGGATCTTTCTGACCCAGGGAGCGAACCCAGGTCTTCTGTGTTGCGGGCAGATTCTTTACCATCTGAGCCGATAGACTGTACTAAAATAAATATTTTTAAACAATGTTATAAAAAAGGTAAAAAGATGGAAAAGATATAATATACAGATACTAATCAGAAGAAAGCTGGAATGGCTATAATGGTGGCACACAGAGTGTACCCAAAACGTGAGAATTAGCAGAAAGAGAGAGCTTTTATAATAGCAAGCCCATTCATCAGAAAGACATAATAATCCTAGATGTGTACACACGTAATAGTTGAGTTCAAAATACATGCATAAGTAAGTGACTGGATCCAGCAGAGCAAGTTTGCTGGCTCTTCGCAAGGGGAAGGGCTGATGGAGACACTCCCTCCATCCCGGCCTGTCTCCTCCGAGTCAGTGACGGGACAGAAGTGGGCAGGAGCAGGCTGACTCCACAGCCGGTTCTGCACTCAGCCTGGTGCACATGTGTGTCTCTCGGATGCCTCTGAGAAGGCAGGCCTGGGGCTCTCCCCTGGGAGCCCCTGCAGAAAGTTCCCACAGGCTCCTTCACCTCTTCTTGCCATAAAGAGTTTTCTGGAACCTGCTGATCTCAACATGGGATGCCAGCCAGGCCTAGAGGCCTTGCACCTGAGGTTGGAGAAGACTGGGGTCCTGGAGTGATGGCTGGGGTCAGGGTTGGTCACGGGGAACAAAAAAGGGCTGAGTCAGCACCAGGTGGGGCAGGGGACAGGATTAGGGGAATTTTTCAGCAATAACGAAATGTTGCCTGGAAGGGGAGGAGGAGGTTTCCAGATAGGGTGTGCCTGGCTGGCAAAAAAATTGCATCATTTTCAGTCCCATTTGCTGACAGTCCAGCGATAATTTTTCTCCTTTCCTCTCTTTCCCTTCCTTCTCCTTCCCTTTCTTCCTTCCTTTCAAACTTTAAAAAAACAATTGTGGCAAAGTACACAAAATATAAAATTTACCATCTTAAACATTTTCAGGGTACAGTTCAGAGGCATTAAGTATTATACATTCACATTGTTATGCAACCATCACCTCCATCCATCTCCAGAATTCTCTCCATCTTGCAAAGCTGACTCTCTGTACCAATGGAAACATTAGCTCTCATTCTGGCCCCTGGCTTCCACCATTCGACTTTCTGTCTATATGCTGACTCTACTAGGTATTCTTATAAGTGGAATCTTGTGGTATTTGTGCTTTGATGACTGGCTATTTCACCCAACATAATGCCCTCCAGGCCCATCCATGCTGTATGTAACCTGTATCAGAATTACCTTTTTGAAGGCTGAGTAATATTCCATTGTGTGCACATAACACACGTTTCTTATCCATTTATCTGTCAGTGGACACTGGACCTGCTTCTGCCTTTGGACTCTTGTGAATATTGCTGCTCTGAACATGAGTAGACAGCAATGATTCCTTTTTGTGTAATTTTGCTTTGTGTTAAGGTAATGAGGTGAAGGCAGGGATAGAGGTTAGTGGGTCAGGAACTTCCTTGGCAGTCCAGTGGCTGGGATGCTTCCACTGGAGAGGGTGCAGGTTCGATCCCTGGTTAGGGAACTAAGACCCCAAGTGCAGTGTGGCGTGACCAAAAAATAGAAAAAAAAAATAAAATAAAATAAAATTCAACACCCTTTCCCCCTCCTTACCCCACCTTCTTTAAAAAGAAAAATAAGAAATTAGCGGTTCAGAACACTTGACAGCCTTGTTTCACACGGGGGACTTAGAACAGAAATGAGCACCCGAGAGAGTCTAGCCCCGCAAATCTGTGTATCTGATGGTGCAGAGCTGCTGACGCTTTTTGCTAGTTGAGGGCTTTGAAGTCCATCCCCACTCTTCCAGCAGTCCTTTGCGCTTTGTGGACCCTGTGGTCATAGTTAAGGTGTCCTGTCTTGCTTTGGCTATTGTGACAGGATGGCCAGGTTCCAAGATCATTTTCCCGCAACTCATGTTGCAACTACTTCTGGAATTTTGTTCCGCAGGGTTTTCCAGAGCAAATTGCTGCCCTTCTCAGAAACTTCTTGTGGTTCTCCAGCGCCCATAGAAAACCCCAAAGCTTCTCAGCATGACTCAGGGCCTCACTGCCCTTCTGAGGCCCCTCCCCTCCCCCTCCTTCTCCCTCATTTTTGATTGGTCTATTCGTTCATCCTGTGACCTGTATTTTAGAATGTTTCCAATGTGCATGTCTTATGTTGACACACTGAAATGGTGTGTTAAAGGGCTCTGTACACAGGAAGTGCTGGAATGTTTCTAATGAATGAGTTTTACCTGGCATCTTATTAGCTCTTCAGGGATAACCTTGTGCGGTAAATTGTCTCATTCCCCAATCGACTAACCAGGAAATTGAGCTTCAGAACTGTTGAGAAATGAATTGTAATGTTGGTCCTTGAATTCAGAATCAGAAGCATGCCGTTGCTCTGAGGAAGACTGTGGCTTTATGAGATCCTGGAAAGCCCAAGGCAGCAAGAATAAGGGTGCTCAGGGGCTCTGGGTGCATTCTTTCACCAAGTAAAGATGAATTTTTGCTGGGGCTGAGGTTACCTGAAGAACCATGAAAGGTCGGTGCTTGTAGATGTCTGCTTGGTGAAAGCCTGACCGTAAAATCGCCTCGTGGAGCGTAAAGTTGGCTGCTTTTCCAACTTTGGAAGGATAGATAGAATATAAGCTCATGTTTGGAAGGAATATGCTTCTCCCTTTATAGGGAACCCGGGAGTAAGGAAAAGTCTTACCAAAACAGATTGCATTCATGCTGGTAAAATTCTGAATGCTCAGCTGGATGGGTGAGGAAGTTGGAGCAAGTGGGTGGATGCTGACTCCTTCCTCCAATGGGGCCGTCCCGCAGACATGCTGCTCCTGAGGACAGAAGAGAAATCAGAAACACCCACGGGGAGTAGTGGGGGAGGATGTTGAGGGACTTGCTCAAGGTCACTCAGCTAAAAAAATGCTGAACTGGGCCATCCACCCACAGTTTAGGAATCTAGGTTCAGCGGTTCTGGTGTTTCATGCAGGCTGCTTTTAATCTACGTCTTCCAGTTAGAGATCTGCAGTACAGTGCAAAGAACGCGGGCTTTTGAGCATCACTTGCAGTCTCGGCCAGGTGAGCCAGCTTCAATGCCCTCACCTGCAGGGCTTGTTTAAGAACGTTTATCCCTGAGTAGTGTTGAGGACTAGAGAGCAGTCAGGTTAAGTAGCCGGCAGGTGCCTAGGACAGAGTCAGTTGTTAATGCTGCTGTTTCCTGGTGAGTTCATGCTTCATCTGACCTTCCTTTGCTTGATGTTTACGACCATCACCTGGGTCTGCCTCACGTGGTCAAGACTCTTGGTTGATTACACCTTCAATGTGTGCTCGCTAAAGGAATAAAAGGTTCTGATTGGATACAAAGGGCAAACAAGTGCAGCCTCCTTGCTTTTCTTGGTAGCGCTTTTCCAGTGGTCACACCAGGCAATCGTGGGGTGGGGTAGGTATGGGGAATTTTCTCACTTCCTTTCCCCCCAAAGTATCTGCATGACCTCATGTTTGCCATGGCATTTGGCACTTACTCCATCTGCTCAGCCAGCATCCACCCTGGGCTGGCCATGCCCCAGCCCCTCGCCCACCTCCAATAAACCAGACATGCCTCATTGAGAGCATCAGGCTTGTCTGGAGCAAACAGGTGTACCTCAGGCCCCTTCCTGCTTAGGAAATGGCCTTGCCTTTGGCTCCCCCTTCATAGGGTGCCCTTTTCTTCTTCCCTCCTTGGTGGTATCTTGGTGGGCTTCCCTGGTGGCTCAGACTATAAAGCGTCTGCCTGCAGTGCAGGAGACCTGGGTTCGATCCCTGGGTTGGGAAGATCCCCTGGAGAAGGAAATGGCAACCCACTCTAGTGCTCTTGCCTGGAAAATTCCGTGGACTGAGGAGCCTGGTAGGCTACAGTCCATGGGGTCCCAAAGAATCAGACACAACTGAGCGACTTCACTTCACAGTGTACCCTTTTCTTCTTCCCTCCTTGGTGGTATCTTAGGAAGGAAGTCCTACCCTAGAGTTTCCACTTGATTGGAAGCCACTTAATTGATAACTCCATTTACCCTGGAGCAGAGGGACCCATAGTTCTGAGTTATGCTCAGAATTTACCATGTGCTGACGTCAAGGCCCAAGTGAAAAATTGAGAGGGTCTGGTTATGTGGAGTGCCGTCAGACACCCTGGAGAAGGTTTTGAGGTCTCTTATTTTATATAGTTTTTAAAAGGGTTCCTTCTTCTTTTGAGACAGAACTTCAAAGGAAACATTCCAGGCCACACTTCCTTTTGGTAAATCTTAACCAGTGTAAATGTTTGCTTTGTGTTGTAAATCCTAGGAGGTGAGGTGGAGGTGGGGAGGAATTTCAGAAGCAGGTGTCCTGCCAGCCAAAGTTAAAACTTAATCTGCTCTTGAGGGTGTTTGGGGAGACGGGTGGCTGCGGAGCAGAGCATTCATAATTAACGAGCCATGCTAATGAACAGGGATTTGGAGACAGAACCTTTTTGCCAAGTTGTGCAAATTCCTGGACTTTGTGCCTGTGGTCCCCTGGAGAGGGAGAGAGTTTAGGAAAGCAGGACTCACAGGTGGAAACATCTGCTGGGGAGGTCAGTGAATGAGTATGGGAGGAACAGGGCAAAACAGTAGTTAAAAGGGTAGAAAGATAAGGGGGAAGGTGAAATGATATGGAGCCGTAATCGTTAATAACTAGCATAGTAGCTCAGTTGGTAAAGACTCTGCCTGCCGGGGTCCAGCCCCGGTGGATCCAGGGAATTCAAAGGGGAGATGAAGTCGGCGAGGAAAAAACTTATTTATTATTAATATAAGATTAGATGAGGAAATAATAGTATAGTAGGAAAATTTAGATGGAGAAAAGAAGGCTGAAAAACTTGGTTTATGTGGAAAGCCAATAAAGTTCCAGTCAAGGAGCTTGCACCATCTACGTTAGGCCACGGGCGTCCGTTTGAATATCGGAGAGTGCCCCGCCCTGCACTCTCTCTCTTACGGATCTTAGAAGCCGGGACAAGTAAGTAGACACGGCGAGCCTTCACGCCCCAGATGGGAATTCAGGCTGAAATTAAAGAGGAGACACGGGGGAAACCAGTCCTTCCAATGACTAGCCCTGGCCCCTATTGCCTAGAAAGGCCTTTTATACCTTTTTTGATTGTACATAGAGATCAATGAGTAATACAAAATTAGCAGCGTCAGCAGCCCAAAAACCAGGCTTTCTTTTTGCATCCCCCCCCCCCCCCCCGTATACAAAAGGTCTCAGGCGGTTTACATTATCTTCTGGCCAAGAGGCCTGTTAACATTTTTGTGGCTCTCTTCCTGGGTAATTGTCTATCAACCAGAAAACTCCTTTTCCCTAGAAGTGTTTTTTCTTTACTCTGCATCACCCTCAAAGTACCAAATAAAGTTACATTCCTGTAGAACAAAGGTGCAGTGGGTTATAACAAAGAAAGTACTTAACTCAAAGATCTAATATTGCTAATACCAGGTCTACTACCTGTTTTTCTATGTACCAACTATATCTAAATAAAAGATATGAAAATTTGGCAGCAAGTACTGGCTCAACAAATGAAACCTTTAATCAGTCCTATTCTAATGATTTTGACTCCTCAGAAGCTCCTACATTCCTAGGATATTTTAAGCTTCCTGTGCCTCCTGCGGTTGGGAGGCCTCAAACAATCACATGCGCAGCTGTACGAGTCCTGCAGGCAGGCTAGAAAGCCATCAGAGAGGTTTTTGGATTGAAATACTCTTTCAAATGCAGAAGACTAAAGCCCTGAGTTGACTTTTTCCAGAGAATGTCAGAAGAGTGGAAAAGCAGGCAGATTCTTATTATTGGGGGTACATGCTCAGGAAATGCCAGGGGGAAAACCTGAGATCTGACTCGACCTTGCCCATCAAATCTCTGCTGCATGACCTTGTCACGGGTGGGATTCCTCACGCTGGCTTCCAGCATCTGCCTGCAATGCAGGAGACCTGGGTTTGATCCCTGGGTTGGGAAGTACCCTGGAGAAGGAAATGGCAGCCCACTCCAGTACTCTGGAGAATCCCGTGGACAGAGAAACCTGGCGGGCTACAGTCCATGGGATCTCAAAGAGTTGGACACAACTGTGCAACTAACTTTCTTTCTTTCTTCTTTGGTTGAAATGTCAATTCTTCAAACAGTTGTTAAAAGAAGTATCCACTTTCCTGCCACTCCTGCCGAGTCCCCTTACCACACACAGGAACATAATACATTGAACAGGAGGGTCTGGGGAATTGGCTTGGGACCCACACAAGGGCTTCCCTTGTGGCTCAGCTGGTAAAGAATCTGTCTGCAATGCGGGAGACCTGGGTTCGATCCCTGGGTTGGGAAGATCCCCTGGAGAAGGGAAAGGCTACCCACTCCAGTGTTCTGGCCTGGAGAATCCCATGGACTGTATAGTCCGTGGGGTCACAAACAGCTGGACACGACCGAGTGACTTGCACTTTATTTCCACATTCTCCAGGGAAAAGACTTCAATTTGCTGCTTTAAATCTGGGGTGGGAGGGAGTTTGGGGGAGAATGGATACATATATCTGTGTGACTGAGTGCCTTTGCTGTCCATCTGAAACTGTCACAACACTGTTAATCGGTTATACACCAATACAAAATAAAAAGTTAAAAAACAAAGGCCAATTTGCTGCCTAAGATATACCCCCTTGGAAGAAGCCCTTGAAAACCTGGGCCATTGTGTGGAGGGAGGCCACGTGTACCTTGTACAACTTGGGCACAGGCATTCACCTTCTCCTGGACTCAGTCTTCCTGTCAGTGAAATGGAGAGCTGCTGACATGTGCAGAGTCTTGAGGATTCATGATGATTGTGGGTGTTTGCTCCGGCGTTCAGTAATCGTGATTGCCACCCTTACCACTGCAGAGCCCATCCTGCAGGGGTGGGATGTGCTGGAGGGGGTGGCTTAGCAGGAGAGGCTTCTGGGGACCTCCCTCCACCTCCCTGCACGCACACTCCGAGACCCCTTTCGCCTTTTTCTTTCCTCTGTTCCTCTAGAACGAGTTGGGGCTGGTAGGGAGGGAGAGGGACAGAGCACAGGGAGAAGGATGCCGTGATTTGTTGGCAGGCAGCAGCTGGTTTTGGGGACTACAGGGCTCTGCAGTTCCGTAAGAGGAAGATGGGGAAAGAATGGGGTCCCATCCTGGTCTTCTCCCCTAAAGCTGCTGAGTCCTCACTAACTCTTGGTGCCTCCAGAATCCTGACCTCCAATCCTTCCCTGCTTCCCCCAGAGCCTGCAGTTGACCTCAAGGCAGAGCTGCCAGGAAGTGAGCTGAGTGACTCACTGCCTTCCCTAGTTTGGGGCCATCAGAACCCCCTCTCCCACACGGGGGGAGTCATGCTTCAAACCACAGCTTTGCCCCTTCCTCGTTTAGCCTTAAGCCTGAGAGCAACCAGGAAGTAGACTAAACATCCACGCTGGGCGCTGCCTAGTAAGCTGGCGAGCATCCACACAGTGGGGCGCCATACAGTTAACAGTGAGACAGAGCTATGTGTGCTGTTACGGAAGGAATTCCAGCATGTATGGTTCGGCAGACTGCAAGAGTCAGAAAAGTATGTTTTGTGTTTAAAAATGGGGTTAGATACACATCCATGTGTAGTTGAGTCTTGTAGAGGGGCTCCAAAGCATCATGCATTCCACAGAAACACTGGGCCCACACAGGGTAAAAAGACAGCACTGTATGTAAAATACGTGACTGATAGCACCTATTGTAGAGCACAGGGAACTCCACTCAATACTCTATAATGGTCTCCATGGGAAAAGAACGTGAAAAAGTATGGGTGTTCATATACGGATAACTGATTCACTTCGCCATATGCCTGAAACTTAATATTGTAAATCAATTACACTCCAATGCAAATTTTAAAAATCAAATTATTGAGAACCCCTGCCCTGCCCCCCCAGATAGCCGCAGGTCCAGCATCACCCTTTGAGCATCACTGCCTTGGAACCACTTTCTATTCCTCCAGCCTCGCCTTTCCCACTTCACTCAGTTCGCTGCCTGACTCATGTTGTAATCTGAGTTTGCAGCTCCCAGTCGATGGAGAAACTGGAGGGAGCTTGCGTATGCACCTGCCCCACAGTGTGGTCCATCGGTTCCAAGAAAGGCTTTTTTTGTTTGCTTTACAAAAACAAAATGTTAACATCTTCAAATGTTAACATGTTGCCACCTTCAAATTGGGGATGAATCTTAGAAATGTTGGCATGGTCATTGCCGACACATGACAAACTCTACTTTTCCTACCAATGTAGCTGGTACCATGACTCCTCTGTTTCAGCCCCAAACCATTTAAGACCTCTTGTGGATGGGCCTTTGTTCTTATCAAAAAATCTGTCTTTGACATAGTCTGGTAAAATCACGAAAGCATCAGAACCCAAACTCAAGGTAATTTTCAGCAGCTTGGAAGAAGAGCAGAGGCATTAGCAGACAGTGACCAGCAGAAAGAACGGCGCTGTGAGGAAGCGACAGGCGCAGGCGACTCAGAGCCCAGGAGGGTTCAGTTTATCAATCCTTGAGCTAACGTCGTTCGCTTGCGTTTTTCTTTTCGTGTGTGGGAAAGAGAGCCATATAATTAAGTCCACATCTGAAGAAGCTAAATGACCGTTTTTCATACATATAAAGTAAATATTCCGAGATAAAGAAAGCGCTGGGACCATAGTTGACTGGCGGTGCTGTTCTTTCTTTGTTGTTTACATAATAAAACTTTTGTTCATGAGGCTTGCTGTCTTAGGCATGATGCAGTCAAGTGGACGTGTGTTTTGTGTATGCTGAGTACACACACATGCTGGTATGTCCATGAAAATATTTCTGGAAGCACATTCAGG
Organism: Aepyceros melampus; assembly: GCA_006408695.1. NCBI lineage: Eukaryota > Metazoa > Chordata > Mammalia > Artiodactyla > Bovidae > Aepyceros > Aepyceros melampus. The sequence goes on along the minus strand of SJXQ01001596.1, from coordinate 206,942 downwards.
AAATCTTTTAATTGAGGGTAATTGACATATAACATATGTTTTAGGTATACAACATAGTGATTCAATATTTGTGTGTATTGCAAAATGATCACCACAGTAAATCTAGTTAGCATCTATCTCCTTACAGAATTTTTTTTTTTACTTGTGATGAAGACTTTTAAATTCTGCTATCACAACTACTGTATATAAAATAGATAAACAACAAGTACTTACTGCATAGCACAGGGAGCTATATTTAATGTCTTGTAATAACCTATAGTGGAAAAGAATATGTATTTCTATATGTATAGCTGAATCACTTTGCTGTACACCAAAAGCTAACACATTGTGAATCAACTATGTCAATAAAAAAATGATCTATTCTTAGCAACTTTCAAATATACAATATGGTATTGTTACCTATAGTCACCATGCTGTACATATTTCCTATGACTTTCATTTTATAACTAGAAGCTTGTACCTTTTGACTCCCTTTACCCAGTTAGTCCTCCTGCCCCCACCTCAGGCAACTACCTATCTGTTGTCTACACGTGTATAACTGGGAAGGAAATATTAACTTTGCTGTTATTTGAGGGGCTTGCGTTCATGGGTGAGGAGGGGAAAGGTTTTTGTTGCCTATGTTCACAGGTTGTTTTGTTTTAATACTTTCACTATATTTTCTCTGGCTTTTTAAGTTTTGTTAATTTTTTTTTTTTTTTTTTACTAGCAGTACCTCTGAAGTCTCAAGCCCCATATCAGACCTCCTGACCTCCTGATCTCTGGGGATGGGTCCGCAGGGGCTGGGGAGACAGCCAGGTTCAGGTATCCATCTAACCAGGCTGAAAGCCAGTATTTCCCCCCACCTCCAAGTCAGGAGATCAAGCATCCCCTAAGGCTCATCAGGGTTTCAGAGAAATCACTAATTAACTAACTTGTTGCCTTTCCCCTCTCTCTCCCCCTTGCTTCCTCAGATGTGTTTTAAGCACCTCTCCTGTGTATAGCCTCAAACAGGCTTCTAAGACTCTCTCCTTCCAGACTTCCTTGTAGAGCTGGAGAGGGATGTCCATTTTGCACTAGAGGTGCCTGCAAAACATGTTTGTCATTACGATGCTTGCCGTCTCTCTAGAGCCTTTAAGTCTGAGGATGTGCCTCAGACTTAGGTGCCTCAGGTGCTGGGACCACCACCTCCCGGCCCCTGCCCCCAGTGTGGAGGCTTCTCCTCCCTGGAGTGATCCTGATGCATGGATGTCCAGCGCAGGTTTATCAGTTATCAGATTCCAAATGCCTGGCAGTGCCTCTGTGATCTTTGCAACCCAGAGAGGCTGCTCTGACGTGATGTCAGTCTAGAAGGACTAGGAGATCAGTGCTGATGTGGCTGCCAGGGCTTTCCAGAAGGAGAGGGACATGGAGGAAGAGGACAGCCCCTCCCCCACCTGCACAGCCCCCAGCTCCCCCTCCCCCTTGCATTAGCCCAGGTCCATCATTTTGCAGACTTGGACACTGCTACTAAAGTTCCCTAACTGATAAATCTGCTTCTCTCCCCTCCTTACTCCACTGTCCAAGATAATCTTAATATCTATATATAATGTAATCTATAATTTTTTATAGAAGCTCAGTCTGATCATGCCATCCCCATGTTAAAAGCATTTTGGTGTGGACTTCCCTGGTGGTCCAGTGATTCGGGATCCCTGATCGGGGGAGATCTGGCATGCTGCATGACACAGCCAAAAAAACAAATGGAAAGAAATAAGACATGCTGACGCTCTACCACGCCTGGCACATGGGACAAAAGTCTGACCCTGATTTTGCCTCTCCTGCCCCTCCTGCCCCCCTCCACCCCGCCTTGTACTCTGACCACAGATATGCCAAGGCCTGGCGACTCTGCATTACTTGCAAGCACTAGTCCCTCTGCTCGGACTCTTCTTCCCTCCTCACTTCACCTTTTAATGCCTACTTACCCTTCGGCTACTTAATTATCACTTACTCCAAGGAGCCTCCTCTAACATTGCTGAGTAGTTCAGATGCCCATAGACAGTCACCGACTCATGCCACTGCGTGCTACAGCTTTGTAGACCTGCTCACAGTATTTGTGTGACTGACTGTCTTCTTTGAGGCGCTTGCAAGCTCCCCGAGGGCAAGGGGTCAGGCTGTTTTTCCATAGAACTCCATCCTCAGTGCCTGGCCCTGATAAGCTCTGAACACATGAGCTTCTGTGTTGAACAAATGAATGGCTGACCCTCCTGCTAAGCAGTGATGCTTCTCCCAAGAGCCAGTGGCTGGCCCCGCCCCCAGCAGGATGTGACCGAGGAGGCTGATTGGTGGGATGGAATGCGACAGGTCCCTCTGGTATCCTGGATACGCGAGAGGGTGGGAATGTAAACTGGGCCCAGAGGCTGCATTCTTGAAATTTCACTTCAGCCCAGGAGGAGCCTGCAGGGAAGTGAACCTGACCTTGAAGTTCTTGCTTGTATTTTTTTTTTTGCCCCTCTCTCTTAAAAGAGGCAGTCATGCAACACATTCTTTCTAAGGGAGCTGCGAGGTGGGAGCTCCTACGTCACGCTCCATTCATCACCCAGAACTACTTCTTTCTGGTACAGGTGTGCCTTCCAAGACTTATTGGCCTTGCACAGCCTGGAGGAGCTAAGGTTGCAGGAGCATACTCCCTGGGCACTTGCAGAACATCTGCAGTTTCCCAAACGAGATATCACAGACGTGTTGGTTTTTTTTTTTTTAAAAAACAGGCTGATAACAATGGCAGGTGTTTGCTGAGCATCTATTACACCCCCAGGAAATGTGCTAAGCACTTCGCCTGCTTCATTTCATCTGGTCCTCCCAGCACACCTGTAAGCAAGAGATTATTATGCCAGTTAAACAGATGAGGAATTAAGTCTCAAAGAATTGAAAGACCTGCCTTCGTCCACACAGCTGGGTGTGGAAGTATGCGAACACAGCTTTGTCTAGGAGCTTCCACGCCTCTGTTCTAATGCCTGTGCTGTCTCCAAGTTGCAGCTAGCACCTGACCAGGTATAGGTATAGTCTTCCTAGTACTTCACATCCATTCACCTGACTTCACAAAACTTGATGAGGAAGATATGATCACTCGCACTTCTCCAATTACTTAACTGAGGCTTAGAGAACTTCATCAGGCAACAGAACCAGGATTCAAACCCAGTTCCATCCACCTGCAAAGTCCTTGATTTCCTGCCCCTAGGGGACCTGGGAAGTCTGTATGTCATAGATCAGATCACTTTGCCTCTCTCTGCTCCTTAGTTTCATCATCTATAAACAAGGACATTGGACTCTTGTCAGGGGTTTTCAAACACTTTTTAGTCATGGAGCCCTATCTTCAGATGGAATCTTGCATTGAATCCTGGCGTGTGAACTCTTAGTTGTGGCATATGGGATCTACTTCCCTAACTAGGGATGGAACCAGGGCCTCTTGCATTGGGAACATGGAGTCTTAGCCACTGGACCATCCAGGGAGTCCTACCCCATATATTCTTATGTGGGTGGTAAACAGCCCTGCTGAGTATCCGAACACCCTGCTGTCAAACCATATGGCACTTGAGATGAATGGTTTTTATCTTTACTTTTGACTTTCGTCTTTCAACAGCTATATCAGTGATTCGTAACTAGAGAAGATTTCAACAGCTTTTCTGTCCCGGGGAACGTTTGGCAGTGTCCAGGGACATTTTTGGTTGTCACAGTTGTGAGTGTGCATCTGATGGCTAGGAACCATCCTATAATGCACAAAGCAATTCTTCCCATTCCATGAAGAGTTATCCGGGCCCGGATGTGAGCAGAGGCTCCAGGTGAAGGCCAAAGTCAAAAAACCCTGTTTAGAAAGATGGTAACGATGACCCTATATGCAATATGGCAAAAGAGACACAGACATAAAGAACAGACTTTTGGACTCTGTGGGAGAAGGCGAGGGTTGGGATGATTTGAGACAATAGCATTGAAACATGTATATTACCATATGTGAAATAGATCACCAGTCCTAGTTCGATGCATGAAACAGTCACTCAAAGCCAATGCCCTGGGACAACCCTCAGGGATGGGATGGGGAGGGAGGTGGGAGGGGGGTTCAGAACAGGGACATATGTACACCCATGGCTGATCCATGTCAATGTATGGCAAAAACCACTATAATATCGTAAAGTAATTAGCCTCCAATTAAAATAAATTAATTTTACAAAGTTAAAGAAACCCTGAAATCTATGTTAAGCACCCATGGTGTAGGCCTGGTCCCTGCCCACATGGCTCAGGTAGTCTAGTGTGCGTCATGGGGAATTTGGGGGTGGGAAACAGGGATTAAATGACCAAACAAAGAAACAGGCATATAACTGCCCATTTTTGTAAGTTCTGGGAAGAAAATAAAATGGTGCCCTGGTGGAGAATTAATAGGGGGACCTAATTAAGATGGCTCTGGTCAGATAAGCCCTCTCTGGGAAGGACAGTTAAACTGGGGTCGGGAAACCCAGGAGCTAGCCAAGCAGAGAGAGGAGGAGTGATTCCTGAGGTGATCTGAATGTGCAGGGTGGCAGAGAAGAGGGAGCCTTGGACAAAGTGGTAGGAGCTGGAGGCGGCTGGGGAGCCAGCCAGGAGAGGTCTTCACACTTGGGCAAGAGGGTGATGGATTTCGTTCTAAACACAGTGAGAAGCTGTGGAAAGCCTGTGACAGGGACGTGGCATGCTCTTGTTTATTTCTTTAAGATTTATAAAGTGTGAATTGGAAGGGATTTTTCCAGTTTTAAAAATGTTGAGGGACTCCCCTGATCCATTGGTTAAGACTTTGCCTTTCAATGCAGGGGGTGAGAGTTCAGTCCCTGGTTGGGGAGCTGAAATCCCACCTGCTCTGTGGCCAAAACACCAAAACATAAAACAGGAACAATATTGTAGAAAAATTCAATAAAGGCTTTAAAAAAATGTTGAGAGGTGCTAAGAAACCAATCCTGGGCATCGGAAGGTATAAGGGCTGCAGGGAATCCTTGACCAGAGAGGCTGGGCAGGTGTGACGACAGCTGGACTTACACAAACAGAGATGCTGTGAGAGCAAGGGGAGCAGAGCAGGTCCGCCAGGCCCTGGCAGAGACTAGACTCCACAGAACAGAGGGTCGGGGCTGGGGGGGAGGGCCCTGCCCCACAGCTAGCTGCCTGCAGGGGAGAAGACACCAGCGAGTAGCTCTGAGGGTCTGCGGGGCTCTCATCTGATGTCAGTGCTGTTAGTTTTTGCCAAGTGGCTTCCCACTTTGGGGAACCTTGCTCTGTCTGTATGTGATGGGGTAGCACATGGGTTTCGCCTGCTTCTGGTGCTTACCAGCTGTGTAAGGTGAATTACTTAATCTCTGCGACCCTCAGTTTCCTCATCTGTAAAGTGTGTGAACATTTTCCTGAACTGAGCTCTGAGGTTGAAACAATGTACTCTTTGTAAAGTGCTTAGCATATAATCAAGGTTTAATGAATATTAGTTACTACGCAGTTAGTTTAGGTAACACTTTCACAAGTAATACATTTTATCGCCTAAACAATACTATCAGATAATACCTATGTTTTTTTTAAACAGCTTTACCGAGAGATATAATTCAAATGCCATACAGTTCAGCCATTTAAAGTGTGCAATTAAATGACTTTTAAAGTGTTCATAGAGTTCCGCCACCATCACCCAGTCACTTTAGAATATTTTTTATCACCCCCAAAAGAAACCCAGCTTCCCTTAGCGATCACCCACCCCATCAATTTCTTCCCACCCTTTCTCCCAGCCTGGGCAGCCACTAATTTACTTTCTGTCTCTATAGATTGATCTATTTTGGACATTCCATATAAATAGAACCATATGTGGATTCTTGTGTCTTCTTTCACTTAAAGTTTTCAAGGTTCATTCAAATTGTTAAATACTGTGTCAGTGCTTAATTCTTTTTATTGCCAAATGATATTCCTCTGTATGGGTTTACATTTATCTATTCATCAGTTGATAGCTAGTTGGTTATTTCAACATTTTGTCTATTATGAATAGTGCTGCTATGAATATTCATTTACAAGCTTTGGGGTGTATATGAGTTTGAATTTCTTTTGGATGTGCGGTAGGTACTATCCCTTTTCTTTGGCTCTCCTGGGTCTCTGTTGCAGCACGCAGGCTTTCTCTAGTTGCAGGGTATGGGCTTTCTGGTTGTGGCATGTGGGCTTGGTTGCTCTGCAGTATGTGAGATCTTAGTTCCCAGACCAGGAGTAGAACCTGTGTTCCCTGCATTGGAAAGTGGATTGTTCACCACTGGACCACCAGGGAAGTCCCTGCTCTTACTTCATTTTACAAGTAAGGAAACTGAGGCCTGGAAAGGTTAAGTTACTTGCCTAGGCCCCACAGCTAGGGTATAACAGAGGTGCCATCAGAATTCAGGCACCCTAGCCTCAGAGGAAGCTCCACGGAGAGCTTCCTATGTAGCAACGACTATGAAAGGAACCAGGAGAGAGAGAGACCAGGAGAACAAAGCGGACAGACACATCTCTGCCCTTCTCAAGCTTCCTGGGAGACCACAGCGCAATAACCAAAGATGCACAGAACAGCTAGTGTGACGCTGTAGCGGTGGAGTTCCAGGCTCTGGTGGCTGGGCTGGCAGGCCCTGGGGTGTGTCCTCGCTGGGGGTTAAGGCTAAGGCTGCCTGCCCTCATAGGCTAAGAGCTGCAGGAGGCAGAGGTGCTAACCAGGCAGAGATGGAGGGAAGGGAAGGGCAGCCTTGAATGGATGCAGCCCTCCAGGGTAGGGCCAGTTGAGCATATATCCTTCAGAGGCCAGGCATTTATTTAGCTTTTATTTAGCCCTCTTAGTCGGCTCAGGGGTCCATGGATGTCGAGTCCCAGGGACAGTGCTGACTGAGAAAACTCCCTCCAGCTCAAGCACCAGGCATGAACACGTCCCACTGTCGGATAGTACTGATGTCTCACTCAGTTGGGGAGACCCAGATTTCAGTCCCCACCTCTCATCTGAAACATCAAAAGGCTGAGATGCTTCAGATATAAACCTGGGGTGGTGGTTTTCATCTTCTCCACTCCCAATAACTGTCCTTTTACATGAGGGAGAAGAGCCATTCCTCTTCAAAGGGGTCCAGGGGTCGTGTGCTGATGAGAACTGGGTTGGGAAAAAAAGAAGTTGTCAGTCACCAGATACATATGCCTGCTGAGGGTTTGGCCAGCCAGGTCCCCCCCACCCCCGACCCCTTCTTAAGTGAGCTGAGAAGAAGACGGGTGACTCACTCACAGGTGGCAGAAGAAAGCCCTTGTCCTCTTACTGGCAACGTTTGAGCCCACTCCTTTTTTCCGGCTGGGCGGGGATTAGGTGGGGTTAGTTAACTGTGACCACCAGGCTCATTCATAGCCCCGCTGCTCCCTGCCAGGGTCGGACTCCAACCTGTGTAATGGGAGGAAGTCCTGGAGGAGGCCATGGCAACCCACTCCAGGATTCTTGCCTGGAGAATCCATGGACAGAGGAGCCTGGTGGGCTACAGTCCATGGGGTCACAAAGAGTCAGACCCGACTGAGCTACTAAGACTAATTGATGAGAAGAAGCAGCTCCGTGTCCCCAGGGTGCTGGATCCAAGTCTTCATCAGACCGTGGAATCGCCCCCTCTGCATGAGGGTGTGTCAGTGGAGGTGTGTGGGGAACCGTGGTGGTCTGCTATGAGCGACTTTCAGACATGGGGAAGATCAGACGCAGCTCCAGTCCAGCTGGCCTGCTTTTCCTCTGAATTGTGTGGAGCCGAGGAAGGGAGAGGGGAAACAGATCATGGTAATAGTTTCTGGGGCTGATGAAGCTCAACCAGGGAATAGATCTTGGAGGGGAGAATCACTGAGCCAGACTCAAGGTATCAACAGCCAAGCAGGCACTTGGCAGGCACTCGGTGGGGTCTGAGTCACAGTGTTAGGGACTGAGGGTGAACCCCAGAGGCAGATGCCACAGGCCCTGCCTCAGAGGTTCTTGCAGTTCAGCCAATGATGCACAAAGTAAAATTAGGTATGGGCTTCAATTTGTGCTGACAGGTTCAGGCAGAAGGAAATTCTCGGAGACTCCTTTGGCACAGCTAGGAATCTGAGAACACTGCTACCTTTGCCTGCAAGTGGCTTGCAAGGCCCCTGTATCCTAAGCATTTCCTTTCTTATATATATATTTTATTGAAGTATAGTTGACTTACAATGTTTCAGGGATACAGCAAAGTGATTCAGTTATACATGCACACATATATTATTTTTCAGATTATTTTCCACTCTAGGTTATTACAAGATACTGACTATAGGTCCCTGTGCTACCCAGTAAATGCTAGTTGCTTGTGACATATCTATTTTTTTAAATTAGAAATCTAGCATTGTATTCACACCAAGTCAAACAAGTGGAATCAAAGTGTCATAAATTTCTTAGGCAAAAGTTCATAAGTTTTCTAAAATATATACATTATACATACTGTTTTTATATACGTATACAAAAGTTTTTCTACTATGCTTGTTAAAGGCTTGAGAAAGAACATAAAAAAAAAAAACAGAGATGGAGAAATTGGAGAACAGGAACTAAAATGAAATGAGAGCACTGAATATGAAATAGAAAAAGTGAAACAAACTAGAGAAAAGTAAAGGGCATCATAGAGTCCAGTTGTTTTTAAACATGGCTGCTCATTAGAAACACAGATGGAGCTTTGGAGAAAAAAAAAAAAAAAAGCAATACCTGGGCATTTGTATTTTTCCAAAAATTCCAAGGGAATTCTAATAAGCTTTTGAATTTGAGCTCCTCTGGTTCTTTTTTTTTTTTTCCACCTGGAACAGTCCCTATAAAGCAGTGGCAATGTGTTCATTGTCACTGTTCTACTTTAAGACTTTGGGCTGTTTCTGTGAAAGGAAAGGAGATATGTCTGGGTGTTTTAAAGCAGATAGTTTCTCAAAAGACTTCTCTGGCCTGAAACACTGTTCATTAGCCAGCAGAATTCTCACTTGTCCTTCTAAGTTTGCGAGAACCAGGTGTCATGTGGGAAAGAATAAGAGGTTTAAAGCTGGATTTTCGTCCTGAAGCTGCCACAGTGAGTTAGGGGACTTCAAGCATGTTCTTTTGATCTAAACCTCCATTTCTCACGAGTAATGTGTGAGTGTTATTTTTGCCTGGCACAGTGTTCCTGTTGGTCAGAGTGAGATCGTAGGAGTGATCCGTTTTGTAAACTATGAAGTGGATATATGCGTGTGGAGTAACAGTAAACAGTTTACTTTGTTTCTGGGGTTCTGGAAGGCATTTGATGAAACAGTTGATAGGAAAGTTCTCTGAAGAGTGAGGAGCTCTCTGCCTCTCTGAGGCTATGAGATTATTGCTCAGCTCTTGGCGATGGGTCTCCCGTGGCAGGAGGTCAGCAAGGCTTGACATAGGAGCACAGGGATCCCTAGTTCAAGGAGAGATTTCACTTAGAAGAGGAACTACTTAAAATAGAGATCAAATTTATAGTGGATATTGAGGGGGAACGATTTTATTAGGTCTTTATTTGGACGAAAACAAACAGTCTGGACCATAAGTGGATTTTATGTTGTGGTTAACAAAATTTAAGTTGCAGCTGCAACCATGCCCCAGTTCTTAGTACAAATAAAGTGCTGATTTATTTTTTGTGATTGTTTCACACGGTTAACAATAGCTATAAGGCACAGCTTTCTCCTCCCATTTAACTTTCCCAGCAGATGTATAAAAAAGGTCATTTTTGCAAAATATTGGCAAGAGCTCCAGCAATTTCCCAAGAGTCTCATCGGATCCCTATTGTCATCAAAGTTCTCCTGTTCTGAAGAACCTGTTGGATATTCGCCTTCTTCATCCTGCTGGATATTCCCCTCACTTGTAACCCAGGGACTTTGCCACTCCTTGGGTATAACTCTGCTAGTTCTTCCAAATCACTTTCACTGACTTCATGAAATGCGGCATCATTCAGAACATCAGTTATTTCCCCTTCAGATGCTGCGCACTATATTTACATCACTTTGTCAACATCCAACTAACCCAGTAGGTTGCTGACTTGAAATGTTAAGGTCTCTGCTGGACACGGATGTTGAGTAGGGAGTGATATTTGAGTAGGCACTGATTTTATAACTGCTCAGTTCGTGGGTTAAATGTTCAGATCATGACAACTCTTGCTTCCCAAATTGGTCTTGTACATACCCTGCCCTATGCTGTGCTCCATCATGTCCGACTCTTTGCAACCCCATGGACTGTAGCTTCCCAGGCTCTTCTGCCCATGGAATTTCCCAGGTGAGAATACTGGAGTGGGTTGCCATTTCCTCCTCCAGGGGATCTTCCCGACCCAGGAATTGAACCCACATCTCTTGTGTCTCTTGCACTGGCAGGCTGATTCTTTACCACTGAGCCACCTGAGAAGCCCCTCTGTTTACAGATATTGAAATAATATCCAGTTTCTCATGATTAAGAGTGTGGGCTGTGGAGTCAGAGCACTTGTATTTTTTGGGGTGGGGGGTGCTGTGCCACATGGCATGTGGGATCTTAGTTCCCCAACCAGGGATTGAACGTGTGCTCTCTGCAGTGGAGCACAGAAGCTTAATCACTGGACTGCCAGGCACGTGTCCAGCATTTGGGTTAAAATCTCTGTATTTACTGGTACAATTTGTGTGACCCTTGACAAGAGTATCATCAGTTCAGTTTTTCCCACCTATGTAAAAAGGACAATGTTATAACCCCTAACTCATAGGGTTTTTAATGAAGATGAAACGAGATAGTTAAGGTAAGGAGCTTGGTTTAGTGCTTGGAGTTTACTGTAGGTGTTGCTGTTATTACCGAGTACTGCTGTTCATGATTTTCACCAGAATTTTTTTACTCATCTGTGGCTGAGTTTTCCCATGGAGCCGCATGCAGTTCACAACGTTAGAGACACTCCACATCCAAGTCCAGGGTCTAACGTAAACAAGGTTACAGCAGAAAGGAGAACCACCTCAAGGTTGGGAATAAGAGTATTGCCAGCATTCAGGACTCTGTGGCGTGAGAGACTACCCCAACAGCCCCTTGGCAGGGAGAAATGACTGACCCATCTCTTAATAGAACCCCATGGCCAAGGGAGGCACACACCTTTAGGAGCCTTGGACTTGAAGGCTTGGATGCCACCACCCTGCCTCTCCAGTTCCCTTCCTGAAATTAATCAGGTAGGTGCCTTGTGTCCGATGTAAGCAGAAAGGAAAAGAGCATGGGAAGGACAAGTTCTAGCGGACTGATACCATCAGGGCTCCAGTTAGTCTAGGCATCTGTATTTTGGGGGTGCAGAAACACTGCAAAGAGACAGCACACACCTTGCATGCCATGGGCATGCCCAGAATCCTTGTCATGAGAATCAATATACCCAGAATGCATTGGAATTCCTCCTGTTTGGCTCTGGGCAAAGGAATTCAGCTGGCTTCAAAGGGCTTCGTTTTCCCATTGTTGAGAAACCTGTGCGGCAAGTTAGAATTAGTTAAAAAGCTGGGGACCTCCCAGGGCCTAGGTTTGCTATGCTTTTCAAGTGACTGTTCCATAAATTGGTGGTGTTTTAGAAGTGATTGCCAAACGCGCCTTATTTTTTTAATGTGACAATGGATGGTGAGTCCCTGTAAAAGGATTTTAGCGGTGCTGTGTGGTTAAGTCAGACACTATGTCTCTCCTGGCTCTAGATGCTTTTCCTTTGCCTGGGGGCACTGGCCACACATTTCTAAATGTTCATGGGAGTCCCAGGGCAGTGGCAATAGGGAGTGGAGATGTAGGGTAAGAGGTGCTGTGCAGAGTGCTTGGATCTGTGACACTGGGTTTATGTTCAAAGTGCACCTTCCTTTCCTGATGGGGTCCTTTGAAATCACCTCTAGGCATTGATCATTACCCCCAATCCCCTGGACCAGCCGCTGAGTGACAAGGGTCCTCCCCAAGGGCCAAGGCCAAGTCCTCCCTAGGTCAGATGGCAGCTTTGGAGCCCTGGGCTGAGCGTTGTTTCCTGGGACCTGGGATGCGGGGAGTTCTTGATTTAACAGGTTTGAGCCACACTCCCTGTGGGGCAGACCCCAGGGGAGAAGCAGTTCCATCGGGACTGCTTATTCAGCCCACCATGTTGGGGTCCCTTCCCAACTTTCCATTTGCCTCCCCCAGTGCCCACCCTTGTCTTGCCTGGAGAGGAAGACTAGACATGAGCGCCCCGGATTCCAGGGTCTCCATATACCTTTTGTTGAGATGCTGCTGCTGAGATAAAGCTCCTGTGAAGTCCTCGCGCACTCTGTTGGGACCTGTTTGTGGATCCCCTGTTAAAGTAGACCTAAAACCCCCCTTTTTGCCATTCTGTCATTTTGTGGCCTGATTTGAACATGGGCTTCATTTTCCCAAGTACACCCTCCACTCAAGCATGAAGGTAGGGCAAAAGAATCCACATGGGACTCCGTTTCATTTATTAGTCTGGGTGAAATCTGATGGCGATTTTCCAGTAAAGTCATTGCCAAGCAAAATCAGTCCCCAGATCAAATCCCTATATATGCATAGTCCTCATACACGCCAGCCTCACTCTGGGCGCTGTCCGCTGGGGATATTGCAGCGGTCTGAACTGTCCTGGCGCCTGCCCCTGGGGAGGTCACCATCTCCAGGGGAACACTGTGAGTCACTGGAAGTCAGGCTGGGATCTCACCTGGTGTGGAGGGTCAGAGGAGTGATGTTCAGGCAGTGGTGACTTAAGCATCAACATACCTCTCACCAGAGAGTCTTGAGTGCCTGCTGTATCCAGGCACGGTGCAGACACACGGCAAGCCTGAGCTCCTTTATCCTCGTGAGCGAGGTCCTCCTGTCGCCACATGGGTCAGGAGGGCGGTGCTGTGATGAAGGGATGGGTGCCGGGCACAGTCAGCACTGCAGGGCTGGTCCTGAGCAGAAAGGATGTGACTGCGCTGTTGGGATGGGGTGGCGGGAAGGGTGCTGCTCAGGGAGGCCCGAGCCGTCGCCGTCACCCCCTCTCTTGTCTTCCTGCCAAGGAGGGGCACGTCCCCAGGATGTTTGCAGGCTTTATTCCGCCTGGGCACTTACCCAGGTTCCTTTAATCCACGGCCGGATGGGAAGAGCTGCTGGCATTGCTGGCAGAGGGAAGGGCCTCGCAGCTTTGTCCCTCTCATGGAGCACACCTCTCAGCAAGTTCCGGGGTGGGGTGGGAGCTTGGCTGGGAGCACAGGCCAGCCTTTATCCCACCTCGACGTCAGATGGCCAGAGGAGAGCGTCGCCGACTTGCCAGCCATGGGTGACGGCCATCACAAACAAGGGCTTCTCCAAGGAGGAAACAGCAGAGGCTCTCCCCGGGGAGCTGGGCACTGGGAGGATGGAGGAGGAGTTGTCTGGTTAGGGTCCACTTGGGAAACACAAAGAAAGACAGAACTGACCCACTCGGGAAAGGGCTCTTCCTGAAGGTGACCTGGAAGGAATCTGGTTGGGAGAGGGGCTGGGGGTGACTAGTCCCCAAGCTTCAGTTTGGATTCTTTGCTTGTGGATGTGGGAAGGAATTTCTTTCCTGATGGAAGGTTCCTGAGTAGTCTGAAAATTCTAATAGCCAACGTGCCTCAACTGCTTTCCATATGCCAGAGCTAATGACCAGTATGGCAAACCCAGATAGCGCATTGCAAAGCAAAAACATCACTTTGCCAACAAAGGTCTGTATAGTCAACGCTATGGTTTTTCCAGTAGTCGTGTACAAATGTGAGAGTTGGACCATAAAGAGGCTGAGCGCCGAAGCATTGATGTTTTCAAACTGTGGTGTTGGAGAAGACTCTTGAGAGTCCCTTGGATAGCAAAGAGATCAAACCAGTCAATCCTAAAGGAAATCAACCCTGAATATTTATTGGAAGGACTGATGGTGAAGCTAAGGCTTCAGTACTTTGGCCACGTGATGTAAAGAGCTGACTCATTGGAAAAGACCCTGATGCTGGGAAAGATTGAAGGCAGGAGGAGAAGAGGGCAACAAAGGATGAGATGGTTGGATGGCATTATCGACTCAGTGGATATGAGTTTGAGCAAACTCCAAGAGATCGTGAAGGACAGGGAAGCCTGGTGTGCTGCAGTCTATGGGGTTGCAAAGAGTCAGACACGACTGAGTGACTGCCCAGTATTATATACTCTGTGTCCTGTGAGCCTCCCAGTCTCCCCATGAAGGAGGACTACTGTTATCCCAGTTTTACAGAGAAAACTGAGGTATGGAGAGGCTAACAGACATGCCCTGAGTTCTAGGACTGGTGACTGGAGCAATGAGCTGGCTCCTCCTCTCAGCCCTACCATCGAGTGACCATAGCCAAGTCGCTTTCACTCCCTTTGCGTTGTTTTCCCCTTCTCCACAGTGAGAGGCCCAGACATGACACTTTCTAGAAGGCCTTTTGCTCCTGAGGCCCCATGACTGTCACAGGGACCTGCAGAGTCATTCATTCACTCACAGAGGGCAGGTGCTCTTAGGCGCCTAGGTTTCTGGCACCCCTGCCCGGGTCTTCCCATGCACACCTGTTTCTGAGCCAGCCTCCTGACCACTCCTTCTGTATGAAGCATCTCCTACCTTACAAACCTAGGGAGGTGTTTTGCTTTTTTTTTTTTTTAATATGTATTTGGCTGCACCAGGTCTTAGTTTAGCTGTGGCATGTGGGATCCACTTCCCTGACCAGGGATCTAACCTGGGCCTCCTGCATTGGGCGAGCAGAATCTTAGCCACTGGACCACCAGGGAAGTCCCTAGGGAGGATATTATTTTTGTTTTGTTGCTTTGGTTTTAAATGTTTTCCAACATGAAGCTCAAAGATCCCCTTTTTCCTCTTCTGTAAAAGCTTGCTGCCTCCCATTCCACTCTGCCAAGCAGCCTTGCCTCCAGCACAGGCCTGTAGACAGGCATTACCAGCCCTCTAAGAGTTATTGAGCAACTGGCACAGGACGTGCCCAAGGTCACACAGTCTGTAGATGGTGGCTCCAAGCTGGGACTTACCTCCTGGTCTGCTGTTACAAACGTGACAGGTGCTCAAGGAGTGCGAGTTTCTCCTCCCCCTCCCCTCAACCCCCCCCGCATTTAACTGGCTCTTCTTTCCTTTGCTTCTGTTTGCAGACAGAAGGCAGAGCAGGGAGTGGGGTTGACAACCTCTGACCCACTGGGCCAGACTCTCCCAAACCCTCCTGCTTTTGGAAGAGTTGGTCTGGACCAGGAGCTCCACCAGCCCTAACTCGGTGACCAGAAGCATCCTCCCTAGAATGCTTCCTCAAAGCGTACTCAACATTTAACCTGCAGAAAGGACACAGGCCCCATCTTGCAAGGCCCTCCAAATGTCAGCTCTTCACCTGTGCTGCTTAATACCTGCTTCTCCAGGTCGATCTTCCAGGAGGTAGTGCCCCTTAGCCACATTGGACATTAAATACTATAGGGGTAGATTGGGGATGTACTGGGAAGATCCAGGAGAAGAGGCTGTCAGCTCCAAGGCTCCAGTACTGCCCTCAGGTCTTGGGTTCTCTGTCTCCTGACTGCACTTGCTACCCTTTTGACTTTCTTGTCAGTTTCCACATGACAGGCTTCTAGGATTCAAGACAAGTACAAAAAGAATCTTCTTCCTTCATGGCTCAGACAGAAATCCTGGGATCTAATCATACTGGCTCATACAGAAGGGTCACTTGCCTGCCTCTGAACCAGGAGTCTTCATTCAGGGGCATAGAATGGGGTTCAGTCAGGCCCACATCAAATGTCTATCTCTAGAGCTCAGCTGAAATCAACTCCCCAACAAAGTACACGGACTAAGAACCTAGAAAGGTGATTTCTCCAGGAAATTTGCAATACACCCACTAAAAAGGCAGAAATGAGTGCCTGGTGGTAAAGCTCCAACTTTCCTCCATGCCTCCCCCTGGGGGTCCCCAGGGCCTGGTTCATAAGGAGGCTGCCTACATGGGCCAGATGGGCACCTGGACAGAAGCTGAGAATTCTCTTCTGGACTGACCTTCCCACGTCCCCTGATACCTCCGTAACAGCAAATGCTCTCCTCTCATCCACTCAAAGACGAATCATCTCTGACCAAGGACAGAACAGGAGGTAGAGAAGTAGAGGAGAGCCTGTCATTATGATCATTCACTCATCCCTTCACTCATTCTTCTGCCCAGTGGATTTCTCAACTATTTGCTCAACACATGTTTGTTAACATCTAAGACATCTCAGGCACCAAGTTAAATCGAGGTTTCTCAAACTACAGTCATTAGCCTGCTGTCTTTCTAGTTTGTCGTTCAGACATAGGTGTGCTCTCTTTGCAGTTTCCCACTTCTCAATTGTTGGCAAAAGCCAATAGAAGCAAAATTATGTTATCAGTCCCTAGCTGATAGGTTTGAACCTGTATTCGATCTCTTTTTCTTAAAAGGGAAGCTTGCCAGGAATTGGAGTTGTTAAAGACACTGTATCACCAGGCTGAGACTCTATCTTTTAAAAATTTTTATTGGAGTATAGTTGCTTTACAATATTGTGTTAGTTTCTACTGTACAGCAAAGTGAATCAACTATACGTATATGAATATCTCCTCTTTTTTAGATTTCCTTCCCATTTAGGTTACCACCAAGCACTGAATAGTTTCCTGAGCTATACAGTAGGTTCCCATTAGTTATTTATTTTATACATAGTAGTATATATAGGTCAATCCCAATCTCCCAGTTCATCCCACCTCCCACCCTCCTTGGTATCTTTAAATTTGTTCTCTGCAATGACACCTCACTCCAGTACTCTTGCTTGGAAAATCCCATGGGTGGAGGAGCCTGGTTGGCTGCAGTCCATGGGGTCGCACAGGTCGGTCACGACTGAGCAACTTCACTTTCACTTTTCACTTTCCTGCATTGGAGAAGGAAATGGCAACCCACTCCAGTGTTCTTGCCTGGAGAATCCCAGGGACGGGGTAGCCTGGTGGGCTGCCATCTCTAGGGTCGCATAGAGTCAGACACGACTGAAGCGACGCAGCAGCAGCAGCAGCAGCAGCAGCAAATTAGTTCCTCTGTACCATTTTTCTAGATTGCACATGTGCTGCTGCTGCTGCTGCTGCTAAGTCGCTTCAGTCGTGTCCGACTCTGTGCGACCCCATAGACGGCAGCCCACCAGGCTCCTCCGTCCCTGGGATTCTCCGGGCAAGAATACTGGAGTGGGTTGCCATTTCCTTCTCCAATGTGTGAAAGTGAAAAGCGAA
Source organism: Aepyceros melampus (assembly GCA_006408695.1). Classification (NCBI taxonomy): domain Eukaryota; kingdom Metazoa; phylum Chordata; class Mammalia; order Artiodactyla; family Bovidae; genus Aepyceros; species Aepyceros melampus. Next base: position 189,777 of record SJXQ01001596.1, on the reverse strand, counting down.
AGTGAAGTCGCTCAGTCATGCCCGACTCTTAGCGACCCCATGGACGGCAGCCAACCAGGCTCCTCCACCCATGGGATTTCCCAGGCAAGAGTACTGGAGTGGGATGCCATCGCCTTCTCCGGATTGCACATGTAAGTGATACTATATGTTACTTGTTTTTCTCTTTCTGACTTACTTCACTCTGTATGACAGTCTCTAGGTCCATCCATGTCTCTGCAAATGACACTGTTTTTTTTTTTCTTTTTTATGGCTGAGTAATATTCCATTGTCTTCTTTATCTATTCCTCCATTGATGGACATTTAGGTCCCTTCCATGTCCTGGTTATTGTCAATAGTGCTGCAGTGAACATTGGTATGCATGTATCTTTTTAAATTGTTTTTTCTCAGAGTATATGCCCTGGAAGGGGATTGCTGAGTCATATGGTAGCTCTTTGAGGCTCTATTCTAGATCAATTCTGGAAAACTGAAAGGGGATTGAGAAGGAGTTCACCTTCTCACTGAAGGAGCTGTTGCCAAGGCCTGCCTTTTATGTATGCCACATAACGCTGTCCTGTGTGCCACCGAAAAGCATCGTATACACATGGGAAAAGTGAAATACTGGTGGAATTCAGAAAGGAATCCAATGCAAACTTGCCTTGAAGCAAATTCCAGTCTAGTGGGAGAGAGGGCAGGCACAAAGCAAAGTGCTCCAAGGCAGGACGTGACAGAAGGAGGGGTTCGGGTGGAGTACTGTGGGAGCTGAGAAGAGGGTGTGCCGCTAGGAGTCTGGGGAGGATTCTGACCCCCAGAGAAGGGGGCAGGACCTCGCAGGCGGGGGTGGCGGGGAGGGGCAGGGGCTGGAGAGCAGCACGGAGGCCCACGCACAGGCGTGCTATGGCTGCGCCCAGTGCCACCTGCCCGGTCGTGTGTGCTGTCTGCGTTTGTCCCGATCCTAACGGCGGTGTTTATCAGCTCTCCCCTCACAGCTGAGACCGGGGTGTCTGCCCAGTGACTTGCTCGTTCCCTGCACGCTCTCCCACAGGACACCCGAGCTTGCTCCACGTTCTCTGCCCAGGTGTTCTGGAGGGGCCACTGGTGTAGCTAAAGGAGCCCCTGTGGATTCAGAACCCGCAGCTGTGGCTTCCCAGGGCCCCTCTGTCCCGTGCATTGGCGGTCATCCGAGTACCTACCTCGGAGGCTAGCTGGCAGTGTAGAATGAGACAGTGCTCACAAAGCGCTGAGCACACAGTCGGGCACAGGCAAGCACTCAATAAACATTAACCAACACGGCTTGAAAAGTAACATTCCAGATGCACTTACAGTGGAGACACAGTTGGCCTCCCATTCCTATTGCTTCCTGACTCTGGGACCCTGAGCAAGATAACCTCCTTGAGCCTCAGTTTCATCATCTGAAAAATGGGATATTCTCCCAGCCACTGAAATAACATTTATTTCAGAAAACCACACAGTATACCTTGGCAGATATTTTCTTTGACCAGGCCTTACCTGGGTTTTGGATTTATCTGGTGATTGCTTAAGTGTCACTCATTGAGCTCCAGCTTGATTCCTGAGTCTTCCAGACTCTCTCCTTTTTTTTTTTCCTGATTGTCAAAATAACTTTGCAAGGTATTCATTCATATTTTTACTCCTTGATTTACTCATTGGTGTTATGATGGCCTGGGTTCAGCTCTGCTGCTTTCCTGCTGTAGAACCTCAAGTAACTGGCTCTAGGTCTTCATGCCTCAACTTCCATCTAAAATACAGACAACAATCCTTAATGACACCAAATAGTATCTTCTCACTGGATTGCTGGGAGAATTAAACTGAGTTCGCACTTGGAGCTCATGAGTCAACACCTGCCAGACAGTTATGCTGTATAAATGAGAACTGTTGTTATTATGATGGAGGTGACTGACTTACCAGCGAATCAGTGAGTGAACTTACACTTGAATCCAGGCCTGTGGGCTCTGCCAGCCACGCCCCATCCATTCCGTCAGCAGCCTCGCTCCCATGTGGAAACCCTTCTGAGTGTTTTGGGCCCTTCTAGAGGGCTCAGGGCAGCCCCCTCTGAGCGGCCTCTCACCCCTGGGGCACCCAGGCTCACCTCTGTGGGAATGCTCGCCTCCCTCTTCTGCTTTTTCTCCTCCTCCCTGGGCTTCCCTAGAGCAGCCCTGTGACCAGCCTGGCTCTTCCCTTTAGAATTTTCTTCCAGACCCTAAGGTAGGTCTTGCCCTTTGCAGGTGAACTTCTTAAGTAAAGAGACAAGATGCTATTGATGTGCAAACATGGGATAGCCTTGTTCTTGGCTTCACCCTGCTCTGACCTGGCTCCATCTTTCCGCCCTGAAGAATTAGGGCTGCTGCACCTCCCCTACAGAAGCCTCCTGGCCTGGGGGCTGTTCCTCCTTAGCTGTGTGCCCTCGGGCCAACCTCAGCCATTCTCAAGACCTTTGTTTCCTCTGCTGCACTTGCCTGTCTCATTGTGAAGGCTAAAGATCTACTTTGTTATTTACTTGTGCCTACTCCAAGTGCTGCCCTTCAGGATCCAGGCTACTTCCTGCTTCCTTTTGGGAACCTCCTTAGAGCAGCCAGCCTTCGGGGCTCTTCTTTCTTTGATTCCTGTGGCCCCTTTCATGAAAGTTTCATTTTAAACAATGTCTTCGTTGTTTTCATGCCTTCATATATATTATTGTGCGGAATGAACATTTGTGTTTATTTCCAGCTGACTGTAAGTTCATATCCCTGGAGGAGGGCATGGCAACCCACTCCAGTATTCTTGTCTGGAGAATCCCATGGACAGAGGAGCCCAGGGGGCTACAGCCCATGGGATCGCAAAGAGTTGGACATGACTGAAGCGACTTAGCACAACACACACGTAAGGTCATAAACAGTATTCAGTGCTGGGCACCTAATAACTCTGTAAAAGGTATTTGTTCATTAGTTTAGGCTCCTCCAAAGGCTAATGTGTTTTCTTCTGTTTTTCAATATCAATACCACCAGCTTCCCTGGTGGCTCAGAGATTAAAGTGTCTGCCTCCAATGTGGGAGACCCGGGTTCAATCCCTGGATTGGGAAGATCCCCTGGAGAAGGAAACGGTAACCCACTCCAGTATTCTTGCCTGGAAAATCCCATGGATGGAGAAGCCTAGTAGGCTACAGTCAACAGGGTCGCAAAGAGTCTGACACGACTGAGCAACTTCACCTTCACCATCAAGGAGACATAAGTCAGGGTTCATTGTTGAATCCTTTCATATTGGTTTGCTTGTTCTCTAGGGGAAAGTAACATTTCAACTATTTCGATAAATTTCTGAAATATATTTTATCTTGTGTACTCAGTTACTCCGTCATGTCAGACTCTTTGGGACCCCATTGACTATAGCCCCATGTGGCAATAGTGGTGAAGAACCTGCCTGCCAGTGCAGGAGACATTAGAGACATGGGTTAGACCGTTGGGTCAGAAAGATCCCTTGGAGAAGGAGACAGCAGGCTGCTCCAGTATTCTTGTCTGGAGAACCTCATGGACAGAAAAGCCTGGTGAGCTTCAGTCCATGGGGTTGCAAAGAGTTGGGCAGGACTGAAGCGAATTAGCATGCACACATGCACACAGACGATAGCCCGCCAGGTTCCCCTGTCCATGGAATTTTCTAGGCAAGAAGACGAGAGTTGGTTGCCATTTCCTACCCCAGGGTATCTTCCCAACTCCGGGATCAAACCCACGTTCTTGTGTCTCTTGCATTGACAGGTGAATTCTTTACCACTGCACCACATGGGAAGCCCTACTTAAAAAAAAAAAAAAAATTCTTTCCTCCATCCTGTGAGAGCCAGGCTGTGCCCAACATGAGCAGTAGGTACAAAAATAAATCCCCATTCCTGAAGTTTATAGGACCCTCAGGTATTCATCATGGACCCAGTTCAAGGATCTGACTTCTGCCAGTCCACAGAGAGATGTTTCCAGAGGCCCATGTCATCCCCTCCATCAGCGAGTTTCTCCCTCATGGACTGTTCTGGCCCTGTCAGCTCAAAGCCTTCTCAGAGAGGGTTCTCAGGGCCTGTTCTTGGGCAATTTCCAGTTTGCTATGGGCTGTGCGAAGGGCACTGAGGTTCATGGGTAAACCTATAACACTCTGGAGTGGGGCCATGTGCTTGGTGGCCCTGGACTCTGCAGGAGTCCCGGTGCTGGCGTGTTAAGTGTTGGGCTCAGGACTGTGCCTCTGGAGGGAGGGTAAAGGAAAACAAAGACAAAAGAATAAACTCGAAACCTTTCCCCTTGGGGAGAAAGGGATACTCACTAGTCCTCTGTCTCATTCATTCAGCAGACAATAGGGCCATCAGCTAACTCTGCTCCACCTTAGGGAGCCAGTGGTGAGCACAGACTAGCTCCGTGGGAGCAGGACAGATAGACAGTCAACAAGGCTGCCTGGGAAGGTGTCTTAGAGATGGTGGTGTGGCTGAGAGCTGATGGACAAAGGCAACAGCCGTGCAAACGGTGGACAGACTGTGGACAGGGGCAGGCGTGGCATCCTGGGCAGAGGGTGCTGCGTGAGCTGAGGCTGAGGGGTGGGAATTAGGCTGTTGAGTTCCAGGAACTGAATAAGGCTGGAGAGATAGGCAGGGGGCTGGGCCACAACCAAAGTTAGGGTTTCTTTCTAGTTTGGGTGGCCAGACTTTCAAGGGGTTGAAGCAGTAGATGGAAAGGTTGGGCTTCTTTGGAGTTTTCTATGGGGTGAGGGGTGAGCAGGAAGAGGCAGTAGAAGAACTGAGGAAGCCGACAGCTGGAGGAGTGAGGAAGGGGGCTGCAGTGTAGGAAGGGCAGAGGCAGGGGGTGGGTGGGGAGCTAAGGGCCAGACGAAAGAGGGACAGGAAGAAGGTGATGGTTTCCTTGGAGACCCCGAAGAGAACAAACGGGCGTGATCTGGGGACTTTCGGAAATCCAGCTGCTGAAGGTCTAGGTCACAGACAGTGAAAGCTCGAAACTCAAGGATGAGTTTCATGTAAGACATGGAGAGTGAGCCAAAAGGGAAGGAGCCTGGTTCTTCCACTGGTATGTGTGTGCATGAGTGTTAAGACACTTCAGTTGTACCCAACTCTTTGAGATCCTGCCAGGCTCCTCTGTCCATGGGATTCTCCAGGCAAGAATACTGGAGTGGGTTGCCATGCCCTTCTCCAGGGGATCTTCCCTACCCAGGGATCGAACCCAGGTCTCCCACATTGCAGGAGGATTGTTTCTCATCTGAGCCACTAGGGAAGCCCTCTTCCACTGATACTAGACCCAAATATGTTCTTTTTCCACCATGAAATCTTGCCACATGATTTCTACTGATCAGACTTGTTAAATAGCTAAAAAAAGCATAATTCTTGGAAGGCTTCACTCAGGAGAAAAAGTAGAGAGAAGCGATGGAGCGCATACTTCATGAGCCCTGTTCTGTGCAGAATGGTAAGGAGCCAGCTATGTGCAGCCCACAGAGGTGAAGAGTCTGACATGAGATCTCACAAGTGGGGACCCAAGCCTCTGTAGTCCCCAAACCCTTGCGCGCTCCCCTGACCTAATGAAGGTTCTGGGCCCCTCTGTTGATGTCTGTGGAAAAGTAGCTGAAGTGCTTGAGTATCAGGCAAGGGTCTTCTAAGTCAGCCCATGGGAACATTCCCAGGCCAGCCCCTGCTCTGACCTGGGGAGCGTGTGTAGTGATGGAGTCAGCAGAGGCTCCTGAATAACCAGCCCTCAGAGACAATCCACAAGGGTTGTTTCCACCCTTGAGGGTCACCCCTTCTCCCAGGACTTCTGAGCAGAGCCCTCCAAGGCCTGCATGTGACAGGGGCAATTCCGCTTCTGCATGGTGATGATTACGCTAATGAGAGTGACACAGGAGTAGGAGACGAGCCCCCCTTGGCTACCCAGGGGGTAATCTACTTGCCACACGTCTCCAGTGACCAGCTGGGAATGAGCGGAGGGAGCCATTGCAACAGTTCAGGGTGGAGGGAACTGAGCGGTGGGCCAGGTCCAGTCCCGGCGCAAACCAGGGTCTTGGGAGTCCTGTCGGTTGAGGAGCGTCTCTGAGTATTGGTTTGCTCCTTCGTAAAATGGGGGAATAGTCAAGACAGTAACGATGCTGCTTTTGTGATGGCTATTTGAGAATCAAATAAGGTCAAGAATACAAAGGCACTCTGAGGACCTGCTCACAAATTCCTTTGTTGAGTCAAGCCTGACTTGGAACCTGGCGAACCTCGCTCTGAATCCTGCGGGGAATTCCCAGGAACCATTTCTCTCTTCGTTTGCTCTTTTGTAAGTACATTTATTCATTCAGTGAACATTCACTCAGTGTCTACTCATGTAAGATGCTGAGGTTAGAGCGATGAGTAAGACACCGCTCAGACCCTCATGAAACCTCTGGAAGTGGTGGATATATAAACATAATAGAAATACATATATTGTTTTAAAAGGAGAGGGCAGTAGGGAAGGGCGGGAAGGAGGGTGGAAGGAAGGAAGGAGTGTTCTGGGCAGAAGGAACAGCGATGACAAAGGCACGGATCACATGAGATAGCGTGCAGGTTGCGCTGAGTGATCTGGGAGTTGTGTCCTTACCAGCAGCAGCAGGAAGCTGCTACCATTTTTTCCTCAGCCAGAACATTCTCCGGGCCGAGAGACTGGGGTGAGGGTTGTTTTAACAGCCCCTGCTGCTGAGTATTCTAACCATGGTCTTATCATAGGTTGTGGCTTGATCTCCATCAACTTTCTATTCGACACACAAAATATTCCAAGCTGTCCCCTGTTTATTATCCTCTACTAGAAATGGCAACCCACTCCAGTGTTCTTGCCTGGAGAATCCCAGGGACGGGGGAGCCTGGTGGGCTGCCGTCTATGGGATCTCACAGAGTCAGACATGACTGAAGCGACTTAGCAGCAGCAGCAGCAGCCCTCCTCCAGCGAAACTTCCTTTGGGGTGATTGGTATTGGTTTGTTTTTTTTCCCAAGGTTCTTCATACCCAGGTGTTGGCAGGGAGAGTATCTAGTGATGATTTTCCCATATCTTCAGGGCCTTTCCCATCAGTCTCTAGACAAGCTCCCAGGCTGGTCCCTTCTGGGGTCTCCAGCTTTAGAGAGGAGACCCAGGAGGCAGCCTCTGTTTCTCCCCTGGCAGGTGGACCAGGGCTGTGCTGGGGAGTCTCACTGGCCTCCATGCTGCTTCATGGCCCCACTTCTTCTTTTTAAACAATATTTGTTTGGCTGTGCCGGGTCTGAGTTATGGCATGTGGGATCTACTTCCCTGACCAGGGGCCGAACCAGGGCCCCTGCATTGGGAGTGCAGAGAAGTGACCCCGCTTCTACACAGGAATCACAAAACGACTGTTTAGGCTTGTCTTCATTCACTATTTTGGTGCTTTCCTATACTCTGAACTTGTCTATAAGAGGAAAATTAGGATTCATTTTCAAATGACTTTTTTTATAAAGAGGGAGTAAGAGGTTCTGGATAGCAGGGCTGAAAAATATATTTGGTGGTTTAGGGGTTTTTTACCTTGTTACTGGTTATGAAAGCAGCAAAAACAAATGAACAAACCAACCAACCCAAACCCCATCCCCACCAGTGAAAGGCAAACACTCAACATTTTGGCGTTTTTCCTTATGGTCATTTTCCTTTTTAGGTGCAGGCAGGTAAGATTATGCTGCATGCACAGTTTTGTATCCTGCTTTTAAATTTCTTTTCAATTCTGTACTCTAAGCCTTCTCTCTTTTATCATTCAAAATGCTTCCTGAGCATATGTTTCAAATAGTTACTTAAATGATTATAACTGAAATTTTCTGCCTGTTCATCCCTACAGATATTGAGGCTATGCACATTTTTTCCCCTATGATAACTAATGTTGCCTTGAACATCTTTGAGTGTAAATCTTCCCACCTGGGTCGGGTCAGAACAGCAGCTGGTCACTGGAGCATTTGTGCATTTGTCTTTAAGACAGCGGGTTAAGTTTGTAAGTTTTTAAGAGGCCCCTTGTCTTTTAGGAACTGGGTGCTTCTGACTGCTCTTGTCCTTTGTCAGCCGTGACTTCTGCTTCTGGGTTGTCTAAACTTTTAGAAGTTTGTCTAAAAACTTTGACTGAAAACTTCTCTTTATCTTCCCCAGACAACCACCCCCTTTCTCATAGCCTCACCCACAGCATTCCTAATATCCACCCCTAATATTTGTAGCCAGGGCAGAAATAGCCCCCTAATTTTCCCTTCTTTAACCAGACTTTATAGTTTAAAGCTATAGAGGGTAGTTTTCAATTCCATGGTATTTTAAAAACTCCCCTTCTGTCCTCCCAACTATGTAGAGTCACTATCTCCACTCACTTTCTGAGTCATAGGGAAGTCCTGAATCCAATTCTCAGTCATTCTCTTAACATCTCTCTCTAAGGCTCCATGTACTCATGTGTACCATGGGAGATCGTCATGGGAACCACTTAACTGGATTGCTATCAGAATTGAATGACAAGTAGCACATGTAAAGTACTGTGTGTTAGTATTCTTTAAAAGCTTTGACTTGCTAAAGGGTCAGAACAGGAGCATGCAAATCATCTCTGCGATGCTGGATTTTTGGGACAAAATGGTACCATGAAATGTCAAACCTGGAAGGATCAGTTAAGATGGAGCTAATATCCCTGGTTTCATTGATGGGGAAGCTGAGGCCCACAGAGGGGAAGGGACTTGTCCAAGGTCTCCTGCATGGGTATAAGGTATGAGATCACAGCACTACTTCTATGGTCAGGCAGCAGGAGGGGGCTGATGGCTTCAGAGCCCAGATAGAGCCCTTCCACCAAGCCTGGGGGCCTCCTCCTTTATGGCCAGACCTTGGGGGGCTCAGAGTGATGCACAACTAATTGTCCAGATCCCACCCATTGCCTCCTGAGTCCCCAGATCAACCCCAGAGCAGCTGGGAAGCTTGTGAAGTATTAGAAACACTGTATGCATTCTCTCTTGCTCTGCACAGGTGATCACCTATGACTCACTCCCCATGCCATATGTGCTTGTGTGACCACACACACACACACACACACCCCTCTTGGGCCAATTGGAAATTCATATATTCTCCCCTGGCACAGGAGCTGAAGGTGTCTGCCAACCTGTGGGTTTCTTTTCCATGTGGTTCACCATCTGGAGTAGCCACCTGGCCTCCTTGTGGAGGACACGTGTGTGTGTGTGTGTGTGTGTGTGTGTGTGTGTGTGCACACGCGCACGCGTGCGCGTACACATGCGCACACACTCGCTCGGCACCCATGTCGCAGGGCAGGGTATTGTGTCCCTTCTCTGTGCTTGAACGGCTGAATGAACAAGAGCAAGAGAACAGTAGCACAGAGGACAGTGCCCCGAAGTCATCCTGGCAGCGTGAATGAATAATTCATATTGTATCTGCTGCTTTCCAAGGCTTCCCAAAATAGCTATTTTAATTGCTTGTTTCACTGCTGACTTTAATTCAGCCGCCTTCAGCTCTGAAGGCGCCTTCCTCCTCTGGTGTTTAACGCTGACTCGCAGGTAGGGCTTCCCTTCAGGGAACAAGGGTTTATTTTCTTCTTTAGAAAGAAATGCTGAGAGGAAAACATAAACCCTTCAGTTGTACTTTTCAGAGGTGAAAACCATTTTCTTTTCAACTCCCGTGCAGAGCTCCTTTGTAATCAGTCACCGTAGGCCTCTGCAGTCTTGGAGAATAAAGAAATAGCAGTCAGGTGGACAGGCGAGGTGAGCTTCTGGGCTGGGTCCGCCGGCCACTGTGATGCAGTCAGCAAACATTTGGGCATATGCAGGTTCTGAGAGCCTTAGACATGGCCAGGCTATGCCGCCGTGTGCTTCCCCAGCCGCAGCATCTAGGGAAGGTATTAGGAGGCCCTACCTGCTTGCATGAATAACCCGGGCCTGCCCTGCTTCTACAGCCCATAGAATAGTGGGGGTGCAATGTTGTGTCCTCTGCAGGGCTCTGGCATGATTCCTTCAGTGTGAAATGCATGGCTCAGCTTTGAAAGAGCTGCTGCTGGTGCTCCTAGGGGAATGAGAAGGGGAATTGGGAGACTGCGATTGGCATGTGTACACTGCTATGTATACAGCACAGAAAACTAGCTAGTGCTCTGGTGACCTCAATGGGAAGGAAATTTTTTAAAAAAGAGGGGTCTTATGTATACATATGACTGATTCACTTTGCTATCTAACTAACAACATTGCAGAGCAACTATGTGCCGTGTGCTTTTGCTCGGTCAGTCATGTCTGACTTTGTGACCCCATGGACTGTAGCCCACCAGGCTCCTCTGTCCATGGGATTCTCCAGGCAAGAATACTGGAGTGGGCTGCCGTTTCCTCCTCTAGGAGCTCTTCCCAACCCAGGGATCAAACCCACGTCTCCTGTGGCTCCTGCGTTGGCAGGCAGATTCATTACCACTGAGCCATTATACACCAATAAAAATTCACTAAAAAAAGTGAAGAATAAAGTTTCTGAAATTATGAGATAGGGGATGTTGTACACTAGTGGGTCCTGAGTAGGGTGCTGGGACCAGAAGCATCGTTATCCCCTGGGAGCTAGTTGGAAATGCAGATTCTCAGTGCATCCCAGATTCAGAAACTCTGGGTCACAGCTCTCTATGAAGCTCTGTGTGAGTTAACAAGCCCTTACTCTTCAGGGAATTGTGTTGCAGCTCAAGGCTGAGGATCACTGCTGTATACAGCAAGGGGGTGTCAGAAGGAGCGTTCAGAGAACAAGTGCATATGAACCAGGGGATCGAGGAGAGTCAGGAAACCTGGGTGCCAGGAGGAACTATTCCTCTGTGGCTGTGTGACCTTGGACAAGTTCTCAGGTCACAGTGTTAGAAACCCAGTACTGAAAGGTCCCTTAGTGATCAGTCACTGTGTCATCACTCATGACGGGAATGGAGTGAGGAAGGGACTTGGCCACAGTTGATCAGTGGCACCTCATGACGGGAATGGAGTGAGGAAGGGACTTGGCCACAGTTGATCAGTGGCAGAGCTGAGACTTGAAGCCAGTTAGATTTGCCCCTTGACAAACTTGAGTGTCCCAGGATGTACCAGCTTGCCTCTCTATGCCTCAGTTTCCACATCTGTAAAATGGAGCTAACAATAGTACTTAGATTATTTTAAACAAGATAATATGTAGCATCAAAACATCAAATATGAGATTTTCTTGTATATTTTTTTCTTACAACAGTGTTGAGGAATTATTAAAGCACACTAACTTGTATGTATTTAAAGAGTGTAATTTGATGACTTTTGGCAGGCACGCATACATCCGTGAGCCTGTTTTCACAATCAGTATCACAACTATTCCTATCACCCCCAAAACTTTCTTTGTGCCTTTAACCCCTCTCTCTGTCTACCCATCCCCAGGCAACTACTGATCTGCTTTCTGTCCTTATAGGTTGGTTTGTATTTTCCAGAATTTTACATACAAGGAATTGTACAGAATAGTCTCTCTCCCCCGCTGGTTTCTTTTGCCCAATATGTTTCTGAGATTCATCTGTGTTATTGTTTGTGCTAATAGTTTGTTCCTTTGTATTACTGAGTAATATTCCAGTGTACACGCGTACTGATCTATGTATCCATTCCCCTCTTGATGGACATTTGGACTGTTTCCAGCTTGGGGTTATTAACACTAATCAACTTAGCACTGATTTTAAGATGTACCATTATTTTATCTTAGTGAAGAAAGGAAAAATGCTGCCATTTAAATTATGGCCCAATGTTTTAAAATTAACTAGAATGTTTATTTCATACTTCTCAAATCTTTCAGATTTTTTTAAAACTCACATACTGCTTTTTTCATACAAAAATAAAAAGAAATCCCTAAAAAAAGGTAAAACTCGAGTGTTCCTAATCCATTTTCTCACTTTGAATCAAATTCTTTGGAGTCATTTTTTAACTCAAATTATTGATGTCTGTGCTTCTGATATCCTCGTCCTTGATGCCCTTGAGCGTTGGTGATGCAGCCTTATTAAAGGACCCACAGAGCAGCTCAAAGGCTCTGGTGCTGGGCTCTGTGGCCAGCAAGGCAATTATGCAGAGGGAGCCTCCCTTGCACGCCTGCTTTGGGAATGTTGCTAAACATGTCTTTTCACTGCCTCCTCCACCCTTCCCCACAACCATGTGGTTCCTAGGGGTTAAAAGTGCTCCACTATTGTCTCTGGGATTTCATCCCAAGCCCGTGACACCTTTGATGTCTGTGCACACATGGGCAGTGACAGCTCCATCAGGACCGCAGCCTGGTTGACACTGTTGAAAGATATCCGCAGTGCTCACACACATCCCAGTCTCAGAGATGCTAAAATGTATTTTAAAATGTGCAGCTTAGAATCATTAAGACAGAGTCTGTGTGTGCAATCCTGAACTGTGTCTGTACTTTGTAAACACTCAGGGAGATTTAGCTTGTATTATCATTATTACATGACACTGAAACATCAGTTTCCTGGTGGTCAAATAAGGGTGGCTCTATCTGCCTCACAGAAATGTTGTGAAGATAAAAGGCTTGATTTATTTCACTTAGAACACATGGTCCAGTAAGATGTTTTGTTTCATTGCAACCTCACAATGCCCTTGATTTTGAGGACTGGCAAGATAAAGGGGGCCTTAGAAACATGACATTTCAACTCCTTTGTTTTGCAGAAAGGAAGCCCAGAGAGTGTCGGTGCCTTGCCTAAGGGCCATTGAGTGGCCACGTCAGGATTGAAACCCAGATCCCCTTCCAATGCTCTGCCTAAACTATGTAGTCATGGAATGAGCCACAGATCTGGATCCCAGAGAAGCCTTCACGGCCATTTCCATTTCTGGAAGGACCAGCTCCTCAGGCTGCATGGCTGGGGTGAGGGTCAGAACTCAAGGAACAGGAGTGGCCAGATTCCGGGGAAGGGTGGTGGTGGCCTTTGTCCTTCGAGCTGGAAGCTCCTGGATAATCAGCACCTGGGAGGACCCCTTGGACACCCAGTTCTTGAGACTAGAAGGGGGCAAAGGTGGGGGCTGAGTGCCCTCAGGGCCCTACATTCATAAAGGAGGAGCTCTTGTGGCTTCCCTGGCAAGGGTGAATATGGTTTGATCCCTAGTCAGGGAGGTAAGATCTTGCAAAAAATTTAAAAGCAAATAAAAAAGGAAGAACTCTGCATGCCTGCCCAGCATCACATGCCAAGGGTTCTGCTGACTTATCACAGGTACTAATTCATTCAACACTACTAGAGCCCTGTGAGGCAGACTCTCTTGACTGCTTTATTTTAGACCTATGGGGAAACAGGCTTAGAGCTGGGGAAGGAACGCCTAAGATTATATGGCTAAGGAGGATGGAACTGGGAATTCCATTTGGTTCTCTTGGCCTTTTCTATAGGGCCAGAACCTCTTTAGCCTAATTCCCAATTTGGAAATGAGTGGCGTTGGAAGAAGCTGGATGAGGGGGGAGTATGTATGCCCAGTGCTTTGTTCAAGAGAATTGCCCTACAGTGAGGAGGCAAGCAAGATGAAGGGCCCATGTCCCAGCCTTATCTATCCATGAATGGGAACTCCATAGTTTAATATGGGCTCTGGCCTAGTGGTCATTCTCCTTTGAGTATAATAGGGCAGTACTACCAATAGCTGTTTCTTGAGGGCTGTTCAGGTGATCACTACAACTCAAATGGAGCTAAACTCAGCACCAGGCTGACTTGATCTCTTGGTGTCATGAGAGATGCAGGCCTGGGGTTGGTCCCCAGGGTTTAGTCTCAGTCTTGCCACTGGATCCTTGGGCAGCTCTGGCCAAGTCTTTCTCTCTGTGCTTCAGTTTTCTCACCAGTGAAACAAGGATTTGATCTGTCAGATCCCAGATATCAAATTCAGTTTTAGCATTCTTTAATACTCCTGCATCAGGCGCCTCATTTGAACAGCAGTGAAAATAATAATGTGTTGCTGACTTTCGTTGAGCACACACTGTGTACCAAGGTGCTGTCTCATCATTAGCTCATCTGATCCTCGGAGAACGCCGTAAGGGGGGTCTGAATGGCATTGGTATGGAGTCCAAGTGCGGCAATATATGTACAGGGCTTAGAACAATTCCTGGCACAGAATGCGTGCTCCATCAAGTATGTTACTATTTCTCCTGTTCTGCAAGTGTGAAAACTGAGTCCAAGAGAGTTTGAGTATCTTGCCCAAGGTCACAGAGCTAGAAACTGGCAGTCGAAGCCCAGAGTCTGGCTCTAAAGCGCTCCTAATGACTTCTCTGTGCTATTTCTTGTTGGGTTTGCTGGGTGGAACAGTGGTAAAGATCCTCCTGCAATGCAGGAGACACAGGAGTTTCGAGTTTGATTCCTGGGTTGGAAAGATCCCCAGGAGAAGAAAATGGCAACCCACTCCAGTATTCTTGCCTGGAAAATCCCATAGACAGGGAAGCCTGCCGGTCTAGTCCATGGGGTTGCAAAGAGTCAGACACAACTTAACAACTGAGCATGCACATAGGCTGCCTCTTGATAAGACAAGGTGCAGGAGAAGCATGTTAGAGAGCAGAGGGGACTGTGTGCAACTAGTGAGGGGCTGACTTCAAAAGGCATGCCAACTCCATTCTTAACGTGCAACATTATAGTAGACAAGCAAACATATCTATAGGCCAAACTTGGCCCTGCTAACCCGTAATTTGCTTCTCAGAATCTTAAATTCCAGCAAGTGAGATGTGGAGGAATAGCACAGTCACCACCGTGTCAGTGAGCTGGAGGGCATCTGGGCATGAGTAGGCAGAGAGACATGGGGATGGAGGCGAAGGAAGGGAACAGACCCAAGGCTGGGGCGTGTGATCCCAAGAACTCAGTGCGGGGTAGGGCAGAGTGAAGGCTAGATTTATCAGGGGGAGGTGAGCCACTGGTTTGTTGAAGCCTGGGTTGAAGACTAGAATGGGTAGGGGGAACAGTCTGGAACCTCCCCTCCCCATAGAATTCCAGGAATGGGAGGGAATGTCCAGACCAAGAAAGTGTCTGGATAAACCACCCAACCAGAGGAGGGAAGGAAGGACGTCTGAGGGTGGGATAACCAGAATGTCAAGACAGGTATCTGCGGAGTAGAGGGAGGGAGGGGTTTAAGAGAGAACTTGGAAATTGCTGGTGTAAATGCTTTCTTCGGAGTACACAGTTTGAGAGCCAAAGCCAATCCAGCTGTCATCTCTTAACTTTCTCTGGTTTAATTTCCAAAAAACCAGGGAGTTTAATCAACCCCAGCTCCTCTAGGGAGGGAGGTGATGGAACACAGTTCAGGATGTAACGGCTATCAGCATGGACAGATTTTTGCCTCATCATGGAAAGGAATATAAAATCTCTCAAGGAACTACTCAGTGCTCTGTGGTGACCTAAATGGGAAGGAAATAAAGAAATGAGGGGATATGTGTACACATATAGCTGATACACTTTGCTGCACAGTAGAAATGAACATACCATTATAAAGCAAATCCGTTCCATTCAGTCGCTCAGTCGTGTCCGACTGTTTGCGACCCCATGAATTGCAGCACGCCGGGCCTCCCTGTCCATCACCAACTCCTGGAGTTCACTCAGACTCACGTCCATCGAGTCCGTGATGCCATCCAGCCATCTCATCCTCGGTCGTCCCCTTCTCCTGCCCCCAATCCCTCCCAGCATCAGGGTCTTTTCCAATGAGTCAACTCTTCACATGAGGTGGCCAAAGTACTAGAGCTTCAGTTTTAGCATCATTCCTTCCAAAGAAATCCCAGGGTTGAAATACACTACCCAAAAAATTAATTTTAGAAAAGGATGTAAAACCGAACTGGTAAGAAAGTGAATGTGGGTGGAGCCCTGTGTGCCGTGGGCTCAGCATAGCTCATTTTAACCAGGTAGTCACTCTGAGTATCCCTACTCTACAGATGAAAAAGCAGATTCAGGCAAGTTAGGGGTTCATACCCAACAGGATAGAGTGAGTAAGTGAGGCCTCCTGCCTTGCAACCCAGGTGGCTGACTCTAGAGCTTGTGAGTTTTAACCACCACTCATATCTCTTGAGATGAAAATGGGGACAGTGATGATGAGAACAGTGATAGCGAACATATCCAACAAACTGAAGATGAAAGATAACACCATTCTCACATCGGAGAGGACGGAAGTCTCTCCACTGTTCACATTAACAGCCCACATTTACTGAGGGCTTGTTACATGCCAGGCCCTGTACTAAGCACTTTGCATGGGTTATCTCATTTAATTCCCACAACACCCTTATGAGATTGGACCTTCTAAGTTTCACAGAGAAGGAAACTCCTAACAAGGTTAGGTGACACGCCTGTGGCTGTGGAAGAGGCAGGGTGTGGGTTTCACCCCAGCATCAGTTCCTCAGCCTTTGTGGGTAGCAGCTACCCTGTCTCTTTATTAGCCCCGGAGCTGACCACCATCCTCCGTGGACTGCTTCCTTCTTCCGGCCTCCCCTGACTATGCCCCGTCCTCTGAGTCTCTCCCTTCTCCCACCCCTTGGCTCTTTCACATGTGTACAGCGGACCTGGCATCTTTTTGTTTTAAAATTAATTCATTTTTATTTTTGGCTAAGCTGGGTCTTGGTTACTGCAGGGGCCTTTCTCTGGTTGTGGTGAGTGGAGGCTACTCTCCCATTGCTTCTCATTACAGTGGCTTCTTCCGTTGTGGACCAGGGCTGTAGGGCACGCAGGCTTTAATAGTTGCGGCAGGTCGGTTCAGTGGTTGCAGCTCCCTGGTTCTAGAGCACAGGCTCAGTAGTTGTGGCCCATGAGCTTAGCTGCTCCATGGCAGGTGGGATCCTCCTGGATCAGAGATTGAACCCTTGTTTCCTGCCTTGGCAGGCGGACTCTTTACCACTGAGCGACCAGGGAAGCCTATGACCTAGCATCTTATTAACTATTTCTGCATCCTCCCATTGCCCACGGTTCGCAGCCTAAGGTAGCATAACCACCATACGTACTGTCACAGGGATGAGCTTACTCCCTGCTTTAAGGGTAAGCCTCAGCTGCTTGGCCAGGCCCTCTGCTCTCGAAGGCAGAAACAAGGCTTATTCAACTGTCTGAGTCTGGTCGCGCCTAGCATGGGGCCAGGCTATTGTGTCCAGGCAATAAATTCTTGTTGCTTGGAGGATTGATGGAAAGTGGAGAGAAGGGAGGTGAGGAGAGGGTGACTCAGAGAGCCTCTCTGGGTCATGCTCTGCAGCTCAACACTAGGATGGCTCTCAAAGTCTTAACAGGGACCCCAAAGTCCTAAAAACCCAGCATCTGCCCCATCTCTACTCCATCACTCATGACGTATGCGGCTCACATGTGGCTTTCTTTTCTGTTCCTCACACCAACATCATCCCACCCCAAAGCCTTTGTACTGGCTATTGCTGATGCTTCCCACCATCTGGTCTCCCCTCCAAGATCACCTCCTCCGAGAAGCCTCCCTTGATTGCCCCAACCTACCCCACCCTTCCATATAATCCCACTACCCTGTTGTATTTTTCTGAACAGCACGAATCTCTGAAATGATCCTGTGGATTCACTTTCTGGTTGGGATGTCTCCCTGCCAGGGGTGTAAGGGCAGGGTCCTTTTCATCTACTTCTGTAGCTGGAAGTTTGTTCAGATTCTGCTGTGGTTCGTGTGCTCAGCACTCCTAACCAACTATGAGACAGTGATTACTTTCATCCCCAGATTTGTTTAAGGAATGAATGAAGGTGTTTGAACCAAATGGAATTCAAAGAAGGAAGGAGAGCTTCAAAGATTGCACTTCCATCCAGCCACCCCAGCCTTGCGGGTGTGGAAGTCGAGGGTCTGCGTGGCCTGGGGCTCTGCCACAGTCGGGAGATGGCTGCATCTCCTCAGGAGCTGGGCAGTCCTGAGCTATGGGAACCATGCGTGTGAAACACCCCAGGGCGGGAAGAGCCAGCCTGGCCATTGTGCCCGGGTTGAGAGGAGAGGTTCAGCTGAAAGTTTGGACAGTTCTTGGCATGTGGTCCTCAGGGCCCTTTAGAAAGCGATCCCGCCCAGCTGGCCCTGGCGAGAGCCCGGTCGGGGGCCAGCCTCATGCTGGCTGGCCATAAAGAGGTTACTGTGGGAAGATTCAGATTGCTCGGGAAGCACTAGGAACATGAAAGATATGCTACGCGTTCTTCAGGCCCAAGAGAATCACCACCCAGTGTTAGACTTGGCAGAAGGCTTTCCGCTCCTCTGAGCTGCCTCCTTAGAAAAGATGCACTGTCTGAATACCGAATGCCAGCCAGTCATGGGGACATGGAGCTGGACAGAGGACAGGGGCCCGCGTTCCCGGACAGGTGATCCCACACAGCCCTACCTGTCTCCAAGGCAACACATCCGGGCCCCTTCTTCCAGGAGAGCCTGTTGTGAAACATTCTGGAATGTTTGTGTTCCTCCAGAGATTGGTAATTAAGAAGAGGCAGAACTGGTTCTCTCTTGGCGCCCTCCCTCACTCCCCCTCACCCTTTCAGCATTTGGGTCATTTGATTTCACTATCTGGGTTTTCAGCAGCCCAGGACTTGGAGCCTGGAGGCAAGGACCACCCCGGACAGGATTGAGGTGAATCACGTCATCAGAGGATGAGGGCTGTGAGTTGCAGGCAAGCCCCCAAGTCCTGGCCGCATCTGAAAGCAGACATCTCTTCCCAGCTCACATTTTTGGCACTTGCCCACGGGGAAACACTGCAGGCCAGAGAAGCACCCACAGTTTCTCAGAGGGGATTGGTTTAAATGGACAGACAGTTCCTCTCTCTGGGATGAGGAGTGGGTGCACATGTATATACGTGTGTGTGAGTGTGTATTTAAATCCTTGTACAGCTAAAAATGCTTCTCTTCATCCTGATTCTCTGAATGACACGTCCCTGCACACTGAATAATTCATCCCCCTCTTGGCATTTGTTCCAGAGAAGCTTGCTGTCCAGATTTCTTGTAAGTTGTGTAGTCTTCCAACAGAAACTTTTCTCTTTCCCATGGAAGAGCTGTAGGATTCAGGATGTCAGTCCTCTGTTGTTTTCTCCATGATCACTTTTAAGGGAAGCCCGAATATCAAACCCAAAGTCTTCCTGTCTCCCCTTGCCCTCTCTGGCTAACATTGGGTCCAATTGATTCTCTTCTTTATACCTGTTGAGCACAATGTCCACATTCACCATAGGCGGGAATCAGCGTTTCAGCTTTGGTAGGAAATCCAGTGTCAGGTACATGACTGATGCTTGTAGCTAACATTTATTTCAGGTCTGACTTCTTGATGTCCAAGGCTGGAATAAGCAGTAAAGGTCATGGTTTTCAGGAAAAGTGATGCATTTTTTGTATTTTAGACTTGCCTCTCCTCCCCCAATCTCCAGCCTCACACAGAGAGCTCAGTGAATCCCTTGTTACAATGATTTTAGAACAGTTAATCGTCTTTTTCTGAAGCTGTTGTGCATTATCCAAATGTATTGAGTAGCTTTGCACCGAGACGTAGAAAACTGAAGGTGCAAGCAGGCTGCAGCTCAGGTGCCTTCTGCCTGCTTCCGATTTCCCCCCAACCCAGCTTTGACATCTGTATCTCAGGAATAGCTTCCAGATTATACTGAGACTCCCTTGGTCTTGTCAGTTTTTATTAGCAAAGCTCAGGTTCTGGAGTGAGGAGGTGGGGCTTCAGGTTATACCTCTGGTGTTTGCCAGCTGCAAGATGTTGGGTGTGTTTTCTCACTGGTCACATCGAGGAAACGTGCCTGCTGCCTAGAGAGGGAACAAACTTGTTTTCTAGGCCATGATTTAGCCATCATTAACTATTTTGATTACAGTTGAGATAGCAATATTACAGAGAAACTAATTTTAAAAAGATTAAAAAGAAAAAAATAAAATTGTTAAAATCCCTCTACCAGGATAGCATTTTAATGTGTATCTTTCCAGCTTCTCTTCTACAAATGCACACACATTTCAGGCAAAAATACTGTATTAAAACAATATCCTAAAGTGTTTCTTGTTCAACAATGTCATTTTTCTCATAGTATGTTAAGAACATTCTTCCATGTTAGCAAAATATAAAACACACCATTATTTTTTGTTCTTAGATATTCATTGTCGTATTCACTCATTCCACAAATATTTATTGATCACCGATCATGGGGGACATAAGATTCTATTGTTAAATGCACCATTGATGAAATCATTTAATTCATCCCCATGGAAGATTTTTGTTTATCTTTTTTGCCTGCCCTGGGTTTTCATTGTGGTACATGATCTTAATTGCCCCAGAGCATGTGGGATCTTAGTTCCCCAACCAGGGATCAAACCCATGTCCCCTGCATTGGAAGCTGGACTTCTACCCACTGGACCACCAGGAAAGTTCTCCTTCCTCTCCTCCCCACCTCCCCACCCCCGCCCCAACCCTGGGAGCGGGGAAAGAATTTTGATCCACTTCATGGATTCAAGGAGCTGTGGAGAGGGAATATATCTTTGTCTTCTTGGTTTTCTGGGTTGCAAAGAGTAAATAACAAGATTCCTATCTTCATCACCAGACTGGTAGGTGGGGCTTCTCAGGGCTGCACCCAAGGAAAGGAATGAACCAGAAGGATCTGACTGTGGTTGGCCCAAGCACTCCTGTTCCCTCCCCAGATGTATCTGTCCTCAGTAAGAGAGTCACTTGCTGCGGAAGGGTAGGCCTGCGTGCAGAGTTTTCCTTCAGAAACCCTTTCAGTAATGTGTTAGGTGAAATGACGTTGGATGAGATTTCACTGTTGGTCTTTGGTCTTCATTCTCCATAAGGAAGTGGGAATAAACCATTTTTATGGGAGTTTAAGGAGGAGGAAGAACTTAGGAATGTGGTCTCTTGCTTCTGAAGTCTTGGGGTGGGCAGGGCTTGTGGGTCGTGGCGGGTTGGGCTGAAGACAACTTTTTAGAAACTTTATCCAGGTTGGCATAAGTGCTCCCAAATGAAGAGCCTTCTGGCCTAAATAAATCATCTGTGTCTTCCCCATCTCTCCATTTTTAACTCTTAAGACAGTGGCTTGAAATTTTCCATGGGGCTCAGCTGAAGATGTCAACTTTCTATTTTATTTTATTTTTTTGAAGATGTCAACTTTCAAGAGAACCTCTTGGTTCACAGCAGGGGCTCTGAAAGCAGAGGGCCTTGCTTGAATATTATTGGTGTAGCCATTGAGAGTGTTATTCATCTTTCTCTTCGTCTCTGTTTCCCCTTCTGGGAAGTGGAGAAGAATGTTCTTTCAGCATTCATTCGCACCAGGATCTAAATGTTTTTTACAATCATGACTTTATTTAACCTGACAACTTGGAGAGTTATTATCCCCACATTTTAGATAAAAATACTGAGGCTCAGAGAGGGATACTTAAGCTGCCTTACTTACACAGCTAATAAGTGATGCCTACTGCATCCTTATTGGATAGACCTCTGCCTCATCCTTGTCTCCCATAATACAGCAGTATGATTAACAGAGCTTTGGTGCTATCCACTCCGTCAGTCGGTAGATATGTTCTCAGTCTACCAGACCCTGGATGTATAGTGGTATGTGAACACATTAGGTCTGTCCACCAGGGGCTCTTTCACTGTTTCTTTTTTCCCCACGCATTTTGCTTTTCTTTCTTTTTTAAAAATTCATTTGGCTGTGCTGGGTCTTAGTTGCAGCAGACAGGATCTAATTCCCCGACCAGGACTGGACCCGGGTCCCCGGCACTGGGAGCGCAGAGTCTTAGCCACTGGACCACCAGGGAAGTCTCAGCACATATTTTGCTTTCAGCTTAATTTGGGGTGAGTTTAAGAGCAAAGGAGATTGCATGGGCTGGGAGAGTCATCTCCTATGGCTTGGAGGGAAGCTCTTGACCAGGAATCCTAGACCCCATCCCACTCATCTTTCCTCCTGTTACATTGTACCTCAGTTTGCCAGTCTGTCGAAAGGGTATTGAAGCACAACAGTCTTCCAGAAGTGGGAGGGGGTGGGAACAGACAAGAGAGGGAGATTATTGTTGTTGTTCAGTTGCTAAGTTGTGTCCGACTCTTTGCAACCCCATGGACTGCAGCACGCCAAGGAGAATATTATGTGTGTGTGTTTTAGGCAGATGCAGTGATGGGGGGAAACTAACCGGGCCATCCAAAGGGGCCAGCCAGGCTGACTTCAGTGTTTCC
The DNA here is from genome assembly GCA_006408695.1 of Aepyceros melampus. NCBI lineage: Eukaryota > Metazoa > Chordata > Mammalia > Artiodactyla > Bovidae > Aepyceros > Aepyceros melampus. Next base: position 167,734 of record SJXQ01001596.1, on the reverse strand, counting down.
AGATTCCCTGCTCCCTGCATGCTGGCTAGAGTGCTGGACCAAGGGCTTGGATGTTTTTGAGCCTTGACAAACCTTCATCCATTTAGTTGAGTGGTTTGTCTATCTGACGTAGTCGCCGAGACTGAGTGGTTACCACCACCTCACTCCCCATTTGGGAAGTCCCAATATGGGGACTTCGAGGGTGGTTATGGCTAAAAAATCAGTTTGGCCTGGATTGTACAGAGAAGGACAGCAGTGGGTACAAGCATTTGGGAACCAGCCCAGGAAGCAAAAAAAAAAAAAAAAAACCCACTGCGTTTGCCCAAACTCACAGGGAGGGAACATCTGTTCTTCTAGAGGCTGCAGCGAGCTAGCTTTTCAGAGGGGAAATAGGTGAGACAAACATGGACAGAGCCTGAAGGACGGCTGGGGCTGGAGTGGGCCAAGCGCCCTGCAAGTGGAGAAGCCAGAGAGAGTTGAGTCTGAGTCCAGAAGCCAGGCTCTACCTTCAAGCCCTTCCCTGTGACCCCTCACTCAGAGACGTAGCAGTGAGGCCCAGAGAAGGCAGGTGACTCGCTCGGAATCCCTTCCCAGTTGGTGGCAAAGTTGGGACCAGGGCAGATTCCCTGTCTCCCTTCCAGGTGACCTTATCCTGCTGCTCTGATACGCATTCATCTTCCTGGGGACGACGGGGCCAGGGCGCAGAGCTTCTGCATCTGGTGGGCCAGCCCAGAGGGGCAGGGAGGCTATCGGCAGCTACGAATGCAGCTCTCTGGGGACCATAGGCTGACGGAGTCTCTTTCTCGTCTCCCTTGCCAGGTACACCAAACCGCTCACCTTCGCTGACTGCATTAGTGACGAGCTGCCGTTGGGATGGGAAGAGGCGTACGACCCACAGGTCGGGGATTACTTCATAGACCACAACACCAGTAAGTCCCCTCCACCCATCCCTCCACCTCCTGGCCAGCCCCCACGTCTGGAAGAACTACCAGCAGGGGCCTGTGAAGCCAGATTGTGTTTCGTTTCACACAGAGTTGGATAGAGATGTCAGTGTAGATATAGATAGATAATGTATGCTCATATATAAATAACGTTTAGAAGAGTTTTAAATAGAATCTAGAACTCTGTGTCTCACAACCCATCTCCCCAATTTTGCAGAGGTAACCACTGCTAGCCATTTCTTGTGTATCTCTCCAGAAACTTCCCAGGCATGTGTGCATACATATATTCTTTTTTTTTTTTTTTTAACATGTATTGATTTCCACAGGGCTTCCCTGATGGCTCAGATGGTAAATAATCTGCCTGTAAGGCAGGAAACCTGGGTTTGATCTCTGGGTTGGGAAGATCCCCTGGAGAAGGGAATGACTAGCCACTCTAGTGTTCTTGCCTGGAGAATTCCATAGACAGAGGAGCCTGGCAGGCTACAGTCCATGGGGTCACAAAGAATCAAACATGACTGAGCAACTGACCCTTTCACTTTCATTGATTTCCATGCACCATATGTAAAATAGATAGATGGCCAGTGGGAATTTGCCATATGACTCAGGAAGCTCAAAATGGTGCTCTGTGACAACCTAGAGGGCAGGGATGGCGGGAGGGAGGTTCATGCATACACATTTTTTTCACAGAAGATAGATGTGTCCATGTCGTCCCCAGATTATTTTTTAGCAGCCACTGCCCCTAAAGCAAGTCCCCAGCAGCATACAGCATGTGTCTATAATGGATGGTCTGAGTGATGTATGTATGTATGTCCAGCCCATCACACCAGTCAGCCCACTCTCATTTTGTATCTGTGGCCCAGATATCCCGATCCAGAACGAAGATTCCTAGTGTCTTTGTCTCTGGGACTTTGATGGAAGTATAGGTTGAGAAGGGGAGAACCATATTGTCTGACAGGTGGGAGAACCCAGGTTGAGGTCTTCCAGGCAGGGAGAGTTGATGTGTTCTTGGGCCTCATCCACTGTGCACCTTCTTGGCCAAGACTATTCTTGTCCTTGGGAATTTGCTGCCCTATTTGTTCATGCATAATAGAGGAAAGAGGATTTTCTGTCTCTATCTTAGCCTCCTGAACTGTGGGATTCCTCTTGTCCTTACAGGCAAGAGGAGAATGGGATCAGTGGCACATGTCTGAAGGTTGAGATTAGGGCGCTGAATCCTAGTAGCCCTTGTTTCCTGAGCATGCACTCTGTGCCATGTGCTGGACAGGCACTTGATTAGGCATCATCTCATGCAATCCTCCCAGCACCCCTGTGGGGTGCTAGGATGACTGTGCCTGCATGCTCAGTCATGTCCAACTCTTTGTGACCCCATGGACTATAGCCTGCCAGAAGAGAAAGAGCCTGGTTCTTCCACTGGTGTGTCTGTGTGTGCGTGTGAAGACACTTCAGTTGTACCCAACTCTTTGAGACCCTGCCAGGCTCCTCTGTCCATGGGATTTTCCAGGCAAGAGTACTGGAGTGGGGTGCCATTTCCTAATCTAGGGGCTCTTCCCTACCCAGGGATTGAACCTGAGTCTCCTGCATTGGCAGGCAGATTCTTTACCATTGGCGCCACCTGGGAAGCACTAGGATGATTAACTGTCTTATGAATGGAACTTAGAGATAGAAATTGACTGTGCAACTCTCAGAGTCAAAGCATGGCAGGGCTGGGATTTGAACTCGTCCTGGGAGTGGAGTTGGGCTTCTCCATCCACTTCCTATTCTGGGTTTCTGTAACACCTGGTCAAATCTCTGCTGTGCCCTACCATTCTGTAGTATAACCATTTACCTGTCAGGGCAGGTTCCCCAGACTTTTTGCCTGGCGAGGCACATAGTAGGTGTGCACTTGACCTTTGCTACCTAGAAAAGGTTATATGTGCATAAATGCATGGCTAAATAAATGGGTGAGTGAGCAGACTTGGCACCAAAGCAGAGGAGCGTTTCTGAGAGACAGCTAATGGCACTGATTGCATTGTTGGGGGTAGCAAAGGTTTTTATTAGCACTCGTGATTGCATATGGGATAATGAGAAGTAAATGTGCCTAACTGAGTGTGTATGGGGAAGGAGGCTAGTGCTTGGAGGGCTGCATGGTATGTTGGGTTAAACACTGATGTACAGGAACCCTCACTAGTCCTTTCCTGTCTCTATTTGCTGAGTGATCCCCCTCATGGAGATCTGATGGCAGGAATGGGATTTTCTGGTGCTTCTGGGAGTCGCTGGAGAGATGGAAGGCGTGTCATGCAATGGTAGAGCGTATTCTTGAGGGGATGGAAGCAGAAATGGGGGTGCGTATAGGAAGGTGAGTGAATGAAGACCACAAAAGGAGGAACTCTCTCTGGTAGTTTTGCCAGCTGCAGGGGTCCTTTTGGCTGGAAGGTGCTCTCATTGGATGGAGGGTACCCATTCCAGAGGACGGAGCCAGTGATACAAATGGTGGTATGCACAAGGCCCCCTCATTCAGAGCTGTGGACTCCGACCAATCCTCTATGAGTGACTGCAGTTACGGTTTTGCTTTAATAATTTTATTTATTTATTTTGGGCCGTGCTGGGTCTTCATTGCTGCACGGGCTCTTCTCTAGTTGTGGTGAGCAGGGGCTACTCTCTAGTTGTGGTAAACAGGCTTCTCATTGAGGTGGCTTCTCTTGTTACGGAGCACAGACTCCAGGTATACAGGCTTCAGCAGCTCCTGGGCTCTAGAGCACAGGCTCAGTAGTTATGGCACATGGGCTTAGTTGCTCCATGGCATGTGGGATCTTCCTGGACCAGGAATCAAGCCTGTGTCCCTTGCACTGGCAGGCAGATTCTTTACCACTGAACCACTAGGGATAGCCCCTGAAATTACTGTTACAGAGTTATAGACACGATAGAATTGAACAACAAATTAAATCCACCATCAAGCATTCATTCATTCAGCAAATATTTATCGATCTCCTACAGTGTTCTAGGCGCTGTACTGGAAGCATGGGGTACATGAGAGTGCAAGATGGCAATGATCCTTGCCTTCATAGAGCTTTCATTTTGGCAGAAGAAGCAGAAGATAAACAGAACAAGTCAGCCAATTACGTAGTGTATTTTTAAATTATCAGGGTTATGAGAAAAGAGAGAAGCAGAGCGTGGGGCTGAGGTGTGCTGTGTGCGTTTGTCGGTGGCACGGGAGGGACAGTGTTGAGAAAATGCTCTCGAGCTAAGACTTGAAGGAGGTGGGGAGAGTGTTTCAAGTAGAGAGGAGTGATCGAGCAAAAACGCCAATGTGTGATCACATTTTGCTTCTCAAGGGGCAACAAGGAGGCAGGTGTGCATGTAGCAGAATTTGTGAGGAAGTGGGGAGGAGGGCATCAGGCCAGGTGGTCGCAGGGCCTGGATGGGGCAGTGATCCACCTGAAGGGCATGAGCTTTTATTCCACGCGGTGGGAGCCATTGAAGATCCCCTAGAGGAGGAAATGGCAACCCGCTCCAGTGTCTTTGCCTGGAGAATCCCATGGACAGAGGAGCCTAGTGGGCTGCAGTCCATAGGGTCACCAAGAGTCAGACATGACTGAAGCGACTTAGCACGGATAATTTTAAACAGATGCGTGGTATGATCTGTTTTATGTTTTAAAAGTGTCATTCTGGCTGCTTTGCTGAGAGCAGACAATGGAACAAGGACAGACATAGGGAAACTTGTGAAAGAATGTCGCAGTAGTCCAGGTGACAAAGGACAGTGGCCTGGACCAAGGCTAGAGTGGTGGAGGTGGTGAGAAGTGGCCTGAGGCTGGAGGAAGCCAACAAGGCTTCCTGACAGATTACATGTGAAGTGTGGAAGAAAAGGAAAATGAAGGAGGTTCTCTGAGCATGTGACAGGATGGAGCTGCCATCCACTGGATGGAGAAAGCTGCAAGAGGAGTGATGTGTTTTGGAAGGAAGAACAAGGGTTTGCTGGGATGGGTCACATCTTTCATGCCTGTTATCCATCTGAGAGGAGATGTTGATCAGTTTAATGTAAGAATCAGGTGTTTGGAAAAGAGAACTGGGCTGAAGGTAGCCATTTGGGAGCTGTTGGCATAAAGAGAGTACTCGTTTATTTCTTAAATATTTATTTGTTAATTTGTAGGCATTTATTTCTCAGATTTACAATGATTGTAGCTTCGTGTTCTTGCTTTGATTTTATCATGATTAGATGGTTTTCATCAGTGATCAAATTGTGTTTTCTGTTTTCTCTTCACATATGTCATGAATATTTGAGAGATGCTACATAGTCTTCATATTTGCCATTTTTAATGTATCAAACAGATGCATCAATACATTATGACACATAAAATGAGTGTAGCATAATACCTCTTTCAACTGACCTTTTGGGTTCTTTCCATTGTTTTTGTTATAAAAAATAACACTTAAGGGAGAGTCTTTAAGCATTTTGCTTTATTCTTTTGTGATACTTTCCTGGAGTCACATTTCCAAATGTAGGATTGCCAAGTGAAAGGTTGTGGACACTTGTGAGACTTCTGGTAACTTTTCTTGGTTTGATAATATTTCTAAAAGATCGAGTCAATCTGTAACACTACAAGCAATGAGGGTACTGTTTTTCTCATACCTTGATCAGTATATGACTAATTTCACTTCTTTACTGTTGCTACATTCATCACAGGCTTAAACTGTTACTTCATTGTGTTTCATTTGCATTCCTTTGCATAGCAACAAGGTTGGACTTTTTCCAGATGTTCAGCTGTTTTTAAGACAATTGTAATTCAAGCCCTTGGAGAATTCAGTAGTGTTGGTCACATGGGTTCTTATGTGGTGCATGTAGGAAGCAGGTGTGTGGCGGAGTGAGAAGTGTGTAAAGCCTGTGAACTGTGAGCTGTATGGAGAGAGGGCGGTGTATTTGTAGGTAGAGGTTTGGGACCTGGGGGAGGAAGGAGGACTGGATCTCAATGATGGTTGTATTCAATCAATTAAACGTTTGTTGGAAATAGCTACCTTTTAGGGAGAGAGCGAATGAAGGGAAAGGGGATGAAGGACTTCCCTGGTGGTCCGGTGGTTGGGAATCTGCCCTGCAAAGCAGGGGACACAAATTCGATCTCTGGTGGGGGAACTAGGATCCCACATGCCACAGAGCAGCTAAGCCCACTTGCCGCACTTAGCCCTCAAGGCAGAGTTAGAGTGTGCCCACAGTGGAAGATCCCACATGATGTTGCCAAGAGCTGACACAGCCAGATAAATAAACAAGGAAATAAACAGTCGGCCAAGGGTCTCTAAGAACCTGCCCTGGTGTAAAGTTCTCTATTCTGGTGAGATGGAAGTTAGGGAAGGAGCGTGAGCATAGCAGGGGCTGGGCGTGGGAGGATGTCCTCTGAGCGTGATTAGTTCAGGACAAACAGGCCATCTTCACACCTTGTTTTCTTTCCCAGAAAAAGGGAGGAGGAAAGCTTGAAGAACAGTATTCATAGATAATTCAAACACTGGCCTCAGTGAATAGTTTTGGCTTTACTCTCACCATCGTTTGTTTACTTTACCTGGGTGTAAGTGCTCTACAGCTTCCAGAGAAGCAGTGAGGCGGGGCCCCTTATTCTCTTTAATAATCAGAAAAGTAGATTCAGAGAGGTTAAGCAACCTGCCCATTGTAACACAGTGATCACTGGCAGGCATGAGAACATGGCCCTGCAACCTCTGTGGTCATTCTCCCTGTCTCGTCTTTCTTTCATTGGAAACGTTCACTGGGGCCTATTCAGGAGGACAGAGTGAAAGGACCTGTGAGAGGAGGCTCTAACTCAGTTCCCCAGGAGCCAGACACATGACATAAATGAATGAAGCAGATAGATTGTGGACCCATGGTGGCCAAATCTTCTGAATGTTTAAGAAAAACCAGAGATCAAGATTTTAATGTATAAATCTCCTTGTTAATCTAGAAAAATGGTATGATGAACCTTTTTGCAGGACAGAAAGAGGCAAAGGTGTAGATTTGTGGACCCAGGAGGGGAAGGAGAGCTCGGGATGAATTGAGAGAGTGGCACTGACATATGCACACTACCGTGTGCAGAATAGACAGCTAGTGTGAAGCGGCTGAATGGCACAGGGAGCTCAGCTCAGTGCTCTGTGATGACCTGGAGGTGTGGGGGTGGGGGTTGACAGGAGGCAATTATGTTCCAATTTAAAAAAAATGAATTTTTAAAAATCTCCTTATTTTTATATACCAGTAATCAATTCAAAATTACTAAAGTTCTTTGGGCTAAGCAAAACTTAGCTGCAAGCTGAATTTACCATATGGCTATGATATATAATTTCTGGTGTGTCAGTTGTCCCACACCCCACCTTCCAGCTGGGAAGTGACTGAGGAGTTGGCAGTCGATGGGCATTGATTCTTTGACATTAACATTGCTTTGACCGCTTCCATATCTGCTCAGTGCCAGCTACCCTTTTAAAAACGTTTTTTTGTCCTATTACTTTTTTCTAAATTATCACTGTGTATTTTTATTGGACACATAATTTAAAAAATAAAAAAGAATGAACAAAAAGCATCCTACCAACAAGACATATCTACTGTTGATAATTTGCTGTTTCCTCGTAATCTGTTTGAGAATGTACATATGTATTTTTATAAATACAAAACTATTTACGCAATTTTGTACCCAGTTGTTATTATTGTTTAGTTGCTAACTTATCTCCAATTCTGCTGAGACCTCAGTACTTACGCCCATTTTTTTATTGTAAGCACTTTTCTGTTTTTTTTTTCAAAGACATTATTTTTAACGGCTGTTTTAGTGTATTGTGTAAATATAGCATATGTATTTGAGCAGTAATTTCTTGTGTGACCTTGAGTAAGTCACTTAACCTCTTTATGTCTCAGTTTTCTCTTTTGTTTAACCAGAGTAATAAAACGATTTTCTCTATAAGGTTAATGTGAGGATTAGAGGAGTAAATAGATACAAAGTAAATGAAATAGTGCTTAGCATAGAGTAAACATTAAATAAGTGCTTGTTTATGATGCAGGGGATTTTATACAAATGCATCTTTGCCTGAATTTATTACTTTTTGTAATAAATTACTATGGGATGAATTATTGGATGAAGGGTATTAACATTTTAAGTCTCTTGATTTTCATTGTCAGATAGCCCTTTAGGAAGGCTGTTCTAATTTACATACTGTGTGGACACAGTACGTCTATACATCTTTTGAAATATCTGTTATTTTATTTTCCTTTACTATTTACTGAAATGAATGCCTTTAAGCGTCTGTAATACTGTTGCACCTCTCTGTCTTACGTTAGAATCCATATCTGTTCATTCCGGCTATTCTTGAGTAACTGCAGGTTTGGACGTTGATCCTGGTCTTTTGTGTATGTTTGTTTGCTTAATCCAAACGAAGAGTCTCTGCTGTTCGAAAGGCAAGTTTAACCCATTTACATTTATTGTGATTTTATATTTATGGCACTTTTTGTTCTCTGGTAGATTCCACAGGCCACCAGTCCAACAGACGCTTTTGAGGTGCTAACCTAGATCTCTGGGGTCTGTTCCAGAAACCACTCAGATTGAGGACCCGCGGGCGCAGTGGCGGCGGGAGCAGCAGCACATGCTGAAGGACTACCTGCGGGCGGCCCGGGAGGCGCTGAGCGCGCAGCAGGAGGTCTACCAGGTGAAGCAGCAGCGCCTGGCGCTCGCCCAGCAGGAGTACCAGCAGCTGCACGCCGCCTGGGAGTGCAGGCTGGGCTCCCAGGCCAGCTGTGAGTACCTCCCAACCCAGCGCCCGCCAGCGCGGCCGCAGGGAGAGGGAAGGGCCGCGCTGCGTCCCGCCTGCATCCTCTCCACTCCTTGCACAAACCACCACCCTTTTCCTGCTCCTGCTGGTGCTTTGCTGTGATTCCTCTGCCATTGTCATTCCGTTTCCTTTCATTCATGTTGCATCTCGGAATGCCAGTTGACTCACCTGTCTCCTTATTTGAAGCCCTTTCGTGGCTGAGGGAAGCGGGGGTAGTTTTTGGTTGATGTAGAGTTTCCGTTTGGAAAGATGAAGACGTTTTGGAGGTGGATGGTGTTGATGGCTGCACAACAGTGTAAATGTATCTAAGGCCTCTGAAATGTATATTTTGAAATGGTTAAAGTGGTAAATTTTATGCTATGTGTATTTTTTCGCATCACTCTTTCCATGGCTTACACAGCCCCATGTGATCAGACTCCTGCCAGCCACTCCCACCTCCACTGATGCTCCCAGTCACTAGGATCTAGATGCACACCCATTCTGCTCCCCTAGCCTGCCCTGCACCTTTCTACCTCCAGGCTTCTGTCCTTGCTGGTCCCCTGCCTAGAAAGATTTTCTATTGACCATTTGCACAGCTGGCTCCTTCTCACCCTTCCAGTCATTGCCTCTGAGAGGCTTGCCCCTAAGTCCATCCTCAGATGCCCCTCCCCAGCATTAGCCTCTGTAATGGCTGTTTACTTTGTTCATAGCACTATCACAGTACATCTGCTTATACATCTGTTGGTATTTCCTAGTGGAGGAAATTTCCTGTTTCCCATGTTCACCCTCAAACCTGCAGGAGAACAGGCGGCCCAGTCCTTCGTTCTCAGTGTAGGGAAATGCCAGATCCATAGCTCTCAAACAGCCCATTGACCTTTTCTGATGTTTTGCGGTTTGGGGTTTTTTTTGGGGGGGGGGGGCTTCTGCTACTATTTTTAATAGCTAATCCTTTTCTATATTTACTGAGTGCTTACTAAATGCTCACCTATAGTCTGAATATGTTATTTCAGTTAATTCTCATAACAGTTCTGTGGGGGAGCACAATTAATATCTTCCTGTAACAGATGAAAAATCTGCAGCTTAGAGAAATCTAATAGCATACTCATGGTCTTACAGCTGGTAAGAGTTGATAAGTTACAAACACAATCCTCTCCCCCAACATCTGCAGTTTGGGCCAACGGGCCAGCTTTAAGCCATGGTGTCAGGGTTTCCATGCCTTGGCTGGGTAATCAAACACTTCCCTTGTGTGAAGCCCCCACTTTGAGAAATTTGGTCTGGGGGGAGGACAGTGAGTAGGTTGCTCAATGTCCCAGCCCTGCCCTTTTCCTTGGCAACTCAGGGAAAAGCCCAGAATCTCAGATTATAGAAAAGAACTGCATTATACTCATTAGCTGTTTCTAGGTCAAATAATGTCCTAGAGACCATCATGAGGATTTTAGCACTTAGTCTGTCTTAATCAGCTGGGATTGCCATAACAAATTACCACAAACCAGGTGGCTTTAACCAGACACTTATTTTCCCACAGTTGTGGCGGCTGGAATCCTGAGATCAGGTTGTCAGCATAGCTGGGTTCTGGTGGGACCCTCTTCCCATCTTCTCACTGTGTTTCACATGGCAGAGAGAAGAGAAAACAACAAGCTCTGTGCTCTTTTATAAGACCACTAATCCCATCATGAGGGCTCCATCCCTATAACCTCGTCTAACCTTAATTACCTCCCAAAGGGCCCGTTCTCCAAATACTATTACAATAGGGGTTAGGACTTCAATATATGAATTTCCAGGGAACACAATTCAGTCCATAGCATTATTCTTATCAGAGCCCTGGAGGGAGATATTAATATCCCTGTAGGAAAAGGAGTACGTCAAGGCTGTATATTGTCACCCTGCTTATTTAACTTATATGCAGAGTACATCATGAGAAACGCTGGACTGGAAGAAACACAAGCTGGAATCAAGATTGCTGGGAGAAATATCAATAACCTCAGACATGCAGATGACACCACCCTTATGGCAGAAAGTGAGGAGGAGCTAAAAAGCCTCTTGTTGAAAGTGAGAGAAGAGAGTGAAAAAGTTGGCTTAAAGCTCAACATTCAGAAAACGAAGATCATGGCATCTGGTCCCATCACTTCATGGGAAATAGATCGGGAAACAGTAGGAACAGTGTCAGACTTTGTTTTTTGGGGCTCCAAAATCACTGCAGATGGTGACTGCAGCCATGAAGTTAAAAGGCGCTTACTCCTTGGAAGAAAAGTTATGACCAACCTAGATAGTATATTCAAAAGCAGAGACATTACTTTGCCGACTAAGGTCCATCTAGTCAAGGCTATGGTTTTTCCTGTGGTCATGTATGGATGTGAGAGTTGGACTGTGAAGAAGGCTGAGCGCAGAAGAATTGATGCTTTTGAACTGTGGTGTTGGAGAAGACTCTTGAGAGTCCCTTGGACTGCAAGGAGATCCAACCAGTCCATTCTGAGGGAGATCAACCCTGGGATTTCTTTGGAAGGAATGATGCTAAAACTGAAGCTCCAGTACTTTGGCCACCTTATGCGAAGAGTTGACTCATTGGAAAAGACCCTGATGCTGGGAGGGATTGGGGGCAGGAGGAGAAAGGGACGACCGAGGATGAGAGGCTGGATGGCATCACGGACTCAATGGACGTGAGTCTGAGTGAACTCCGGGAGTTGGTGATGGACAGGGAGGCCTGGCATACTGCGATTCATGGGGTCGCAAAGAGTCGGACAGGACTGCACGACTGAACTGAACTGAACTGAGTGAAATTCAGATTCAAAGAGATAATTTTTTTTCTTTCTGTAGTCTGAAATAGTGACAAGTGTATAGAAAAACAAACCTTCCTATTTTGGAGGTCAGGATGTATACAGGGACCCCAAGTATCACACCCTGAATAACTTACTAACTTTGGGGGGGTAAAATGTATTTTTTATATTGAAGAGCTGCAGCCACCGCCGTCTTACACAGGGGTTAAATTAGCATCACCAAGATTGAGACAAACTGGCATTGTATACTTGTTGTTGTGATGCAATAAAAAAATATCACCGAGGATTCTTGACAAAAAAAAGTTTACTCTCAATCGAATCATGAAGAAACAACCAGACAAATCCATACTGCACAGTATCCTACAAGATAATTACCCTACACACTTTCAAAAAATAGTGCTGTGAAAAAAAAACAGAAAGAGGGGCAATGTTACAGATTACAAAACAAAAAAAGTCTAAGGAGGCATAAACGCAATGAAGTGTTTGCACCTTGACTAGACCATGGATGGAGGGGAAAGCAGCCATAAAGATATTCTCAGGCAATTGGAAGATTTTCTTAAGTATAATAATGACTTTGTAACTGTGTAGGAGAATGTCCTGTTCCTAAGACATTCATGTGATGTCATGTCTGCAACTTAATTCCAAAAAAATCTGGGGCGGGGGGGCAGGGTGCGGGGATGGTAAATGAAAAAACTATGATGTCAGTCTAAGTGAAATCAATGACTCATTGATGGTTTTGGATATGGGATGGGTTTTTCCCAATAATCATTTATTGAGGGGTTTTATGATCCAGGCAGGCATCCTACTGAGAGAATAAGAGTGGAGGGGTGGGATAGACAGAACAGATGTGGGGAAATGCTAAAAGTTGGTAGATCTGGCGAAGGATCTATCAATATTCATCACATTATGCTTTCAAATTTCCAGTAGATACAAAGGTTTCAAAATAAAAATTTAGGGTGAGGAAAAGAGCCAAGTGGCAGTAGTGACATTCTTAGTGGGAGCTGTCCTGTGTGTTGTGGATATTTAACAGCATTCCTAGTCTCTGCCTATAGCATCTCCCACCCAGGGTTGTGATAACCAACAATGAGTGCAGACGCTGCCCCAGGGTGGGCTAAGTTGCCCCCAGCCAGAAACCACTGGTCTAGGTAAACCGCTTAGCACAATTCCCTTAGAACATACTAAAAGCTCAATAAATATTCTCTTGATAAGAAATACAATACATAATCTTTTGAGAATGTGGACTCTGTAGCTGGACTGCTGGGGTCCAGTCCAGGATATGCAACTTCCTAGCTGTTCAACTTTGTACAAGTGATGCTGCTTCTCTCTGCATGAAGTTTTTCATCTGTAAAATTGACAGGGACTTCCCTGTGGTTAAGACTCTGTGCTTCCAATGCAGAGGGCAGGAGTTTGATCCCTGGTTGGGGAACTAAAATCCCACATGCTGTGTGGTGTGGCCAAAAATAAGTATAAAACTGACATAATAATGGTGTTACCTTCCACCGGTGTGTTCATACTTAGAATACTAGTTATCACATTCCTAAGCTCACGATAGATAATATCAATATTTATTTGATACTAATTCATTGGCATTGAAATGACCAAGATTTTTTAACCAATCCCTGGAACCAGTAAGAATAGACAATTCCTTATAGAAAGTAATTGAGGCAGTCCTGTCGTATGACTTCAGAGCTACTACTGAGTGCTCCATCAGGTTCAAAGACACCATCATTTTGAACGTTAAAGAAGAAATCAATAGATAGCTAGTGGGAAGCTGCTGTATAGCATGGGGAGCTCGGCTCTGTGACCTGTGATGACCTAGAGGGGTGGGATATCGGGGTGGGAGGGAGGCTCGAGAGGGAGGAGATATATGTATGTTATCGCTGATTCACGTTGTTGTAAGCAGAAATGAACACAACATTGTAAAGCAATTATCCTCCAATTAAAAATGTTTAAAAAAGAGAATCATCTCAGATCACTAGTTCTAGGATACAGATCAGCAAGGGATGGGGAGCGTCCCTCAGCCCAAGCATCCTAGTGAAACAGGCATGACCCAAGGCTCCTCATGACTTTCTTAGGGTTTGACAAGCTGGGTTTGCCTTCCAAGTCAAGCTCTCTGGCAAGTTGATAGACCGGTGAGGTCACATGCCTCCCTCTAACTCAGATGGCCTGTCAGGGCTTGTGAGAGTTTTGCCACCTGGCCTTGACTGCTCTAGGGCTTGGCTACAGGTGGGGCTCTGCCTTGGGGATGGAGGCTTTGTTGTCATCACTGGTACAGTCTCCCACCCCGTGGGGAATGAGAGAGAACTCTCATTTAACATGCATCTATCGGATTTCTGCAGGGCGATATACTGGCCACTGTATATATGTTGTTTCAAATAACCTTGCTACACACACACAATCTTACAAGAAACTGTTGTTCCCATTTTACAGATAAGAAAACTGAGGCCCAGAGAGAGAAAGTAGCTTCCCCAAAGCCACACTGTTAAAAAGTGGCAGAACTAGTTTTTATACCCATAAGCATCTGACTTCAAAACCAATTCTCTTAATTTAACCCAAGTCAGCCAGTCAAATTCTAAGGTTTGAGGACTGCACTGGGGTTCTTCCATCCTCTGAAAGATGAGAGCTCAGGAGAGCTGGGTTCTTTGGGACCTCACCATGCTCCTTCCTCCTCCAGGCCTTGGTTTCCCATTTGGAAAATCAGTCATTGGGCGCCTTGCTGCTAAAAATGCCAGTTGAACCACCTACGTGCTTTCACTCATTCCTGAAACTAAGAAAATATCAGATAAGAGATTTTTAAGGCATACATGCACAAGGACAGGGAGACTTGGAGGAAAAGGCAGCAATAAAATGTGGAGACTTAAAGGCAGAAGGACAGATAGCAACCTATCTGATAGACCCGAGAAAAGAGGAATTGGGCTCAAGTGAAAAAAAAACAGGCCTCTGGTCTACCTGGAGCATGTGGAAAAGTGTCAGGAATTGGAGGCAGTGGCTGTCTCTGTGGAATGGGGATGAAGTTAGGAGGCCCTCAAAGAAGACCAGGGGAAAGTTGTTTCTGAGACACAGACCACCAGATCTCTTCCCCAAATCAGTGAGACCCAGGCCAGTGCCCATCTCTAACCTGATGAAAAATTGCAGGGTTTTTTTTTAGGAGAGAGTAAAACAGAGTCTCTGGACCACAGGATACCAGGCAAGTTCAAAACTGAGGTGCACCATATTGAAAACATGGTATTCAAGTGAACACGAACTTGAGGATTGAGCCCCCAGCCGGCATGTACCACCTGACTCCCCTGCCAGGCTGGACAATAGAAGAATCTGGGGAGTCTGAGTCTCTTCTTTTCAGAGAAGAGAGATGTAAACAGAAAAGGTGAGATTTCCCTAGTGGCCCAGTGGCTCAGAATCTACCTGCCAGTGCAGAGGACATGGGTTCTATCCCTGGTCTGGGAAGATCCCACATGGTGGGGAGCAGCTAAACCCGTGTGCCAACTAAAGAAGCCCGCGAGCCCTAGAGTCTGTGTTCCGCAGCGGGAGAAGCCACCACGGTGAAAAGCCCGAGCACCGCAGCTAGGGAGTAGCCCCCTGCTTGCCACAACCAGAGAAAAGCCCACACAGCAACCAAGACCCAGCACCGCCAAAAGTGAGTAAACCAATAACATTAAAAATAAAGAGAAAAGATGTAAAAACACTGACAGCGAGGATTCTTGGATGAAACAGTCTAGATAAATCACATATACCACACAACCCACAGTGAATCATGTAACGCATCTCCAACAAACTCTGTTCCAGCCAGCTTTTTGGGTTCCTGGTTTAAGTGTGAGCAGACGGCTGAGTTTCTGGACATCTATGGAAAGCCTTTTACATGAACAGTAGAGATGAAACAAACACCTGGCAGTGGGGAGGCCTTGTAGGAAATGGAGAGGGTGCATGGGGAAGAAAACATGGAGAAAGCTCACAACCGTGAAAGTAAAACAGGATGCTACATTTTATAAATAGGAGCGTTCAGAGAGCACAAAAGAGCCTTTGGAAATTGAACTACGAGACTAGAAATGAAAAATCCACAGGAAGCCTGGAAGGTAAAACTGAGGAAGTTTTCTAAAAAGCGAACAAAAATACAATGAGATGGAAAAATAGCATCAGGCCAAGAACTCTATCTGAGTAATGAAAGCTCCAGATAGAGCAGAAGAAACAGAGGGAGAGAAGCATCAGTGACATAATTTAGAAAAATTTCCCAGAACTGATAGAGGAGATTGAAAGCGCTCAGTGAGCACCCAACACAGAGGATAAAAGTTAACTCACACCAAAGACATATCATTGTGCCACTACAAACACTGGGAACGATTCGAGATTCTAAAAGCTTTCGGAGAGGAAAAACTAGGTCACACAAAAATGATCAGGACTCAGAAAAGCTCTTGGCTTCTCAGTAGTAACACTGGAAATCTAAAAGACAATGGAGCAATGCCTTCAAACATTTAAGGAAAATAACTTCTGCCCCAGAATTCTATATCCAGCAAAACTACCCTTTAATCATGGACGTTGTTGCTATTGTTCAGTTGTTAAGTCATGTCTGACTCTACATGCACGTTTCCAAAAGTGTTATTTACTTCATGCTTCATTTCTCAGGAAGTTCCTGGAAGTGATATTCTACCAAAATGAGGAGGTCGTCACAGAGGGGAAGACAAGGAATTTAGGAAGGAGGAGAGAGGGAGGGAGTGGAGGGGTGAGGCTGGAGGTGGTCTCAGGATGCCAGCCATGCAGGGAGAATACAGACACATACCCAGCAAGACAGAGCCCGAGAAAGAAACTCAGGGAGAGGAGACTTCGATAACTGGCCAAGTGTGAGGTTGCTCAGTGATAAATTTGGGGAAAGTAAGCACACCTGCTGGGAGGGATTGAGGGCAGGAGGAGAAGGGGACGACAGAGGATGAGATGACTGGATGGCATCACCGACTCAATGGACGTGAGTTTGATGAACTCTGGGAGTTGGTGATGAACAGGGAGGCCTGGCGTGCTGCAATTCATGGGATCACAAAGAGTCGGACACGACTGAGTGACTGAACTGAACTGAAGCACATCTAAAAATTATAATTATTAACTTTAAGAAAAATAACCCCAAAAATGTGCTGGGAAGAAAAAGTAAGCAAAGTTGCCTACATGCCTTGGCCCTGAATGGTGTTTACAGAGTAAAAGTGGTACAAACACTGACGGTGTCTCTGGTCAGAGTTATCTGTAAGGAAGATGAGGAGCTGAGAGGGGTGCCCTGTGTGGGGTAGGGGTTGGGAAAGGGAGTGAGCCTAACACTCCATCCTCCAGAGAGAAATGAATACATGATGCCTAAAACAAAAAACAAAAAAAAATCAAGAAACAGTGATGCTTGCATATTATCAGACACACAGGGTTGGATGCCCAAGAAACTGGCTGAACCCACTGAAATGGTTCCTTTTTTGCCAGTGAGATAAGCGGCTTGGGGAATGCTCTTTTTTTATAGCAAATCTGGGATGTGTAAAATATGTAGCATTTTATATAGACTGCTAGAGTGTTCATACATAACTTGAATAAAAACTAAAAATTAAAAACTAGAAAAAGATGTGATCTTAAAGGCAATCTCTACGGTCCTGTTTGAATATGAGATGATTTTGTTGTGAGTAACTGAGGGGACCTGGACACAGAAAGGAAGCTCATGACCTGTTTCTTGATTGGAGTGAGTGCTGCTCACTTGAGTGTGTTTCTTTTGTGGAAGTCCACCAAGCTGCACACATGTGATGTGTGCGCTTTTCCACTCTTTGCGACCCAGTGGACTGTAGCCCTCCATGCTCATCTGTTCATGAGATTTTCCAGGTAAGAATACTGGAGTGGGTTGCCATTTCCTTCTCCAGAGGATCTTCCCAACCCAGGGATGGAACCCAGGTCTCCCACATTGTAAGCAAGATGCTTTACCCTCTGAGCCACCAGGGAAGGCCTGTGTACTTTTTTACTTCAAAAAGATAGCTTAAAAATAACAAGCCACATCCTATTTCTGCAGCTTTGGACAGAACCAGTACATGTCACAGTGATTCTCCAGAGGGTGATAATTCCAGCCCCTGGTGGCCCCGTTGGCAGAGTCTCATCCTTCTCGGGTTCTCCCTTGAGGGTTTCTGAGTGTTCCCTTGGAAGAACTCCTGCCTTCCACAATCTGCCCTGGCAGCGCTGGTCCCCACGGC
The DNA here is from genome assembly GCA_006408695.1 of Aepyceros melampus. Lineage (NCBI taxonomy): Eukaryota > Metazoa > Chordata > Mammalia > Artiodactyla > Bovidae > Aepyceros > Aepyceros melampus. The sequence goes on along the minus strand of SJXQ01001596.1, from coordinate 150,103 downwards.
CACCCTCTATTGTTAGGGTCAGGACTTGCTGTGTGTCATGGGCTCTCCCAGGCTGCTACCACACTCCCCTTAACACTTCCCCCAGTGAAGACCAAGCACAGCAGCATGGGTGAATAGGCTGGTTGCAGGATCGGGTGGTGCTCACAGAACAGGCACACGTCTTTTTCAGTGTATCTTGTTTCCTCACTGATGACGCTCGTCTTTTCACCATGTTTTCACTAACCATCAGTGGGTGACAAAGATTGTCAGTGACCTTAAAATTTTGTCTGGAAGTGCCTATCTGGGCAATTGCCTAAGTCAGTGTTTCTAGCTTTGTATCCAACCAGGTCTCTCCCCTGAAACTCCCAATTCCAGCGGAGTTAAAGGAGTTAGAGCACAGGAAGTGTACGGAGTTAAAGGAGTTAGAGCACAGGAAGTGAAAGCTTCAAACTGGAAACAAAACATGTATCCCTGTTCCATGCTCACAACAAGGCTGTGAGGTCTTTCCTATCCAGCTGTTCCTGCCACTCATCTCTTCTGAGAAAGTCCAGCCTCAGTCACCATCATCCTCATCATCACCATCATTCCAAACTCCGCAGAGGCGAAATGCTGCCCATGGTGCAGGACATCTTGTCAGTTTCTACGCAGAACAATTTTATTTCCCAGACTTCCCAGTGTTTCATTTTAACTTTCCTAAAGCATGATCAGGGGTTTCCCCAGTGGTGGAGTGGTAAAGAATCCACCTGCCAATGCAGGAGATGCAAGAGGTGTGGTTTTGTTCCCTGGGTCGGGAAGATCCCCTGGAGAATGAAATGGCAACCCACTCCAGTGTTCTGCCTGGGAAATCCCATAGACAGGGCACCTGGTGGGCTTCAGTCCATGCGGTCATGGAGAGTTGGGTGTGACTGAGCACACACACGCACAAGCGTAATCAAAAAAAACCCCTGATGGTTCAGATAGTAAAGAATCTGCCACAGGTTCAATCCCTGGGTCCGGGAAGATCCCCTGGAGAAGGGAATGGCAACCCACTCCAATATTCTTGCCTAGGAAATCCCGTAGACAGAGGAGCCTGGCAGGCTACAGTCAACGGGGTCACAAGAGAGTAGAAGACGATTTAGCAACTAAACAACAACAGCAGCAAATCAAAAAGTCTACTCCAGTATTTAAACCAGGTCCAAAGAGCAGAGCAGCAGCCCCTTCATGATTGTTCCTTCTACCTCCACACACTGAAAATTGCCCGCAATCTCCAAATAAGCCTCTTTAGCCTCAGAAAAATCCAGGTCCCAGCAAGTGATGTTAAACAGAAAGGGGAGGTGATGAAATTGCTCAGACCATAAGATTAAGGACTCAGGAGAAACGCTTCTCCGGCCTCTCTGGCCTTTTCCTGAACAGTGCCTGTCCCTTTCCTGAACAGTGGGGTTGTGTTTAAAGACACCATGAGTCGTACACAGGGCCCATTTTCCTCTTCAGATCAGCAGGTAGGAAGCTCAGAGCCAGGTCTGTGGCAGCGGCGGGTCAGAAATGGGACCTCATGGCATGCAGTGAGCCGAGCTTCATGCCACTGGCTTCCTCACTCTCGCTGTTCGTTTATTTCATTTTCCTTCCTTTTAGATGGATCACTCTGTGTCCATCTTTGTAAGCCTTAAAATCCTTTATCAAGACACAAAGAAATTCTATTTTTAAAATGCACTAAGATTACAGCTGCAGGCATACCTCGTTTTATTGCACTTCACAGAGATTGTGGATTTTACAAATTGAAGGTTTGCGGCAACCTGGTGTCAGATGGTGGTTAGCTTTCTTTAGCAATAAAGTATTTTTTTTATTAAAGTATGTACATTTTAAAAGGCATAATGCTATGCACATTTCATAGATTGCAATAGTGTAAACATAGCTTTTATAGGCACTGGGAAACAAAAAATTCTTGTGACTCACTTTATTGTGATAAACCATTTGTTTCGATAATCCCTTTATTGGAGTCTGGAACCAAACCCCCAGTATCTCTGAGGTATACCTGTGCATAATAGAACTGTAGGTAAACACTGAAAGGTAACTTGAAGAGAAGATAATTGTATTAGGATGATAGGGCTACAGGTAACTTATTTTCCTTTTCAAATGTACATTAATATTGTAAAGTACATTACATGATATTTTTAGTAACTTCTTCTGATTAGAAAATTATGTTTGTGTTAGAAATGGTAGAAAAGATAGAAAAATACAAAGATGGAAATTAATTTTATTCAGCATCCAAATCTCTAAATATAATCTTTCTTGTCTCCTTCCACATATGTGTGTTTGTGTGTGTGTGTGTGTGTGTGTGTCTTTCTTTGTAGTTTTTCATAAATTACTATTTTTATTTAACAGTAAGTTTTGGGCATCTCCTAAATATTTAGTATCCTTCTACACCATCATTTATTTGCTTGCTTGTTTTTTGCCGTGCACATAGCATGCAGAATCTTCATTCCCCAACCAGAGATCAAACCTGCACCCCCTGCAATGGGAGTGCAGAGTCTTCACCAAGTGGACCACCAAGGAAGTCCCTACACCATCGCTTTAAATCACTATGTTGTACAGTCCTCACTTTATGTGTATACCCTATTTATTTAACAAATTCCCGTTTGTTGGGCACTTAGGTTGTTCACTAATAGCCATTCCTTTCTGGGTTTATCTAGATGGCCAAATAAGCCAACTTGACCAAAATATGTTTCATCTACAGAATTCCTTTTTCTCTTTTTGCAGTGGTCTCTGGCTCGTCATCCAGCTCTAAGTATGATCCTGAGATTCTGAAAGCTGAAATTGCCACAGCAAAATCCCGGGTAGGTCCTCTCTGCTTATGCTAATGATGGGGGTCCCTGAGGCAGCTCTTGGCTACTAGCCCACCCCAAGACCAGAGTAGATGCTTCCCCCTGGCAGTGGCAGCTGGTGCTAACAAGACCCTGCATAACAACAGCGGGAGCTGTAGCAGCCCTCGTTTTACTAATAGCAGTGCTGATAGCAGCTACGCTTTCACAGGCAATCACTCTAACCAGACGTAGTGCTAAATGCTTCATGAGTAGTACCTCAAGCCCTCGCGATCACCCTGTGAAGTAGCCGCTGTCACTGTCTGCATTTTAAAGATGGGCCAGCAGAGGCTTGGCGGGATTAGGTAGCTTGCTCAAGGTCACAATGGACTCAGGCTTACCCCAAATTTCTTCATGGAAGGTGCTCTCTTCCTAACCACTGCGTGCTCTGCGTTATCGTATTTAATTACTTCCTGATTACCTTAGGGGACAGATAGTTCTTCCCCCTTTACTGATGTGGAGACTGACTGAAGACCAGCACTTAAATGACCAGCTCAAGGTGAAGTCAGTGCTGTGAATGTGGGTTTACTACAAAGTCAGATGCCTGTGAGAGAATGTGAAAGGGGAGAAGCGGCTGGAAATGAGGCAGCAGGGGCTGTGTAGCCTAGAAGGGTATGTCTTGTCTAAAGGGTAGTGGTATTTTAGCTTTGTGCTCTTGTGCCATGCTGGAACGTGGGCTCTGCATTGGCACATATTCAAGTATTTTCATAAAAGAACTGTGTATCTGGGCCTAGTATACAAAATAGCTTAATATTTAATTATTAGCAACTCATTTAAAAAATTTTTAATTTTGGCTATGCTGGTCTGCGTGGGCTTTCCTGTCGTCGCAGCGAACGGGGTACATTTCAGTGGTGGTGCCTGGGCTTCTCAACTGTGGGGGCTGCTCTTGTTGCCAAGTCTGGGCTCTGGGGCGAACAGGCTTTGGTTACTGCGGCACGTGGGCTCAGTAGCTGTCCTTCCCAGGCTCTGGAGCCCAGGCTCGATAGTTGTGGTATACGGGCTTAGTTGTTCCCTGTGTCTCCTGGCTTTGGCAGGTGGATACTTTACCACTGAGCCACCAGGGAGCCCATCAGCAACTAATTTTTAAAAATTTAGTAAGACTGCAAGCCAAAGCATTTCTGCAGGCTGAAGCTGGCTCCCTGACCAGGGCGTGCATATAAAGTTACTATGTTGCCTCTTGCCTCCCTGCGCTACACTAGCGAATCCAGTACCTGCTTTAAGTAATGCCCAGTCCAGGAAACTGCCATTATCTTCATCCGTCAGAAACAGGAAGGGGAGGCTCACAGAGGCAATGGCATGGCTTGAGAGAAGCCAGCCAGGCATGAGAGAAGCCAGCCAGCTGGTCAGGGGGAAAGCCAGACTCTAGCCCAGGTCAGCCAGGTCCTGTCGACTTCCTGTTTCTGTGGAGCAAGGGCTGGCTAAGAATGACCTACAGGACCACCGGCCTGGGAGGCCGACCCTAACAACATCAGTGAGGGATGCCCAGGGGATGTTGACCTGAGTCACTGTGCAGGGCCAGTTGGGGGCTCTGGGGTCATATCAGCCTCTGACCCTCTGTGTGGTCTTCTGCCATCCAGGTTAACAAGCTGAAGAGAGAGATGGCTCACCTCCAGCAGGAGCTACAGTTCAAAGAGCGAGGCTTTCAGACACTGAAGAAGTAAGTCTACTTTGTGGTGCAGGGTATGGGGATTACCCTCCGCTGTGCTCTCCTCCCATCCTCTCTGTCCCCCTCTCCTTCATCCTCTTTCCACCCTCCTTGGAACGAGGCTTTCTAATCGTTTGGTTCCAGTTCTATTCTACTGAAGACCATTCCCCAAGGTTGAGATTTAGGAAGAGAAAAGGGGATTCATTTCCGATTCAGGTTCTCGTGGTCCTCTGAATGCCAGAAGTCATTAAAGTCTGTTCCATTCAGTTGTTTTGCCAGCCACAGAAGTGAGTATCACCGGGCATGTCTGTGCACCTGACTCCTCCCTTCCTGTAAATGGGAGAGAATCTGATACGCACATGGACAAAACCGGCTCTTTCCATGGCCCTCCGAAGTGAACAATGACCCTGGCTTGTACACTCCCAGAAGAAACAAGGATCCTTCCACAAAAAATGGATTTCTAGAAGAGTGGGCTCCATGCCATGCACACTGTACTTTACAGGTGGCTGAGGAGATTTCCAGAACTTTGACCAAATGTAGTTTCCACTTCTAGAAGCTGACTTGCGGCCACGAACATGCAGTTCTCTTGTTTCCTTAGAGAAGATGTGCTCCTTGCCACTTTTATGATTATACTAGCAGAGACTTATTGAGCAAGTGGTCCATGCCAGGGAGCACTTCCAGTGTTTCTATCTGGGTGACCCCTCATGACACCTCTGTAAGGAATGTGCTGTTAGCTGATTCCATTGTATAGATGGGAAACTAAAGCACCTAGTCCATGTTCCTGAGTGTTAGCTTATTGCTGTTATTAAACCACTCATATCGCTGAGACTTGTGCCTTGAGTCATGTTCAGTACGTGTGATGGGCTCATGGGACAGTCGTTACAGAGATGTCTCGTAGCCCTCCTGGAAGCTCCAAAGAGGACGGTCAGTAGATGTCTCTGTTCTAAGGGCTATCTGCTTAGATTCCCAGTGAGGTCACCTGTACACAGACAGCATCTTCTCTAGACACTGCTGTCTCACTCTCCCTGACTGTACCTTCTCCTCATTCTCCAGACCACAAACCACTCTCACTACTCTTGGCCACAGCCCCAAGCCTTTGGGTGTTTATCTCCAAGCCCTGTGAATCGAGGGGAATTGTTCAGTTTAGTCACTCAGTCATGTCTGACTCTGCCACCCCATGGACTGCAGCACGCCAGGCCTCCCTGTCCATCACCAACTCCCTGTCCATCACCAACTCCCAGAGTTTACTCAAACTCATGGCCTGTCAGTGATGCCATCCAACCATCTCATTCTCTGTCGTCCCTTTCTCCTCCCACCTTCAATCTTTCCCAACATCAGGGTATTTTCAAATGATTCAGTTCTTTGCATCAGGTGGCCAAAGTATTGGAGTTTCGGCTTCAGCATCAGTCCTTCCAATGAACACTCAGGACTGATCTCCTTTAGGATGGACTGGTTGGATCTGTTGCTGTCCAAGGGACTCTCAAGAGTCTTCTCTAACACCACAGATCAAAAGCATCAATTCTTTGGCGCTCAGCTTTCTTTATAGTCCAATTCCCGAGGGGAGTTGACCACAGGGGCTGGTGGGTTCCTATTCACATACCCCCACTTCCCAGGCCCCTATTGCCCAGATGAGCCACCAGGATATAAGGAAATATGGCTCCATGTTATGACTGCATAGAGTGCCTTTTTGTGTTATGTGTTATGTTTTTGTGTTTATAGATATATATTGTTTAGGTTTGTATCTATACATATGCCAGTCCTGCCTCTCAAGCCAGTTTCTAGGCTCATCAGGACAAGAGGCTGCACTTTATGCTTCTTGGTAGTCTCCAGTGGTGCCAAGGGCAGGCAGGGGAAGTAATGTGAGTTCGGAAAATTCCTGTAAAGCAAATAGCCTCATGAGTCTTCCAAGGTAGTGGAGCAGGTTCTGAGCACATAGTTTAAGGGAGCATATATATACTCACTCTCAGAGGAGGGGTCCTCCCCCTTCCTCCCCCTCCTTGGTTAAAATACTTCCCATTATTCTCTGAGCCACCACAAACCTGTTTTACCACTTTGTCACCCTGTAGCAGCATTGATCATTCTTGTTGCTTGGTAAGCTGAGGCTGAAACCCCAAAGACAAGACTCCTTTTCTCCCCCTCCCTCAGCCTGCCCACCCCCACCCCTTTGATATCAGGCCCAGATAAGGCCTCTCAGGGCTCCTGGGCCGGAAGCCGCCCCCGTGTTCTCTGTGGAGGAAGGTTTCTGCTCTAATGCGCACCTTGGCAGAGAGGGTTAGGAATGTGGCTGCCAGGGGCGGATGGCCTGGGTTCAAATCTTAGTTCCCAGGGAACATGAAAAAGTGTTTTGCTTCATCCTCTTGAGCTTCTGTTTCTTTATCTGAAAAACAGGATATTGTAAATATTGAATTGGAAAATCTGCGTCAAGCGCATGACCGTACCTGGCACGTAGGGAAAACCTGGTGAGCTGAAAGGGGTGGTGACCTCTAGATAGTTGGCTGTTTGGACTTGGGAAGGAACTCACATGAACTGTGCCTTCGCCCTGGGCACCAGTCACCTCCTTCCGTTGTCTCTACTCGAGCAGCTTTTATTCTGCTTCCCTTTATAGACCAGGGTACTTGATGGGGCTGCAAATAGACCCGAGCTCGAGAGTGCTGGAGCTAGACCTGGGACTCTTGGGTTTTGAAACTCATGTCCTTATACCTGCCTTCCTGGCATCATCCCAGATAAACCCCCCAGACCCCGAAAACATCAGGCCCCTTTGCCTCTCCCAAGGGACTGCCTTCAGTGTCCACCGGGGAACCGTCCAGTCACTTCTTAGCGTCCTCTCTTTGTGGAACCTGGAGGAAGCTAAAACTCATTTGGTTCATGGTCAGCAAGGGGCTTCCCAGGTGGCACTAGTGGTGAAGAACCCGTCAATGCAGGAGGCGCAGGGGACACAGATTCAGTCCCTTTTCAGGAAGATCCCCTGGAGGAGGGCATGGCAACTCACTCCAGGATTCTCACCTGGAGAATCCCATGGCCGAGGAGCCTGGTGGGCTACAGTTCATGGTGTCACAGAGTCAGACACAACTGAAGTGACTTAGCACACACACATGGTCAGCAAACCCAATTTTAAAAAGAAAGAAAGATGGCTGAGGATGGAAGCAGACCTCTCAGAAAAGACTGAAAAGAAAAATCAGGACCAAAGCCAGGGATGTGGCCCCGTCAGCTGCCCTGAGCCCTTGTAAATAAGGAAGACTAGGCATACCATCCCTGGGGGCGGTGGGCAAGACGGCATCTCTCTGCTGGTCCCCAGAGCCACCCTGCCCAGTGAGAGTTGGCTGGACAAGACCCAGAGGAGCTGGCCGCCACCAGAGCCTTTGCCCTGCTTCTCTGTGGCTGCCGGGTGTGACTGTCTCAAGTGCTTAGAGAAAGGACAGACGTGTAATTTGTAAATCCTAAAACACCCGCGGCCCGCTCCCCACCCCTCCCAGCACACACACACCCTCTCCTTCCCACCAACCATGCAACTCTTCTTTCCCTTTAAAAAAAAAAGGATTCATTCACTGAGTACATAATGGTAACCCTTTGTTCCGCTCCCCCCATTCCCCAGTCCCTGAGAGTCCGAGTTCCTCTCTGGAGCCAAATTCCAGAGCCTGGGTTGCTAAGGCCCCTGAGAGCAGTCAGGTAGAAGCCATGTGAGGTGCCTGAGGCCCTGAAGACAGACCACTTCTGTCTCTTCCTGGCTGAGGATTCAAAGCCACCCTCATCCGGTTGGCAGGGGACAGCTGGGCACAGCCACCTGCCCAGAGCCCCCAGCCCCCGGCCAATTTCAGACAATACAGCATCTCCCCTGACCCCCTTTCCATTTGGGACAGGGCTACCAACGGCCCCAGGACATTCAGCTCTAGGGGGAGCCTTCTCTCCACCAAGCATGTTGGTCAGGCCTCTGCCGGGAAAGCTCCCTGTAGGCGAAGTTTTCAAACTCGATCTGAGACCAGTCTTAGCCGACCCGGCAGGCTCACCCAGGCTCAAGTCCTCGAAAGGCATAGACAGGCTATTTTAGCGGGGAGACATAACTGGGGCTTTGTCTTCCTCCGAGGAGGAGGCTGCAGGGATGGGGATGTGAGACAAGTCTTCTTACCCCTCCCCGCTTGCAGATAAGGAGGCCAGGGTGAGAACCTGTGATTCCCCACTCAGGTTATTTTTAGCCCAGGACACTTTGGCCTCTAGAAGCCCAGAAAAGCATGCCTCAGAGTAGTTTCTCATCCTGAAATAATGGGTTTGTGGTGTTCCCTCAGACTACAAAACTTCCTTTTCTTCACTGGGCTCTGAAACCTCCTCCCTGGCTTTTGATGAAAGTGTGAAACAGTTAAAATTTCTCTCTGCGCTCTCTCTGAGCCTTGTCCACAGCACAGCTGTCCTTCCAAGAGGGCTGGGCCCACCACCAATAGGATTCGTTTGACCTTCAGAAAATGGCCTTGTGCCCCTTTACCTCCATCTTCCTCCATCAAAATGAACCTGTGTGTAGGGCCTGGATGAGCCGGCAGACTCCCCAATCCGAAAGTATTATAACCCCTCACATTTGTCTCATACTCCCGAGCTCCCCACCTCATGTTCCAACCTTATCCCTCTTAACATGGCTCACAGCTTGGTGGACATGGGCGTGGCGTACAGCATTATCCAGGTTTTTTTCAGAGGAGGAAGCTGAGGCTCCATGTGCACAAGGGCCATGCCCAAGGTCATGCTACTATGTGGCAGCAAGGGGTTTCTTCATCCTTCTAACCTTTCCTTCATGTGGCCATTAACTTCCACAAATGCTTTTTTAAATTATTATTATACTTTTTAAATAGTTGACTTATTTATTTACTTTTGGCTATGTTGGGTCTTCGTTGCTTCTGGCTTTTCCCTTTCTGTGGCAAGCAGGGGCTACTTTCTAGTCGCAGTGCGCAGGCTCCTCATTGCAGGGGCTTCTCTTGTTGTGGAGCACAGGCTCTGGGATGCACAGGCTTCAGTAGCTGCAGCTCCTGGGCTCTAGAACACAGGCTCCGTAGTTGTGGCACATGGGCTTAGTGGGTCCATGGCCGTGGGATCTTCCCAGACCAGAGAGCGGACCCACGTCTCCTGCACTGGCAGATGGATTCTTTACCGCTGAGCCACCAGAGAAGCCCAACAAATGCTCATTAAAGGCCGTGGTTCTCCCCAGCAGCTATTTTGCTCCTCCCATCCCAGGGACATTAGGTAAAATATGGAGACATTTTCTGGTTGTCACAACTCAAGGTCCAGATGCTGCTAGCATCTAGTGGGCAGACGCCAGGGGTGCTACTGAACATCCTACAATGCACAGGACAGCCCCGACAGCAAAGAATGATCCTGCCCCAAAAATCCGGAGGCTGAGAGACCTGAGTTAAGGAACACGAAAAGATGCTCAACATCGCTAACCTTCAGGGAAGTGTAAAAGCATCACCTCACGCCAGTCAGAGTGGTCATCGTCAGAAAGAACACGAACAAATGTTTGTGAGGCTGTGGAAAAAGGGGAATCCTTGTACACCGTTGGTGGGAATGTACACTGGTGCAGCCACGATGGAGAACAGTATGAAGATTTCTCAAAAAACTAAAAATAAGGCTACCACCTGACCTAGTAGTTCCTCTCCTGGATATATATCTAAAAATCACTAATTGAAAAAGATACACACACCCCAATGTTCATAGCAACAGTGTTTACCATTACTAAGATATGGAAGCAATCTAAGTATCCATCAACAGATAAATGATAAGGAAGATGTGGTACGTATATATAATGGAATATTAGTCATAGAAAAGAATAAAGTTTTGCCATTTGCAGTGACACCGATGGACTTGGCATTATGCTAAGTGAAATAAGTCCAATTCAGAGAAAGACAAATCTGATATGATATCACTTATATGTGAAATGCAAAACATACAACAAACTTTGAGCTTAACAAGAAAGAAGCAGATTCACAGGTATAGAGGACAAACTGTGGTTACCAGTGGGGAAAAGGAAGGGGGAAGGGACAGTATAGGGGTAGAGGACAAAAGGCATTATTATGGGATTATATGAAATCATGTGTGTGAGTGAACCCTTTTAAAATTGTAAAGCACTATAGAATTGAAAGACTTTCATTCAGTAAAAGAAAATAATGTTAAAAGGGTGGGGGGAAGGGACTTCCCTGGTGGTCCAATGGCTAAGACTTCACACTCCCAGTGCAGGGACCTGGGTTCTATCTCTGGTCGGGGAACTAGATCCCACACGCCTCAACTAAGACCCAGTTCAGCCAAATAAATAAATATTTGGAAAAGATCACATTAAAAAAAAAAAAGTGTGGCTCTGTGCTATATAATACTACTACTCACACATATTCAAGCTTATCAGATGACACTACCTCATAAATTATTGGTTATAACACAGCATACCGAGTGCAGTGTCCGGCTCTACCAGATATCTCATGAGGACCTCTAGCCCAGCCTGGAGACCCTGGGAGATGATCAGGGACAGCTTCCGCTAAGAGTTGACTTCAAGAATGGTGTTGCTTCTGTAGCCTAACACTGACATTTGCAATTTGACAGGGACCTTCTGTGCTTTCTCCGATAGGCAGGACCTGAGGAAGAAGGGACAGAGGAGACTTCTTTCAGGACTAAAGCACTGTGGTCTGTGTTTTTTCCCTGGGGGAACCCCATCCATCACCCTGTTTTCATCTGACCTTTCCCCTTGACTGTCTCCTAGAATCGATAAGAAGATGTCAGATGCTCAGGGCAGCTACAAACTGGATGAAGCTCAGGCTGTTCTGAGAGAAACAAAAGCCATCAAAAAGGCCATCACCTGTGGAGAAAAGGAAAAGCAAGATCTCATTAAGGTACAAGACCTCCCAGTGACGGGGCCCCATCCCTGTTTCTCCCGAGCGCCTTTCTGTGCCAGGCAGGACTCAGGTGGGCTATTTCCAAATGCTGCCAGATGCCTGAGTTCAGAGAAGAGACTGGAGGTTCAGAAGCATGGAGTGACTTGCCTAAGGTCACACAGCCAGTGTCAGTGGCAGAGCCAGAACAGAAGCCCTCTGGTCAAGATTAAAGGTCACATCCTGGCCACCAGCTCTAGCTGTCTGCTTTACAGACCAAATGGTGGGAGCTGGCTTCAGCATCACTAACCTGGGCATCAAAATGTAGCATCCTTGTAAGCATTTCATTGCGTGTTCCGACCCTGTGCTGGGAACTGACAAATGGTGATAGCTGTGATATACTGTGCCAGGCAGTTGTGCCAAGCACTTGGCCCACACCATGCCTCCCTTTCCCCTTATATCAGTGCCAGATCATCCCCAGCATACAGCAAAAGACTGCCCGGGTCACAGAGTAGGCGCTAGAGCCAAGATTCAACCCCGCCAACACCTAACTCAGAAGCCCATGGCTTGATGAGGGAAGCTTTACACTCTGTGACAAACCGAATAATTTCAAAGCTCCTACCAGGACCACAGCCCAGCGAAAACACTGAAACCGGGCATTAGTGGACAGTGAGACATGTTCCATTCATGCTTAGCAGTTAAGTATGCCAAGCCTTAAGTCAGATAGACCAGGACCAGATCCTGGCTCTGTCAGTTGCCAGCTTCTCCACGTAACAGCTTCCTCATGGATGAAATGGGGGTGCACACGTGCCTGCTCAGTCACTTCAGTCGCGTCCAGCTCTTTGCAATCCTATAGACTGTAGCCCATCAGGCTCCTCTGTCCATGGGATTCTCTAAAGCAAGAATACTCGAGTGGGTTGCCCTGCCCTTCTCCAGGGATTCTTCCTAACCCAGGGATCAAACCTGGGTTTCCTGTGGCTCCTGCACTGCAGGAGATTCTTTACCACTGAGCCACCACCAGGGAAGCCCCAAATGGGGATAATCACAGGTTATTCCTCAGAAGATTACGGTCAGGATTAAATAAGATCATGGCAAAACGGACAGTTATTAAGTATTGGCTAAACCAATGCTTTATACTGGTCATCTTATCTAAACAATATGATAGTCAACATGATAGTCGTCAATGGGATAGTTATTCCCATTTTGCAGGAAAAGAAACTGAGGCACAGAGAGGTTAATCAACAAGGTCAGAGCACACAGCTAGGAAGTGGCAGAGCAGTGGATCCTGACTCAGGCTGGCAGCTCTGAAGCCGTTGTCCACACTGGTTTCTCCCCTGGAAAGGGCCCAGCACAGCGCCCGGCACCTAGTTGATACCCACCCACTGGTCGCCCTTTACAGGAGGAGTCGGGTGTCAGGGCCCCTAGCAGATTCCTAGAGAGTGACCCAGAGTACCCTCCATGGAGGGAGTGTTGCTAAGCCTGCCCTCCCTGCTCCAGAGCCTTGCCATGCTGAAGGATGGCTTCCGCACCGACAGAGGCTCCCACTCCGACCTGTGGTCCAGCAGCAGCTCTCTGGAGAGTTCAGGTTTCCCACTGCCGAAACAGTACCTGGACGTGAGCTCCCAGACGGACATCTCAGGAAGTGTGAGTACACAGCACACACCACCGGGGCCCCGAGAAACAGAGTACCCTTCTTGTTACTTGCCCGAGAGCCCGGGGCGTTCTCTGAGCCTGGGTGCTGCCCCAGCCTTCTCTTGCAGACCTCTTGGCCTCCAGATGACGTGAGATGACGACGTGGAGGGGTAGCCAGCTCTGACTCACTGGTCCCAGGAATGCATCTCTAGGTGCTGCACAGAAAGCATGTTTGAAGGATCTTTCTCAAGGCTTTCCTTGTGCTGATTAGCAGCACCATTCTGTTTTCCTCTCACCAGCTGAGAAGCAGAAGATAGTTCCCTCCTGTTCACCCCAGAACAATGCATGTGGCTTTCAGACAGCTGCTCACCTCCCAGTTCAAAAGCTCAGCCCTGGTTAGAGTAATGAATAGTGCAAGTGCTGTCCAGACATCGCTCCTGAAAGTCTCAGAGCAGGACTGACCCATGGCAATTCGTAACTTAGAAGAGCTTTTGTTTTCTTGGAGCAGGTGACATTGAATGAACGAGCCTCCAAGCCTAAATGCTCTTCTATGTGGTCTCTACAGTCGTATTCCCACTTGTGAGGAGAAGCTCCATTCATGTCTGATGGGGTGAGCCTCGTAGTTTTTCAGCAGACTGGCATGGCCAACAGGGCTGCCCCTTCCATCCTCACGCCACCCATTGTCCAGCACAAGCCACCTGTGGTGAAGCATTTGTGAAGGAACCGTGTGCCTTCTTCCAAGCTCTAGGATGCTCTTGGCCCTCGCTGTTGCACTGCTGGCTGCAGGCTCCCTGAGTGTGGTGGAGCCCTCCCCAGCGGGCCCAGAGTGGCTTTCTCGTGTGGTGGCGGTGCCTGTTTCCTCCTGGCCAGCTGTCCGCCACGCTCCTGCCACCTGGATGAGCTCCAAGTCTTTTGGGGCTGCAAGATGATATTCCGAGCCCTCGGCTTCTCTTCTCGAAGTGATAAATGTGTGCTTTGGGGGCTCTTCCCAGGCCTGAAGGAAAGAAAATGTTTTTCTCTTAACTAGCTTCCCTGCGATTCACGCAGCCAGCTCAATAATTGGGTACTATTTTTAGCTCCTTCCCACACAAGCTGTCAAGTCTCTCAGGAGCCCCCGAAACCCAGCTCAGCCCTAGCCACCATAACCGTGTAATTCCTGACCTGTTTTTCCTCCAGTTCGGTACCAGCAGCAACAATCAGTTGGCGGAGAAGGTCAGATTGCGCCTTCGATATGAAGAGGCCAAGAGAAGGTAATTAGAGCCTGAGGCCTGGGGGCAGGATGGTCCCACAATAATAACTGGTTGGCCAAAACGTTTGTTCAGTTTTTTCTGTAAGTACTTAAAATCCAAACACACTTCATGGCCAACCCAGTACTACTGTAGCTTGTCTGCTCTGTGCCTGCTTTTTACACATTTCATGATGTTTAATCCTCACAAAGATTGTGAAGGCGAGTATTATCATCTTCATACTTTAGTCTTCTCTGAAATTCTAGAAATGATTGAACCAGGGACACTTAGATAAAGAGTGCAACTATGCTTTGAACCATACTTTAAACCTCAAACCTAGTAATCTTTCCACCTGCCTGCCTAAAAATCAATCTCTAAAATCAAGGCTTACCAACAATCATGTAAATAGTTGTGTGTGAAAGAGCACAACTGGGGTTTTAGCAACAGGCTAAAAAGACTACTGATACTACCCATTTCAGTGTCTCTGCCCAACTGGGAACAAGCTGTGTTTTTAAACTGTGTAGACACCAGGGACTTTAGATATTCTGTGACTTCACAGAATCCTAGGCAATTGGGTTCCACTACTGCAAATAAAATAGTAATCAAAGCTGACATTCTTAGAGAATCTGTAATGGTCCAGACAGTGTACTAAAACATCTGTATATTCATATCTCACTTAATTTTAAAAGCAGCCTTATAGCGTAGCTTATCTCATATTCTCTCCATGTTAAGAGAAAAGTAAGATCTAAGATGTTTCATGACTTTTCAAGGTAGATTCAGAATTTGAACTGGACGGTCCATGGTCTTCCTATACACTGAGCCTGTATTTCTAAGAAAGAACTCACAAGGTCTGATGGTAAATGAAACCAAGCACATTGCATCCATTCCTCCTTAGGCTACATTGCCCAGCCCATGGACATTCTAAATCAGGCCAGGGAGAGTGTGGCACTACCCAGCCCTGCCCCTCTGCCAACAATGAGTGAGCAGAAACCCTTGGCAGCAATGACAGGAATCCTGTAGAAACCAGAAGCGAGAAAGGGAATTCATAGGCTTATTGAACTCCAAAAGGCAGGGGTAATCTAGCTTCAGGCACAGCTGGATCCAGAGTTTCAAATGATGTTACATAGACTCAATCTCCTTTTCTCCTTCCTGTTTGCCGTTGTGTTGACAGGTTTTTCTGTCAAAGCAAAAAATGACCCCTGCTCTTCTAGACTTACATACTGCCAGGCTAGCAACCCCAGCAGAAATAGGACCTACCTTCCCCATACAGTTTTACAAAGCTTTGGGCTTGAGACTCCCTGGCTTTTCTGGGAGAGCCAGTCATTGTCCCAGGGTGGGAGGAACTGGAATTCTCTGAAGGTCCAGACATGAGTCATGTGCCCAACTATAGGAAGGGGACTGAGGTCAGCTCTGTGGGAACCAGGTGACCTGAAAGTATGGGAGGACATGTCGATTTCCCAAAGAAAACAGAATATTGTTAACAAAAGAAGCAGAAAGTGGATACTGTCAGGTGGGGAAAAACACACCCTATATACTGTTTCAGCTCCCCCTAGAGATCCAGCAGAACAGCACAACTTCCGCTTTGGACAACCACTTCTTGGCCCCTCTGAACTCTGTACATATTCTGGTTTGCAGTGGTGGCTATCTTAGATGATCAGTTACGGACAAATGAAAGGGCGGGAATCTTTCCTTTAGGGTTTCACCACTAAACTTCTCATTACAGAGCTTTCTGATTCATCTACCTTTATCCAACTTTGTGCCTCGTCTTTCACCTAAAAGTAGTTTAAGGACAAAGAATAAAGTAGCCTGCTGAATGGGGAAGCAAAGGCTATGGGACTTGAGGCAGGGAGGGTCGGTGGCTGTAACGCAAGGTCTGATTGCTGCCAAGTTTTGTCATGTGTGCCCTTCTTGGGAGTGAGTCTAGTAGATTTCTTCAGATTCTCCTAAGGATGTGTGGCTCAAAGTTAAGGAGCAGACATAGGGAAAGCACCACCAGAAAATACATTCAAGAAAATATCAATTAGCAACCTAAAAGGGAAGAAAAATTTTTAAAAACCAGGGGATATGTGTATATGTATAGTTGATTCATTTTTCTATATAGCAGAAACTAATGCCACGTTGTAAAGCAACTATACTGAAATAATTTTTTAAAGGACTTTTCTGGTGGTCCAGTGGTTAGGACTTTGTCTTTCCAATGCATTGGGTGCAGGTTTGATCTCTGGCTGGGGAGCTAAGACCCCACATGCCTCTTGGCCAAAAGATAAAACATAAAACAGAAGCAATATTATAAAAAAAATTCAATAAAGACTTTTAAAATACGTTTAAAAAATACAGAGATTGACTCTGGTGGATCTAGGACAAAAAAAAAAGAAGCATCAGTCACCCCTTCAATGTCCCATGTGTAACAGTGCCCCCACCCCCACCCCCGACTTGGCCATGGCACCCTGTTCTCAAGCAGTTGGCTGGATAACAGCTACAGTTATCCCAGAGCCGGTTTTGGTGGACTGCTGTATATGTGAGTATGGGATAAGATTAATTCACTCTAAAAGTCCCTGCTAAGTCACTTCAGTCATGTCCGACTCTGTGCGACCCCAGAGACAGCAGCCCACCAGGCTCCCCCGTCCCTGGGATTCTCCAGGCAAGAACACTGGAGTGGGTTGCCATTTTCTTCTCTAATGCCTGAAAGGGAAAAGTGAAAGTGAAGTCGCTCAGTCGTGTCCAACTCTTAGTGACCCCATGGACTGCAGCCCACCAGGCTCCTCCATCCATGCGATTTTCCAGGCAAGAGTACTGGAGTGGGGTGCCATTGCCTTCTCCGAGACACTTGGCTGGGAAGGAGCAAATGTATATGTGGTTCTCTGTGAGCTTCTCACTACACAGCCTGGAGGTCTCATCTCCAACAGTGTTTTTGGTAAAATAAGAATTTGGCCACACTGTTGGCAGGTAAGATTGACCTGAGAGTCTGGAAGCCTGGGACCCCAACAAATCCTGGTCATGTGTGTGACCTGCAGTCGTAGGGGAGCTGCATCCTCTCTGGCTGCCTGTCCCACAGGATTCGCATTAGGTCCCGTCCACCCCAGGGTAGGACGGTGAAGGGGCTTCCCTGGTGGCTCAGATGGTAAAGAAGCCACCTGCAATGCGGGAGACCTGGGTTCGATTCCTGGGTGGAGAAGATCCCCCTGGAGAAGGGAATGGCTACCCACTCTAGTATTCTTGCCTGGAGAATCCCATAGACAGAGGAGCCTGGTAGTGATAGCTATTAATAAAAACACTTTGCAAAGACCAAATCCTGAAGAATCACATGATTGTTTTTAACTATTTTAGCAATACTCTTAGCAATACTGTGAATTTTAATTTGATCCAATGACAATCATACTGAATATCTATGTAGCACTTGGCCTTGTATAAAGAGCTCTTTTTTTCTTTTTCAAGTCCTCTTTAATGGAATGGATTGTTCCAATTTTTTTTAAAATACGTTAATTTTTAAAGGTTCGTGTATATCTGTGTTAAAGAGCTCTTAATGATACGTTTCCATTTGGTCCTCACAACTACCTCTCAGGTGCCATTATCATCCCCACCTTACAGATGAGGACACATGTGTGTGTGCTATGTCGTTTCAGTCGTGCCCAGCTCTTTGTGACCCCATGGACTGTAGTCCATCAGCCTCCTCTGTCCCTGGGATTCTCGAGGCAAGAATACTGGAGTGGTTGCCATGCCCTCCTCCAGGGGCTCTTTCCCACCCAGGGACTGAACCTGCGTCTTTCAGGTCTCTAGCATGGGCAGGCAGGTTCTTTACCGCTCGTGCCACTTGGGAAGCCCACAGATGAGGATACTGAGTCTCAAAGCAGTAATGGGCCCCCAGCTCCTTCCCGTAACACTTCTTAATGGCCTGCAGTGTACCAGGCACTGTGCTAGCAGCTTGTGTTACCTAAATGATTTCTTAAGAAAGTCAGAGCCAGGACTCTAACAGGCAGCCTCTGACCTCAAGTCTGCCGTTGTTCCCAGGCTGCCACTGCCCTCTGGACTGAGAACACCAGGGTAGCAATGGCAGTGTTTGCTGTCGTCATAGAGGGCCCGTGACTGCCATTGTTTCAGCACTTACATGCCAGACACACACAACACATAATTGCTCATTTTCACACCAATGCTGATGCACAAGTAATTGTTTTCTTCTATGCGAGGCTCAGGGAGTGTGCCCCACATTACACACGTAAGAAGTGGTTAAAGCAGGGAGCGAGCGCAGTAGCAGCAGAAGCGTTCATTGGGGGCTGGTTTAGTGTTACCCAGATATTGCGCTTGGACATTTTATGAATTATATGTCCTAAAACCTGCAACCGTTACCCCACAAGGAAGGAGGTGTTGTTATTCCCTGCAGAGTGACAAAGCAGCTTGCCCAAGGACACATAGCGAGCGGTGGGAGGCTATTGCCTGGTGACGGATCCACTTCTGTTCTATCAGGCTTCGTGTCCCTCAGGGCAAGGACACTGCCTCTACCCCCGTCCCTGCTGAGCCAGGATTGGCATGTGGTAGGCACCTCCTGTGTTCATTAGATAAAAATCTGTTCTTGAGACCCACACTGATCAAAAGGAAGCCAGTCAGGGTCAGAGAGGATACTCAGAATGCCAGTGCTCCTCGGACCATGTAACCTTGGCAACACAATCTGTCCCGCTGCTCCTGGGTTGCCGCTGAGCACACCGGTCAATGCTCACCCTCTTGGCCCGCAGGATCGCCAACCTGAAGATCCAGCTCGCCAAGCTCGACAGCGAGGCCTGGCCTGGAGTGCTCGACTCTGAGAGGGACCGGCTGATCCTCATCAACGAGAAGGAGGAGCTACTGAAGGAGATGCGCTTCATCAGCCCCCGGAAGTGGACCCAAGGGGAGGTGGAGCAGCTGGAGATGGCCCGCAAGCGGCTGGAGAAGGACCTGCAGGCGGCCCGGGACACCCAGAGCAAGGCACTGACTGAGAGGTGGGGCTGGGCTGGGGGCACGGGGCCCTTCCCTGCTGCAGGTCATCCTCCAGCCCCCCAGCGAGAGGGACAACCTGGGACGCCTGGGCTCCACTCTGAGAGCACAGTTTAGAGAGCTCATCACTTTCCAGAATAGCAAATCTAGGGAAGTGACTCACCAGCCAACCATCCCAAAATTTTACCAGAGGGAATCACATTACCAAAACGTCTGCTCACATGCAGATTTTCAGAAATTCTCTTCTGAGATAAGCTCTATGTAATTTACAGCAGTTGTTCTCCAGCTTTGTGACAGTGACTCACATATTATTACCGAATAGACAAAAGTTTCACAAAACAGCGCGTAGTCTTTCTGTGTGACAGTCCTCTGATACTTTCTTTTATATTGCATCTCTCTTCACACCGGTCGTGGCCCACTAAATTGGTTTTGCCCCGTGCTAAAGAATTGCAATTTGCAGTTTGAAAAACACTGGTTTAGATGGGGCTTGCAAACTGAGATGCTTATAGGGGTCAAGCAGGTGATATAAATGCCAGAGACCACTTGGGCATGGGCCACGTTAGACTGCAGTGCACAGACCCCAGGTGTTGTCTGCAGCCTCCAGGAAGTGAGTACAGGCCCCAGGCTGCTAGGGCCCCATTTTCAAGAAAAGAGTTCTTTTGATTTTTTTTTCAATATTGGCAACTAATCCAAATCCATTTTTAACACCCTAGAGGCTAAATTAGCTTCATCAACTGAACAACTGAACTGAACTGAACTGTGGGCTTGATTTAACATGAAAGCCACTGGTTTACATTCTGTGGTTTAGACTGTATAGTGAAAGTCACTCAGTTGTGTCCGACTCTTTGCGACCCCGTAGACAGTCCATGGGATTCTCCAGGCCAGAATACTGGAGTGGGTAGCCTTTCCCTTTTCCAGGAAATCTTCCCAATCCAGGGATCAAACCCAGGTCTCCTGCATTGCAGGCAGATTCTTTACCAACTGAGCCACAACAGACTTTAATTCTTTAGTGTCTCACCAGCCTCCACACCCATACTACACAGAGCATATCTCTGTGGTCAGAGTTCTACAGGCGGTCCTTCAAGCCCCAGATTCTTCATTCATGCAAGAGATGTTTTGTGGCACATATTTTGCATGCAAGGCAATTTGGAGGATTCAGAAGTGAATAAGTCATGATCGCTGCTCTGATACTCTTAAAGTGTATTCAGTTATTTTCACTTTTCTTTTGGCAGCAGACTTTATTGGACAAAGTCCCTGCCCTTAATCTCGTGGACAGAGGAGCCTGTTGTTTAGTCGCTCAGTTGTGTCCGATGTTTTGCCACCCTATGGAATGGACTGTAGCACGCCAGGCTTCCCTGTCCTTTACCATGTCCCAGAGCTTGCTAAAACTCATGTCCATTGAGTTAGTGACGTCATCCAACCGTCTCATCCTCTGTCGTCCCCTTCTCCTCCTGCCTTCAGTCTTTCTCAGCATCAAGGTCTTTTCTAATGAGTCAGCTCTTTGCATCAAGTGGCCAAAGTATTGGAGGTTCAGCTTGAGCATTAGTCATTCCAGTGAATATTCAGGAATGAATAGTCCTTCCAATGAATATTCAGGAACATGCAGCATCAGTCCTTCCAATGAATATTCAGAGGAGCCTGGCAAGCTACAGTTATAAGAGTCGGACATGTCCTAGTGATTAAACCACCACCACCTGCCCTTAAGGAGCTACAATTGAAGATGTGCTGTGCTTAGTCGCTCAGTCGTGTCCGACTCTTTGCAACCACATGGACTGTAGCCCACCCGGCTCCTCTATCCATGGGATTCTCCAGGCAAGAATACTAGAGGGGGTTGCCATGTCCTCCTCCAGGGGATCTTCCCAACCCAGGGATTGAACCCAGGTCTCCCGCATTGCAGGCAGATTCTTTACTGTCTGAGCCACCAGGGAAACCCAGAATTGGAGACAGTGGTTTTCAAACTTGTTGTGGGGTGGGCATGGGCAAGAGGGGAAGGGATGAGCAGGGGCATTTCTCTTTCCAGTGTACTCAGAGGCAGAAGCCCCGTTTATAAAGCAGATGAAGCTGGCTGGGCCAGTGGCAGCAGGCCAGGTGTCCTAGGTGCCCAGCTGTGCTCTCTGTATCACCCTGTGATGGGGGCTAGGATGCTTTCAGGGAGCCTCCTCTGTGCTAAGGCACCCTGCTTGCAGCCCCACCCTGGTAACTGAGTGAGCTCCATCTGCATATGGCAGGGTGCCAAGTTGACCCGCCTCTGCCTGGCCTCCTGTAAGCACATCAAAGAGTCCATTGACTGTCAGTGGTGGGAAATCTTTCCCTACCAAGCCCCTTGTCAGAACTATTCACAGGGATGTGTCACTTTTCTCACCTTTTCCTTCTCCTGGGAGGAGTGGCTGATTGCTGACACACCACCAGGCAGGTGGGAGGAGGAGGAAAGGGCTTCAGTAGCTGGTGGTCTATAGCCCTAGGAAGCGCCTTCTAGAAATCTCCTTTAGTGCCAAGACCCTGTCCTCCTTTCCCCATGGCTCTGCAGCTTGGGGACGAGGCCTATGACAAGACACCTTTTTGCCTTTAGTGTCACTTGAAAGAATAAATGGTTAGCCAACCCAAGCAGACCCTTACAGGCCTCTGCATGTATCTCCTAATGTGTCTGCTGGTCCTCTGGGTTCCTGACTTGCTCCCGGCCCTCCAGCTATCACTGGGAAGCCCTTAGCTATTCATCATGCTCACAGCCAGCAGCTGAAAAGGACAGACCCGTGACAGCCTTACTCCTTGGTGCGTCAGTAGAAATACCCTTTCTACCACTGACCTTGAGCAAGTCATTGACCATATGGACTTCATCTGCCTAATATGGGGGGGGGGGAACAAGATAATTACATTATATACAAATATTTATATATTCTGAAGGCTGATGGTTAGACCAGATTGTGAACGGAGGCTCTTTAATAATTTCAGTTTCTTGAAATTAGGATTGGATATGCTGTTAGAACTCCCTAAAGTGAAAGTGTTAGTCACTCAGTCATGTCTGACTCATTGTGATCCTAGAGCCTGTTGCCCGCCAGGCTCCTCTGTCCATGGGATTCTCCAGGCAAGAATACTGGAGTAGGTTGCCATGCCCTCCTTTAGGGAATCTTCCCAACCCAGGGATCGAACCTGCGTCTTAAGAGTCTCCTGCATTGACAGGTGGGTTCTTGACCACTAGTGCCACCTGGGAAGCCTGTACTACGTGCAGGAGGTACCGTTATGTACCAGATTCTGTACCCTACATCATCTCATCTAAGCCTCCCAGCAACCCTGAGATTAATCTTTGTTTCATAGATGAGGAAACTGAGGCTCACCCGATATCACCGAGGCACAGAGCCGGGATTACTACCCAGGCTGCTGCCCACTTAGAAGACCTTTTATTGTTGCCTTCAGCAGCATCTGTCAAAGGTCTGACTGCTCTCCTGGAACTGTGCGTTCACACAGCCCGTCCAGGGAAGCCAGAGCCTCCAGCCCATGGCAGCTGGTGAGCGGCTGACTCGAGGTCCCAGAGAGCAGGGTCCCGTGGGTCACGCAGAGAGAAGCCAGGGAAAGCCTTGGGAAGGACAGGACTGATGGCTTGAGGCCCTGCAGGAGAGAGAGGAGAAAGCCCACCCATACATCTTCATCTGTGTTCCTTGCCTCCAGCCCCGTGACTGTCTGCGTTCATCTTCTGACTCTCTATTCTCTATCTCGGTTTCTTTCTCTTTTTGTTTCTCAGGCATGCATGCTCAGTTGCTAAATTCATGTCCGACTCTTTGCAACCCCGTGGACTGTAATCCACCAGGCTCCTCTGTCCATAGAGTTTTCTAGGCAAGAATACTGGAGTGGGTTGCCGTTTCCTTCTCCAGGGGATCTTCCCGACCTGGGTTGAACCCATGTCTCTTGTGTTTCCTACCCTGGATTCTTTACCACTGAGCCTCCAGGGAAGCCATGCTCCACTCTTTCTTCTCTCTCTCTTTAAGTGGGACAGAGAGGACTCCCCAGTGGCTGAGACTCTGGGCTCCCAATGCAGGGACCCTCGTTCAATCCCTGGGAACTAGATCCCACATGCCACAACTAAGAGTTTGGATGCTGCAACAAAGATTGAAGATCCCACATGCCACAACTAAGACTCGGCACAGTCAAATAAATTAAATAAATACATTTTTTTTTTTTTAAGTGGAACAGAGGATGAAATGGTTGGGTGGTATCCCTGACTCAATGGACATGAGTTTGAGCAAACTCTGGGAGATAGTGAAGGATGGGGAGGCCTGCTGTGCTGCAGTCCATGGGATCACAGAATCATATACGACTTGGCTACTAAACAAAAACAATCGTACTCCTCACCTGCACACAACAGTCTCTCTGTTCAAGGTGGCTTTGATTAGGCCAGAAAGAGACACATCCAGGAACAGCACACCACAGGGCCTGCCAAACCCCAGTCAGGAATTGATGAGAAGCACAGACCTCCCCCCAACACCCCCTGTCCTCCCCCCTAATCCCACTTCCCTTCCTGTGGACCCTCACCACCACTCCAGAGAGCTGCAGTGCCTGTTAGTGTGGGGTCTCTGCCCCCGCCCCAAGGACCAACTCCCCAGACCTGAGACGCAGCCCAGGCGCTTGCATTTTTAACGGCACCCCAGGTGCTGAGCTACAGCTTATGGGGATTCCAGCCCCACCCCCTGGGTCCTCTGCATGCTTCCACGCTTGATGTGTCCTTGGCTCCCAGCATGTGCCGGGCATCACACGCAAACGCCATATGGCCACCGAAGCCCGTTGCCTCTGGGAGGCGGCCTCAGCACCTGCATGCTGTTACTGGTGGCGACACCCCTGTGCTTAAGAAGCCCAGGCCACCTGGCTCCCAGTCCCCTAAGCCTCTGGGTGGGCCTCTCAGGGGGCGGAACCTGCCTTTACTTCTAGTGCATATGCTGTGGTCTCCTCCCAGAGGAGAGGAAAACGGAGGTAGAAATGGTGACC
>SJXQ01001596.1:106375-125783 GCA_006408695.1 Aepyceros melampus | reverse complement strand
CAGCTGTGCCTTGAAACCCCTTCCCCCCACCCCCACCCCCACAAAACCTCACACTCTTGCAAGGTCTTGCTCTTATAGAGGGTCACATTCCACAGTCCTGTCCCTTCCATTGAAAACTGGGCTTTTGTTCATTACTGGCTCCATCTGCTGGCCTGCTGTCTGCCCCCACCCCCAGCCCCAGGCAGGACTCTGGAATAACAGCGCCAGGGGTTGAACCGGCCAAGAACCATGCCGAGGCCACTATGCCTGCTGTTCCCGTGGTCTTTTCTGTAATTTCACAACCCAGCTCCCAGTGACAGGTCCTGCTTATCTCTCATCACTCTCCAGTTGTGTCTCTGGTCTTCATGGCAGGGCCTGTGTTGGGGGCCTGGGGCATGTCGGTGGAGGGATGGCATGGCTGGCTTTTCCATGGGAATGAACTCTTTCTCTCAGGCCCCGGGCTGGGTTGGCTGTGCTTTGGGAGCAATGAGTCAGTCATTCCTCGTCCAGTAGGATGGCATAAGGGGATATGAAGATCCTTCTATGGGAGATTAGTTTTTAATTTATTATTACTTTTCTGGCTGTGCTGGGTCTTCACCGCTGCACCCAGGCTTTCTCTAGTTGCAGCAAATGGGGCCTGCTCTTCGTTGTGGCTTCTCACGTGGGTGGCTTCTCTTGGCTCTTTGCGGAGCACGAGCTCTTTCTAGAGCATGGGCTCAGCAGTTGTGGCACATGGACTCAGTTGCTCTGCAGCATGTGGTATCTTCACAGACCTGTGTCCCCTACATTGGTGGGGGGCTTCTTAACCTCTGGGCCACCAGAGGAGTCCCAAGGGAGATCGAACGTCTGGGTCTTTTTAGGAGAGCAAAGGAGCTTTGCCTGTGTCAACTGAGGAGGAGTCTTCCCTTCAGTGATGCCTTTTCAGACATGTCCATGTTGTGGGCACCGTGCTCGGGGCTAGGAGAGCGAGGCACAGCTCCTGCCTTATAATCCCTAGCTAGTGAAGCAACTTGGAAACTGCAGTGTGCCAAAAAGTCACCTGAATAGGTAATAACAATGCAGATTCCAGGGAATTCCCTGGTGGGCCAATGGTTAGGACTTGGCACTTTCCCTGCTGAGGCCTGGGTTCAATCCCTGGTCAGGGAACTAAGATCTCACATGCTGAGTGGCATGGCCAAAAAAAAAAAAGAGAGAGAGAGATGCATATTCCTGAGCCCAGGAGTTTCCTGACTATTCAGTGGTTGGGTCTCCACGCTTTCACTACAAAAAGGTTCTGGATTTGATCCCTGGTCAGGGAACTAAAATCTCGCAAGCCTCACTGTACCAGCCAAAAATTAGAAATAAATAAAAACCCAAGGATTTTGCCCTCAGGAAGAGAGTTGCAGAACTGAGCATTGTTGTCAGCATGTCTGGGTGCAGGCCTTTGCTCCCGGGCCCTGTGATGCTCCATCACACTCACCAGGATCTTCCCCAGGTGCTCTGGAACCATTCTCTCAAACTCCTTTGCTGACTGCTTCTTACCTGTTCAGCCTTGAGATGCTGTTTAGACTCAGAGCTTGGTGGTGGACCCTACCTTTTTTTGTCCTCTTTATACTTTGCCCTAAGGTGGTGCATTTGTTTGTTAGGGCTGCCAAACCAGCATACCACACATGGGGTGACTTCAACAACAAAAATGTATTGAGTATTTCCGCAGAGCCCTGGAAGCCAGAAGTCCAAACTCAAGGTGTTGGCAGGGTTGCTTCTTCTGAGGCCTCTTTCTGTGGCTTCTGGGTCTGCACATGGTCGTCTACACATCTTCGTGTGGTCTTCTCTCTCTGCGCACCTGTGCCCAGCACAGGACGGGATGGCTGGGTGGAGTCTTCACTCTGCCGACTCTCTAGCTTTAAGTACACTCTTTAGCTCTAAGAGCCTCAACTTCCCCGTGCATAAAGTAAGATGATAAAATTCTTACCAAGAAGGGTTATTGTGCAAATCATGTAACACAATATCAGGGCTTCCCTGGTGGCTCCTCAGTGAAGAATCCTCCTGCTGATGCAGGAGACACAGGTTCAGTCCCTGAATCGGGAGATCCCCTGGAGGAGGAAATGGCAACCCACTCCAGTATTCTTGCCTGAGAAATCCCATGGGCAGAGACACCTGGTAGGCTACAGTCTATGGAGTCGCAGAGTCGGACGCGACTTAGCGACTAAAGAACAACAACATAAGTTTCCTAGTCAGCCCCTGGTATCTAGCAGGCGATGCAGATAGCAGTTACTATGACATTGTACATAGAGACCATATCTCTCCAAACATCGTAGTATAATGCTCCTAGGATGTTCCTCTGTGTGTGTGTAGGTCTGTGGACGTCTTCATGAGTACATGCCTGCGATTCCTCTCTCAGGGAGATGGAGGCTGGATCCCCCAGGGCTCCCCTCTCAAGCCATCTCTCACTCCCTCCAGGTTGAAGTTAAACAGTAAGAGGAACCAGCTGGTGAGAGAGCTCGAGGAAGCCACCCGGCAGGTCGCAGCCCTGCACTCCCAGCTGAAGAGGTGAGTGGTGGGCAGTGGGGTGAGTGTTCCCCAGGGAATGGCCAGATGTGCTTGAGTGCTCAGCAGGTCCGTGGATGGTCCGGGGGGCACTGCTGGGCCAGATGTGGCCCAGGGCAGGGTCCTTCACCTCCCTAGACTGCAGCCTCCTCAGTCCCGACAGGGCACAGAAGGCCCCAGTCGGATACCGTTGAGTCTCGTTCACATCCCTCAGCCCTACCAGCCAACCTGCACGACACAGAGCGGGTCAGCCTCAGGCCGGGTCCTCGCTGGGCAGCGTGGCCAGAAGTTTATCACAACATTTTGTTTTCATCAGATATTTTTATCAGTTGACAGGGCTTTTCAAATTACACTTAGGATATAAAGGCTCCTTTTGAAGATAACTGTTAATGTTTAAAAAGCGAGTTGATTTGGAGAAAAATATTAAGCCTCATTACTTGGCATTGGATTCAAATATGGACAAATAGGAAAATGGAGTGCAGCTGGTGGAGGTTT
This sequence comes from Aepyceros melampus, assembly GCA_006408695.1. Taxonomy (NCBI): domain Eukaryota; kingdom Metazoa; phylum Chordata; class Mammalia; order Artiodactyla; family Bovidae; genus Aepyceros; species Aepyceros melampus. The sequence continues at coordinate 122,783 of SJXQ01001596.1, read as the reverse complement.
GAGAAACAGAGGAGGAAGTGGACTCAGAAGACAGCTGGCTTGGGTTCGAATCCCAACTCTGCCGGCCCTGATTACGTGGCCTTCTCCGGGTATCCCCTTCAGTGAGGTGGGGGTGCATGGTCTGCCCTGGACACCATCAGGGGGTCCAATGAAATAGTGTGTCCTGAGTGGTTTCCGGGGGAGCTTCCGGGCAGCCCACCCGCTCAATGTCCTCCGTTCCCCCCAACCCCAGCCTTTCCGGCAGCATGCAGAGCCTGTCCTCTGGCAGCAGTCCCGGGTCCCTCACGTCCAGCCGGGGCTCCCTGGCCGCCTCCAGCCTGGACTCCTCCGCCTCGGCCAGCTTCACCGACCTCTACTATGACCCGTTCGAGCAGCTGGACTCGGAGCTGCAGAACAAGGTGGAATTCCTGCTCCTGGAGGGGGCCACGGGCTTCCGGCCCTCTGGCTGCATCACCACCATCCACGAGGATGAAGTGGCCAAGACCCAGAGGGCGGAGGGGGCCAGCCGCCTGCAGGCCCTGCGCTCCCTATCGGGCACCCCCAAGTCCATGACCTCCCTGTCTCCCCGCTCCTCGCTCTCCTCCCCGTCCCCGCCCTGCTCGCCTCTCATCGCTGACCCCCTCCTGGCTGGGGACGCCTTCCTGAGCAACCTGGAATTTGAAGACCCTGAGCTGAGTGCCGCTCTCTGCGAGCTGAGCCTTGGCAGCAGCACGGGGGAGAGGTACCGGCTGGAGGAACCCGGTCCAGAGGGCAAGCCGCTGGGCCAAGGTAGAGAGCACTGCATCCCAGGAGGGAGGGAGGTGGGACTGTGCTCAGGACCGAGTTCTGACCCCAGAGATAACTGTGACAGTTATGGGCAATGGTTACTGCTTTCTACCTACAGATCTGTACACAGTGTATCGATTTATTCATTCATACAATAGGTATTTATTACGTGTTTACTGTCGTCTAGATCCTGAGCAAAGGGTTTTTCCATGGTGGGTTCATTCATGCAACAGAAAGTACCTATGGAAACTATGTCTTAATGGGTGGACAGGGATTCATTCATTCTTTCGTTGGACAGATAGGCCATGTGGGTTAGAGGATACGTGTGGAGGACAGATAAGGTCCTGGTTCCATGAACCCTGCATGCAAATGAAGGCACAGATAATAACTGTACAAGCAGATCGGGGGAAAGCACTTAGGAAAATAAAACAGGATGTGATGGAGACTTTCAGGTTGGAGTGGGGCTGCCATTTCAGGCTGGGTGGTGAAGGAAGGTGACATTTCAACTGCGACCTGAACAGTGAGAAAGAGCCAGCCTTGAGAGAAGCAAGAGCAAAGTGTCTGAGGTTGAAATAGGGGCTGCAAGAGAGACCAGAGGGAGGGGGTCACCAACAAGGCAGAGAATCAGGCAGAGAACGAATTGTGTAAGGTAAGGAGTTTCCATTTTATGCTAATTGCAGCAAGAATCCATGTGATTGAAGCCAGGGAATGACAAAAGATCACTCCTGTTATGAGGTCTAAAAGGGCATTGTAGTCTAGACTGAGATTCAGGTCAGAAGCTTCAAAGTAAAAGATGATGCCGATAATGACAGCCAAGGTTTATTAGAAAAATTTTCATCTGTAACAGCAACCACATAATAAATTATAGTGGTCAATATTTATTGGGGTGCATTGATGTGGTAGGAAATGCTTGATATGGTGAAATAGGCTCCTTCTATTATACCTATTTCACAGATGGGGAGACAGAGGCTCAGAGAGGTGCTATCACTTGCCAACAGGTGGGGAAGAGGGGACTGGAATCTGGGTTTTTCTGACCCCAGTACCCAACCTCTTTATTACCACATTCCCCTTAGGACATGAGGCAGCTCTGTGTATTTATTCCTAAGATACCCCTGACGCTCGCTGACCCCATCTCGCATATGGTATGAAAGTCAGGACTGAGCAGGATGATTTATTGAGCTCAGGTGTACAAGATACAGGCACTGTTGCACATACTGATTCATGTAAACCTCAAAACAACACTCTGAGGTGGGTGTTGATTTTATCCTCATCTTACAGACTGAAAGGCATGAGACTCAGTGAGGTTAAGTGACTTGTCTGAGGTCAATGTCACTGCGGTAAGGCAGAGAGTCAGGACTGCCCTCAGGACCACCTAGTCAGCAAAGGTCTCTTGCTTCTGACCCCCATGAAGCCAGCCAGAAGCTCAGCCCCTCTCAGCTCCAGGAATAGGGGCGGGGGCAGCTGCAGCACCCAGAAATATCAGTTCCTTCGTATACAAGGGCCACTGGGAGCAAGGGAGAAGCAACATGATTTCCTGGTTAATTAAAGGCTCTGCTGGGTGCATGCCAGCCACTTCCTTAGAAGAAGAGCTGGGAGATCCCTGGGGCTCCCTCATCAGGAAGGCAGTCTTGCTGAGTCCTCTCAAACAAAAATAAAAACAGGCCCCCTACTGCAGCAGGTGGAAAGCTTCAGAAAATTGTTCCCTGGAGAGGAGGGGGGTGCAGGCGGAACCTCTAATGAGGCTCAAGAAGGGCTCCCGGTGCTCCCTAAGGGCTGTGATCAGCTAGATCAGGGATGCTGGGACTCCAGTGGGGTGTGGGGAGCGACCCTACCCCCACCCCGCCTCACCCCCACCCCACAGCGTCAGTGCAGCTTGAGAGCCAAGGACCGCTCACGTCCCAGGCCAGCATTTCTTCATGCCATCTCCAGAAGCCTTGCCAGGCTGAGCTCAGACGCTAAGCAGGTTATGCGATTAGTGCCACTGTTCAGTCAGCAGACAAATTAATCTCCTTAAGTGGTGTCGTGGAGGGTGGAGCGGGGTGGGTCTGAAGGCAGGAGGGCTCCAGGGCTGCAGATGTGGGCAGGCTGGGAAAGCCATACCCAGACGGCTCCTTGGCTCTGCCAGGCTCACGGTCACCATCCCCGAGCCCAGCCAGCGCACCCCCACCCCCACCCATGTGCCTGGCACACAGCAGATGCCCAGAAGTGCTGGCCCTGAGGTTTGGAGCACCTGAATCTGTCCTTCTTGTGCTGCGTGGAGGTCAGGAGCTGTCCTGTTCATCTTGGCAGCTCTGAACTTGGCAGTGGCCCTGGCACACTGTCAGCGCCCATGACTTGGGGAGGGAAGGAATGTGCAGCGTGTGCTGATCTGAGTCCTGGGTCAGAGACTTCAGAGGGCCTCTGTCAAGGGCAAGGGAGATGAGCTGACTTTGGAGTGCAGTGAGATGGGCAAGTAGGAGAAGAGCCAGTGCCTAAATCCCTCTTCCTCTTGTCCTCCCGCAAGGGCCCAAGGTCTGTGTTGTTGTAAATCTGGAAGGCATCACTCTAGTGATGGGAATGGTAGTCATAGCAACTAAGGATAGCAGTGCGGGTTTCTAGGGCACGTCCCCTGCCCCAGTCTCTACACTAAGGATTTCCCTCTATCATCTCTTTGTGTCCTCCCAACAAAGTAGGTGTTATTATCCCCATTTTACAGATAGGGAATGCAGAGCCTAGAGGGAATAAAGCAGCGTCCCAGTGTCACAAAGCAGTGTGTGATCTGAACCCAGGTGGTTTGCCTGTGGAGTCTGAGATGTTAGACACAGACTCCTCTGCCACCTTTTCCTTCACCCCAAAACACGCAGGACCTTGCCGTAAAGGTCAGAGGTGGTAGGATTTTGGTGGGGCCGTCTTAAAACAACAGGGGATCCACAGTACACGTTGGGATGACAGTATCCTGATTCTGAAGCCCGCCTTGTCCCCCCTCTCTTCCTCCAGCTGTGAATACGGCTCAGGGGTGCGGCCTGAAAGTGGCCTGTGTTTCTGCTGCCGTGTCAGATGAATCCGTGGCCGGGGACAGTGGTGTGTATGAGGCTTCCGTACAGAGGTGGGTCCCTGAGTCCCAGGCCCCCTGTGGCTTGTGGGAGGAACCCACAGGAGGGTTGGGGGCTAGAGATACTTCACGTCTGGGAGACTGCTGATTTCCCCGAGTGCTGTCAAGGGGCGTGTAGCCAGGGAGCAAGTATTGGGGAAAGAACAGCCCCCTTGAGAGAGGGATTTAGGGTCACTGTGGGCAGGAGGGGTCCCCAGGGAGGCTCAGCAGACCCAAACCTTCCTCCTCGAGAATCTGCTGCTCCCTCCCAGAGAGAACCCTGTCTCTGGACTTTGGCCCCAGGTCACTGCAGACCAGCTGACCCTCTCTCTCTGTCTTCCTCATGTTGCCTTCCAGGCTGGGTGTCTCGGAAGCCGCTGCTTTCGACAGCGATGAATCAGAAGCAGTGGGTGCCACCCGGGTTCAGATCGCCCTGAAGTAAGTGGCAGGGAGGGCGGGGCAGAGGGGTGTGGTCTGCACTGGGTCCCCTCCTCCCCCTTCTGCAGTGTGTCCAGCATTTACCCTCCTCCAGAACCAGCAGGCCACGCTGACAGCCGTGGGCTCCTAACTAAAGGTGGGGGTCTCTTTCTATGCCTCCCAGCTCCTTATTTCGCAAAAGAGAAAAAAACAAGGTTTGAAGACTTTGTACCTTGCTCGGTGTCACTGAGCCGGGCAGTGGGCAAGCCAGGCAGGGACCGAGACAGCCTGCCTCTTGCTGTGTTTGGTCATCACCGTTACTACAGCTTTTGTCTTGTCGTCTCATCTGCACTGAAGTCAACCCCTTAGGGGCTACAGCCTGGGTTTCCTGTTGTTGCTCATCTCTTGATGGGGAATGGTCTTGATTATTTCTAAATAGGTATTCATTGCCTACCTTTAGCTCTCAGGAAATTTTACACAACCTCTGGCTTTCCTTTAAAAAATCAGACTGACAGCTCTGGACCTGTGTCCCCACATGGCCGCAAACACTGGGTCTGTGATCTCCAGCTCACCACGGTCCCAGAGCCGTCAGCGGCTCCGTCCGTGATAATTAAGGGAGAGAGAGAGAAATGTGTTACCAACAGGTGCTCTGTATGCCCCCTTTTCATTTCAGGTATGATGAGAAGAATAAGCAGTTTGCAATATTCATCATCCAGCTGAGCAACCTTTCTGCTTTGTTGCTGCAGCAAGACCAGAAAGTGTGAGTGTGTAGCTGACAGACTGTGTATCATCCTCTCGCCCTCTGCGCCCATCCCAGGGGACACTCTCCTTTCTGCCCTGCTCCGACCACAGGCCCTCTAGACCACTGTGGGTGGCTGGTGCGCGTGACCATGATGCGCAGTCAGGGCTGTGAGCGTGGATGCAGCAGGGTGGCAGACACACTCAGTCTAACGAGGAGAGCCCCGACAGCTTTCCATATGCGTCCTGAGCCCCGAGCAGGTGCCAGCACTAAGAATGGGGTGGCAAGCAAACCCCTGTTCTTGTGAACTTGAAGCCTGGTGAAGGAGGAAGTCACGCCCCCTTTTGTCTGCTCTAAGCGCTAGTATTTCGTGCAGAAAGAGCCAGGCCTGCCTTTCTCAAGAGCCAGTTCCCATCAGCATGGTTCTGTAGGCAGGTTGTGATGGGTGTTAACTCTACAGCTAATAATACAGCAGAGACCTGCACTGTTTGCCTCTCGGCTCTGCCTAGTACAGACAGGTTTATGTTTCGTTGAGCTCATCTGCCTCCATGCCCCTCCTTTGCTAGATGTAGGCCTTGAGGGCAGCAGTATGAGCTTCTGTCTCTCTGGTCTGCACCCGGCCAGCGCCTGGGGCGTGACATGTGGGAAGGAGGAAGGCAGGCCCGAAAGCAGGCGAAACAGAAGGCAGACGAGATTGCACACACAGCGACTGGGGAAATGACAAACTCTTATCCTCTGTGGCTTCCTGGGGGATTTGCAGCAGCTGTGTAGCCTAAGGCCTCAGCCCCCGACCCAGGCTGACCTGACCCCAGCTGTCATGCATGCCTGCCCTTCTAGGAACATCCGAGCGGCTATCCTTCCGTGCTCCGAGAGCACCACCTGCCTCTTCCGGACCCGGCCCCTGGATGCCGCGGACACTCTGGTGTTCAACGAGGTGTTCTGGGTGTCCATGTCCTACCCAGCCCTACACCAAAAGACCTTAAGAGTCGACGTCTGTACCACTGACAGGTGCCATCCGGAGGAGTGCCTGGTGAGAGCTCTGTCTGTCTGTCTAGCCTTCTGTCCTTCTTGATCCACCTTTGCACTTCAGGGAGAAGGCTTGGGGCAAACACAGCTTGTGGTATCAGCCCAGCTCTTTCTGGGTTCTAGGTAGATTTATTGAGAGCAGAGGAGAGAAAGCAGGGAGCTCCTTTATCTGCTATGGAATGCGGGGCCTCATCCCTTCCTTGTGCCTGAAGCTGAGCCACCAGCCTTCCCCACCATGTGGCCTGAGATGCTTTAATTGTCTCAGTTTCCTTATCTGTAAAACCAGCTAACCCTGACTACTTCATAGGTGGTTCTCTGGAGACTAAATGACGTGCTCAACCAGTGCCTCTCGAACTTTGACGTGCACACAATTTACCTGGTTAAAATGCAGATTCTGATGCATCAAGTCTGGGCAGCAAGATTCTGTATTTCTCTCAAGCTCACAGGCGGTGCTGGTGCTTCTGGTCCCTGTAGCAAGGATGTAAAAAAATGAAGTGTCTGCACACACTGGTTCTCACTGGAAATCAGTTCCCATCACCTTCCTGCTCAGCTGGGATTCATAACAGCTTCATTGCCATTTATGTTGTTGTTATTATTACTGGTAGTAATGAAACAGCTTGTATTAATTGGATGCAGTTTATATGGTAGGCTCTGCACTGAACTCCATACTTGTATTATTTCTGTTGTTCTTCCCTACAAATCTTATAAACTAGGTACCATACTATTATACCAGTGGGGAAACTGAGGCACAAAGAACTTTCTCAAGGTCAGAACAGAGTTAGAACACAGGCAGGTCCACTCATGTCAGACCCTGGAGTTTTCTCTGGGTCAGTGTGGTGCTCCCTGGAGGAACCCAATACATGAGATGTGACTCAAGGATTTGGTAACCAGGGTGGGTGCTGCTGAAGGACGGAGCAGAAAGCTTTTCCTAATCCAGCCTGCAAGAAATTCCCCAGTCCCCTAGTGGTTAGGATTCTGGGCTTTCACTGCCATGACCCAGGTTCAATCCCTGACTGGGGAACAGAGATCCTGCAAGATGCATGGCACGTCCCAAAATATACATCTTTATTTATTTCTATAATATTAATTTATATTCTGAAGTATAAAATAGAAATTAAATACAAAATTAAAAAACAAAACAAAAAACCAAATCCAAGCTCCTCCAGTAAAGCGTCTCCTCAGTCTTGAGCATTCCTAAATGAGAGAGACTCAACCCTGTTTTATCCTCCTAATTGGAGGCCTTTTATTCCTCCTTCCTAATTGAAGTCTGGCCATTGCTGGTTGCCATGGCAGCAGCCAAAGTGCTCATCCCAGCGTGGCTTGTCTCCATCCATGGCCAACTGGAGCCTCCGTCTCCCATGTCCCGTGGGGAAGTGGAGTGTCAGGCTGTCGTGTTTCGGTGGCTGGAGGAGGCATGGAAGGGAGACGCGTGGAGGCAGGGCTGTCGGCTGCCACACGCTGCCTCCCCACACTGCTGAGCTGGTGGCACCCCGGTCTGTTTTGAGCCTCGTAACTAGCCGGGCAAGGACAGTAGTACTCATCCTGAGTAGCGTCTATGTGTCTAGTTCTGGGCTAAGAACTTTGAGTGCAGTATCTCATTTAGTCCTCACAACAGGGAAGCAATATTAGCTTTAGGTCCATTTGGCAGGTAAGGGATCAAAGCCCAGAAAGGCTGATTAACCAGCTCAGGTCATCCAGTAAGTAGGTAGAGAAGTCTGGATTTGAACACAGATTCCAACTTCCTTATGTCGCCATCACACTGTGTGTGTGATCAGTTGTTCAGTCAAGTACAACTCTTCGACCCCATGGACTGTAGGCTCCTCTGTTCGTGGAATTTCCCAGGCAAGAATACTGGAGTGGGTGGCCATTTCCATCTCTAGGGGATCTTACCAACCCAGGTATTGAACCGGTGTCTCCTGCATTGGCAGATGGATTCTTTACCACTGTGCTACCTGGGAGCCATCACACTACCCTACTGGATTATGGGTTTGGATGGAATATGTGTCTTGCCCTCCCCAGTATCATGGGCAGCAGTTCCACAGTCACTTTATGGTGGTATCTCAGGGTCACAGGCTTTCCAGGCAGGTGCTGATTGCTCACCCTTCAACTGTGCAGCTTCTGTAAAGGCAGCCCACTGCCCAGGCCCACTCATACCCCAGAGCTAACCATTATAACCCTCCCTTGCGCCTTTTTTCATTTTGCCATCCACACTTGGCAAAACCCTATTCTATCAAAGTGAACTCTCCCCTCCTGTCTGCCCATGCAATTGGAGAAAAACACACACAGCACCAAATTCTCATCCTCTCCTTTCTCCTCACCCTTACTTTCCCTCTGCTGAGCCCCGTGCTTTATACCCAATCCTGGAACAGTAGAAGGAACCAGAAGAGAGCCCCCACAGCTGCCCCACCACAGTTAGCTGTTCTCACAGGCTCTGTGGTTCCTCCCAGAGCTCAGGGTGGGCCCTCCGTACTCCCATCCCTGGCCATCCTCACTCAAGGTCATCATGCCAACCCTCACCCTTCTGCTCTGTTCTCTCTCCAGTTTTCCTTCCTCCACTAGATCAATATACCTCTCCATATATGCTGTTATGAATCCCATGCTGTAAAAAAAAATTTTTTTTTACCCCATTTTTTCCTCCAGCTACTGCATTACTTCTTTTGTTTTCTCTGTAGCAACATATGAACAAGTTGTGTGTGTTTTCTCTGCATCTCAGACCACATGGGCTCTGGCCCTCATTGTTCCACCAAACATGTTCATCAAGGTCATCAGGGACCTCCTCGCTGCTAAGTCCAGTGGCCAGCTCTCTCCATCTTCTTGTCTCTTGGCCTGTCTGCAGTGTTTGGCTCAGTTGCTCACTCCATCTTCTTCGACATCCTTTGCCGGGACTTAGCTTCCTGGACCGCTCGCTCTCTTGGCCACCTTCTCCCGTCACTGGCTTCTCTGTCTGCTCTGTGGGTTCTTGCTCATTTCCCTGACCTCTCCCCGTCCGAGGGGCCCAGGGCTCAGGCCTTGCTTTCCTCCCCATTTCTACTTGCATGCACTGCTCCGTTGATCTTGTCCTATCCCCTGGCTTTCAAACACCATTCCACGCAATAGCGCCATCTTGGGCCTCCCCACTCATCTCAGTGCTGTATGTCTGCTGTCTCTTCCATCTTTTCCTGCATATCCAGTCGGCATCACCAATCATGTGTCCACAGCACACCCCTGAGCTTTCCTTCCATGTCTTCACTGTCTCAGCTGAATGCAACCCATTCATTCATCCATTGCCCAAGCCAGAGACCACAGGGTTGTCTTGGACCCCTTTCTTCCTCTCGTACCCCACGTTCAGTCCTTCAGGAACTCCTAGTTCTGCCTCCAGAAGATCTCCAGATTCCAGCCACTTCTCCCCATGCTCCTGACCACCACCATCTCTCACCTGATAGTTGCAGAATCCCCTCCCGGGTCTCCCTGCTTCTGTTCTTGCTGCCCTTCATCTCTTTCCAACACGGTCGCCAGGGTGATCCTGTTAAATCGCAGATGAGTCCATCCAGTCCTCTGCTGAAATCCTTAGGAAGGCTTCTGTCCCTGCCCAGAGTCCACACCTGGGCCTTCGCCTGCTCTCCCTAGGTCCTCTGAGGTCTGCTCCTTGTCATCTCTCGGATTTGATCCCCAAGACTCTTCCTCCAGCCCCCTTGTGCCCCTTGAATACACCAGCACACCCACTTCTCCGGCCTTTCTCACTGCTGTCCTTTTCGAATGTAATTCTTTTCTCCTGGATATTGATGGGCAAAAGTCACTCTCTCACCTCATTCTGTTCTTAACCCAGATATCACCTTCTCCGTGAGGACTTCCTTCCACCCTATGTAAGTCACCTTGCCCCCTCCACCCTCTTATCCCCACCTCTGCAATTTGCCTGTATCATCTTCTCTGCAGCACTTTATATCACCTAATATTTCTCCGTATCATAGGTATTAGGGCACAAGTGATTTTCACATTTTTATCATCTCTGAAATCAAGATGCAGTGTGTACTAGCTGGCAGGTCATATTCTAATTGGTAACTATTTTTCTTTCTTACTGATACATGAAATAATATTACACTCTATAATTGATGGCATTTTAGACTCTGTGAGACACAATATAGAAGTTACCTACTGATTATCTGATTCCCCCAGACTGGAATATAAACTCAGGAGGGCAGGGATTTTTCTCTGCCTTAAATCCCACTGTGTTCCCAACACCCAGAACAGTGTCTGACACATAAAGGCAACTGGGCAAATGTGTGTGTGTCAGTAAATGATTGAATGAATGGGTAGATGCTGCCGAAGTACATCCAGTTTACTGAGGCAGACCATTCACACCTATGAGGCGGCCCCAAGTAGTTGCTGCTGCTGTTCTTGTTGTTGTTCAGTCACTCAGTCATGTCCGACTCTTTGCGACCCCACGGGCTGCAGCACGCCGGGCCTTTCTGTCCCTCACCATCTCCTGGAGCTTGCTCAAACCCATATCCACTGAGTCGGTGATGCCATCCAACCATCCTGTCCTCTCTCATCCCCTTCGCCTCTTGCCTTCAACCTTTCCCAGCTTCAGGGTCTTTTGTAATGATTCGGCTCTTCACATTAGGTGGCCAAAGTATTGGAGCTTCAGCATCAGTCAAATATTCAGGACTGATCTCCTTTAGGATGGACTGGTTGGATCTCCTTGCAGTCCAAGGGATTCTCAAGAGTCTTCTCCAACATTACAGTTCAAAAGCATCAATTCTTCAGCACTCAGCCTTCTTTATGGTCCAACTTTCACATCCATACATGACTACTGAAAAAACCATAGCTTTGACCGTATGGACCTTTGTCGGCAAAGTAATCTCTCTGCTTTTTAATATGCTGTCTAGGTTTGTCGATAGCTTTTATTCCAAGGACCAAGAGTCTTGTAATTTTGTGGCAGCAGTAGACTGTATCTTGTTGGACAACTCTCTACATCAGTACCTAGAAATCTTCCTTATTTTTTGTACATAGCTATGGAATAACTGTATAGATACAGGTTACAGTTTATTCCCCCAGTGTCCTGTTGCTAGAGCATTGAGTTGTTTTCCTTGACATCAGTCTTGGTGATTATCTTTCTCAACTCTAACACCAAAAGCAAAAAACAACACGTGCAACTACCTCAAACTAAAAAGCTTCTGCACAGCAGAACTTTCATTTTCACCAATAAAATGAAAAGGCAACCTACTGAATGGAAGAATATATTTGCAAATTGTATATCTGATATTGTATATCTGATAAAGATTGTATATGAATATATTTGCAAATTGTATATCGATATTGTATATCTGATAAAGAATTAATCTCTAAACAACCCATGAACGTACAGTGTTAGTCACTCAGTCGTGTCTGACTCTTTTGCAACCCTATGGACTATAGCCCACCAGGCTCCTCTGTCCATGGGGATTCTCCAGGCAGAGTACTGGAATGGATGCTCATTCCCTTCTCCAGGGGATCTTCCCAACCCAGAGTTCGAACCTGGGTCTCCCCCCGTTAGAGGCAGATTTTTTACCATCTGAGCCATCTGAGAACCCATTCTTAATATCTGAATAGATCTTAACCTATACAATTCGGTGAACAAATAAGTCAGTGAATGAGTGAGTTATTAGAAAACGATACCCAGCCATTTCTTCCTCCCAGGAAGCTTCTATCTCACCTGGAGTGGTGTTTTATGTACTTTCCCCAGAATACCTTGTCACTCCCTGCTTCTGCTTTTTTCCCATCCTCCACAGGGAGGCGCCCAGATCAGCCTGGCTGAGGTCTGCCGGTCCGGCGAGAGGTCGACTCGCTGGTACAACCTCCTGAGCTACAAATACTTGAAGAAACAGAGCCGGGAGCCCAAACCAGTGGGAGCCATGGCCCCCATCCCAGGGCCTGAAAGCACGGTGAGCTGGACCACAGCTTTGCATCCTTCTCCTATAAAAGACAGCACCTGGTTGGCTGGAAGGAAAAGCCTCTCCCAGAGTTGGAGATGGCTGGACATCAGAGGGGTGTGCGTACGTGTGAGTCCCTCAGTCACTCACTGTCCGACTCTGTGCGACCCATGGACTGTAGCCCACCAGGCTCCTCTGTGCATGGGATTCTCCAGGAAGAATACTGAAGTGGGTAGCCATTCCCTTCTCCAGGGGAATCTTCCCAACCCAGGGCCTGAACCAGGGTCTCCTGCATTGCAGGCAGATTTTTGTACTCTCTGGGCCAGCAGGGAAGCATGGACATCAGAGACGGAGTAATTTTTAGAGAAGAAACTGAGTCTCAGAGACGTTAAATAATTTCTTGAAGTCACAGAGGCTTTCTCAGCTGGACACCACTCAGTGGGACAGTCTCCCTGACTACTTGATAATCTCCTTATAGCTGTAGATCTGTAATTCTGTCTCATGCGAACACTAAACTCATCTTCCAAATTTTGTCCATGTATACTGAGGTTATTTTCAGTAGAACTGCCAGTCAGAAGAACTAGGGACTAGTTACTAGTTCAGAAGAACTAGTTGATGTAACATTATGGCAAGATGCTTGCCCACTCTGGTCTTCAGTTTTACCCTCCATTCACTGGGAGGGTGATAGGGTCTGATTCCTGCCAGCTGGGGCACTGCCCACCTTGCACAGAGGACTCACCGGCCTTTGTGTCTGCAGGATGCTGTGTCTGCTCTGTTGGAACAGACAGCCGTGGAACTGGAGAAGAGGCAGGAGGAAAGGAGCAGCGCGCAGACCCTGGAAGACACCTGGTAAGTGAGGGTGCCCCTGGGAACTGACCTGGCTTGGACCTGAACCCAGGGATGAGATCCCCAGACACCAGGGGAGAAGTGTTCCCCTGTGAAAACGAAGATCCTCTCTCAGTGGGTCTCTGTAGGCAACAAGGCAGTATATAGCCTGGTACAGTGTTTCCCAAGTCCCTTCCCAGTTTGTGATTTTATGTTCTGGCAATTATTCATACTGGTTCACATGTTAGTGTTTATTATGATGCACTTACATTTATTTTGGTTCAGAAAAATTTCTAAGAAGCTTTATATTACTAGAAATGGAAATAAGCATGCAAGTGAAAGTCGCTCAGTCGTGTCTGACTCTTTGCAACCCCATGGACTATACAGTCCAATTTTCCAGGCCAGAATACTGGAGTGGGTAGCCCGTTCCCTTCTCCAGGGGATCTTCCCAAACCAGGGATCAAACCCAGGTCTCCCGCATTGCAGGCAGATTCTTTACAAGCTGAGCCACAAGGAAGCCCAAGAATATTGGAGAGGGTAGCCTATCCCTTCTCCAGCGGATCTTCCCGACCCAGGAATCAAACTGGGGTCTCTTGCGTTGCAAGCAGGTCCCTTACCAGCTAGCCAAAAGGGAAGTGGAAATAAGTATAATTTGCCATAAATTGAAAATTCCTCAGTAAGGAATTGCAATTGGAGAAGGAAATGGCAACCCACTCAAGGGTTCTTGCCTGGAGAATCCCAGGGACGGGGGTGCCTGGTGGGCTGCCATCTGTGGGGTCGCACAGAGTCGGACACAACTGAAGCGACTTAGTAGCAGCAGCAGCTAGGAATACGGAGCAGAAATAACAAGCTTACACAAGATAGAATTTTACTTCTTTGTTACTTAAAAGAAGACTTGGGAAAAGGCAATTCAGGGCTCATCTGTCAGCCCCATGATGTTATTGGGAACCCAGGCTCTTTTTCTTATTCTGCTTTGCTGTCCTTACTGTGTGACCTCCATCATCAAGGCCGCTAAGCACAGAATGGCTGCAGAGTCACCAGCCATCAGGCAGGCATCAGGAAAGAGGAAAGACAACAGAGACTACATGAGTGCCTTTTAACCAACGAGCATTCCTGAAAGTCCCACCCAGCAATTTCCACTTGCTTTTCATGGCTACTTGGCCTACTCAGTAGCTAAAGGAAGCTGGGAAATGAGGTCTCTTAGTTGATATAAAATTCAGGATCTGTCACTAAGGAAGAATGTAGGAGTGGATATTGAGTAGGTCATGAGCCAAGCCTGCCTTAGAAGATGACTGTGGAAGATTAAATGTAATAAAAATACAACAAGAATGTTAAAATCTACCTGGATATATTGCTTGCCAAGGTTCTAAGACTAAGATCTCTCCTACTGTTAAAAAAGGAAGGTCATACCTTCTGTACTTCTATGTCTCTATTTCTGCTTTGCAAATAAGTTCATCTGTATAGACACAGGCGTAGAGAACAAATGCAAGGATACCAAGGAGGGAAGGGATGGCGGGATGAACTGGGAGGTTGGGGTTGACATATATACTCTGCTGGGTGTAGAGGGAATAACTAGCGGGAGCCTACGGTATAGCTCAGGGGCCTCTACTCAGGGCTCTCTGGTGACCTCAGTGGGAAGGAGACTGGCGCACTGCAGTCTACGCGGTGGCAAAGAGACAGACACGACAGGGTGACTGAACAATAGCTGATTCACTTTGCTGTACAGTGGACACCAACACAATATTGTAAAGCAGCTACACTCCAGGAAAAATTTTAAAAAAGGTCCATGTGTCAGCAACGTTAAAGACATACTACTGCCCAAAAGAGACGTCCTTCTTGATGTAACCAAGTCTGAAGGAGAAGTGGACAAGACACGGCTTTTCCACTGTGTGATCAGAAACTTTAGTCCCTTGTCTCCCCACAGAAGGTCTCATCACACAAACAGTGATGTAGACTAGGGTTCAAACCCTAGCTTTATCTTTTTTGGTATAACCTTAGGCAACGCGGTTTTTAACTTTTTATTGCAACATCATGCACACTCAGAAAAGCTGGTGTGTGTGTGTCCGGCTCAGTGAATTTTCAGAAGCCAAACTATTACCCATGGGTCCAAACTGAGGAGCATCACCAGCGCTTCGGAAGCCCACACCGCATTTCCTCCGGTCACTGCCCACCCCTCAAGAGCAGCCACTGTTACTCAAGACTACAAGTCGTTCTGACCCTGTCTGATCCTTGGCTCAAACATGGGGACATCACACTGATTGTGAAGGATCATCAGAAGAGACTGGAGGACCAGCCACTGGTGAAGTGAAAGTGCAAAGCTTGTAGACACGCAAGAGACAATAGGGATTCTTATCAGGAAATGGAAGAGGAACACGGCTTAAGTACCAGCTGGAAAGGGAGACAGCAAATCCCATCTCGGAAATGAGCACAGCCTCGGAACCTTGCCATTTGGAGGAAGTGTGTGTCGTTGTGCTTAAGTGCATGTGCTCTGAATCCAGACAGATGTGAATTCACAAAATCTTGCTCAGCCAGCCCCTTGTGGGATCCTAGGTCTGGGTGAGGCCTAAGCATTAGTACATTTAAAGCATCCTGGGAAGACTTCCCTGGAGGTCCCAGTGGTTAAGATTCCACCTGCCAATGCAGGGGACATGGGTTCGATCCCTAGTTGGGAAGATTCCACATGCCCCAGAGCAACTGGGCCTGGGCGCCGCAAGTACCGAACCTGCTCTCTGAGCCCACAAGTTGCAACTACTGAAACTTGCACACCTGGAAGCTGTGCTCCTCAAGAGAAGCCACCACATTGAGAAGCCCATGCACCAAAACGAAGAGTAGCCCTTGCTTGCCACAACTAGAGAGAGCCCATGCACAGCAACAAAGACCCAGGGCAGTCCAAAACAAATTAACTTGGCAGGGGAAAGCAAGCATCCTAGGTAATTCTAAGGTGAAGCCTGGGCTGAGAACCAAGTTCCAAACCCGGTTTCTCCATCTGTGACATAGAAATTTAAGAAATAGCCATTACACATGGGGTATTTTGTAGACTCTGAAAATTATGCATGGTTAGCCCTTAAAACAGACTCTGACCCACAGACAGCACGCAGTGACTCTTCTGTTACAGCCCTAAATTCTACGTTTGGTCTGACAAGAAATCTCTCCTTAATAGCTTTTACTCCAGGGGTTAGCAGGTGCTTTCTGGAAAGGGTCAGATGGTAAATGTCTGCTTCGCGGGCCAGGCAGGGGCCAGGCAGGTTCTGTTACATCCAGTCAACTCTGCCATCATGGTATGACAGCAATCACAGGAAGTACACACACCAGCTGACTGTGCCTCTGGCCTTGCACCTTCATTTATGGACACGAAAACTAGAATTTCACATCATTCGCACATGTCGTGAAATATCACTCTCTTTTTAATTTTTTCCCCCAGCCATTTAAAAATATAAAAACCATTCACAGCCTGGACTTTGGACTGTCCAGAAACAGGCAGTGGGCTGGATTTGGCCCCTAGGCTGACTCCTCTCTTCCTGTTGTCCTTGACTCTTCCTCCATGTGATGAAGAACAGGGCCAGGTTCCTGAATTCTTATATGTTCATTTGCTTTAGGGTTCTCTCTCAACTGTCTCAGTTTCTCTTCTTCTCTGTCCCACCCCCTGTCCCTCCGCCCTCTCCTTTCCCCCCCCCCCCC
>SJXQ01001596.1:88170-106193 GCA_006408695.1 Aepyceros melampus | reverse complement strand
GCCTTCCCCTCCCTCCCCGCTTCCTCCTTCCTCCCCTTCCTCCTCTTCCCCCTCCCTCCTCCCTCCCCCTTCCCTCTCCTGCCTTTCTCTTCTCCCTCTCTCTCCCTCTCCCCCTTTCTCTCTCCCTCTCTTCCCCTCCCTCTGACACTCTGCAAAGGTCCCAATGCCGGAAATCTGCCCAGGACCTGTCTTCCAAAACCCTGGCACAAGATCAGTGGTTTTCCACCAAATTCCAAGCTTATGTTGAGGCTTTTCACACTGTCTCCTAGCAACCACCTTCTGTTCCCTCACCCTTTGTGGCCCCCTCTCTCCCCACCCTTGGCCATTCAAACTTCCCCAGACACTGACTTATAAAGAGGGCTGGGAGTCCCCCGAGCTGCTGCAGTAGTGAAGTGGCTCCATCTACATCCACCTCCCCCCACACTAGAGGCTTCTTTTGGTCCTGGAATGTTAACTAGCTCTGCTTGGCCCGCTCAGCTCTGAAGTGGAGGGCTCCGCAGACTGGTCCTCTGCTCTCATCTCCTTTCCTCCCTCCACACCCAAGGCCCAGTGGAGGATGCCGCTATTGTTCCTCCTTTCATTTGTTCAGGTTTCTTTAATGCATATCATCAGAAGACTTGATCTTTTTTTAAGATCCAGAAACAAAACAAAACTCTCAGAGGATTAGAAAATGTAGGAGAATATTGGGGCTTCCCCGGTGGCTCACTGGTAAAGAATCCACCTGCAATGCAGGAGCTGCGGGAGGCGAGGGTTTGATCCCTGGGTCCGAAAGATCCCCTGGAGGAGGAGGAAATGGCAACCCGCTCCAGTATTCTTGCCTGGTAAATCCTATGGACAGAGGAGCTGGCAGGCTACAGTCCATAAGGTCGCAGAGAGTCGGGCACACATGCCTGCAGGACAATATAATCAAAATGCTAGAGTGGAAACCCTTGTATTTACCTCCTTGGGAGCTTACGTGTATTTGTCTAGGACAAAGGTTGAGAAGTGGCCTTGCTGGGTCCCAGGCATCTGTGGTTTATATTTTACTGGGTCCAGCAGCATCCTTCTCAAACAGGATTGTAAATGCTCCCACCAGCATTGACTGAGAGTGCCCCTAAAGCTACGTCCTCTCTGATACAATATAATCAAACAGTATTTAATCAAGAACATGTACCTGTTTTTTTTCTAGCAGGGACTGCTAACTTGACTTCACTGTATTCATTGGCTGCTCTAATTAACACTCCCCACAGGGATACACCTTTTCCCCAAACCCTCACTTGATATCAAATACAAATATCATATACATATTTTTAAATTGTTATGGATTTTTGGCCACTTTTCCAAAGAGTGAAAAGATGTGTCTAATTATTTTTCTCTTTACAATTGAGGGTTGGTTGTTTTTTTTTTTTCCTTTCCCAGAAAATATGTCGATCAGCTTCTTAGTCACAAGAGACTTCCCTAGCAGTTGAGCGCTTCATGGAGCGGGAACCTGGCTGCACTGCTGAGCGGCCTGTGACCCTGAGCAGGCCTACTCACTCTCTGAGACAAGAGGCTTTCGGTGTTGTTGAAGGGCCTCAGCGTGGCACCCAGAGGTCATCGAGGCCATGTTTGACAAGTGAAAGTGTTAGCTGCTCAGTCGTGTCTGACTCTCTGAGACCTTGTGGACTGTAGCCTGCCAGGCTCCTCTGCCCATGGGATTCTCCAGGCAAGCATACTGGAGCGCGTTGCCGTTCCCTTCTCCAGAGAGTCTTCCTGACCCAGGGATGGAACCTGCGTCTCCTGCATTACCCTCTGAGCCACCAGGGAAGCCTCTGGTACCCATGTTTAGTGGCTTTTTCATGAACGGATCAAGAGGCAGAGGAGGGAAAGAAGAGGCGCTTCCACAGCGAGTCCCGTCTAAGTGCCAGGGAGGTTTTCAGCACAGGGCTGCGGGTGGAGAGCCAAGATCTGTTTTCCCTGTTGGGAAAATCCTAAGGGAGAGTTTGTGTTTATCCACAGTCTCACTGAGCCAGCTAACGAGATGTCAAACTCTCTGCTTTTGGCTGGATTCCTTCAGCTCTGTATGGTAATACTGCCTCATGCTGATCAGAAGCCTGGCGGTTATGTATGTCTTTGAAAAGTAAAGATGGGAATGGAGATAAATTACTAATTAACAAATGCCATCCATTTGTCACACCAACTCTTTTGAGGCTCAGAGTCTGAGGGGAAAGGATAATTATGAAGAGTATCACCAAAAATAAAGTTGCTTCAACAAATGGTGCTGCAACCCCACTGGATATCCATACAGAAAAAAAATAAATGTTGGGTGCCATGGACAAAAATTAATCTGAAATGGATCATAGTATTAAACATAAAAGCTGAAACTAGAAAACCTTTAAAAGCAAGTACAAGAGAAATTCTTTGCAAAGACTTCTTAGGTACAACATAAAAAGCACAAAGCGTTAAAGAGGAAAAGGGATAAATTGGACTTTGTCACAATCAAAAGCTTCTGTCCTTTGAAAGATGCCATTAGAAGAGGAAAGGCAAGCCACAGACTTGGAGAAAATATTTGCAAAGGATTCCCATCTAGAATATATAATGAACTCTTGCAACTCGGTAATAAAAAGACAACCCATTTTTCAAATGGGCTAAAAATTCTAATGGAAACCTTGCAAAAGAAAATCTGCATGGTCAATGAAGTTCTCGACAGGAAAGTACAATTAAAACCACAATAGATATGGGTACTCATCAGCTGAATGACTAAATTTAAAGATGGATGTTGCCAAGTATAGGTGAGGAACCAGAATCCCAATAACATTATTGTGGAAACATAAAATGATATAACCATGTGGGTAAAGCAGTTCGCCACTTATTGTCTGACCCAGCAGTTCTGCTCCTGAGTATGTATACATATCATATGGTCTGAATTATGTCTCCCCCAAAATTACAGATACTGAAGCTCTGACCATGCATGAGAATGTGACTGTTTTCGAGGACAGGGTCTTCAAAGCTGATTAAGTTAACATGAGTCTGTTAAGTTAGGGTGGGCCTTAATCCAGTATGACTGGCGTCCTTATAAGAGGACATTGGACACACAGAGGAGCACCGGGGATGCAGACGCAGAGGGAAGACCACATGGGGACCCAGCATGAAGGTGGCCGTCTACAAGTCACCAGCCTGCCCACACCTTGATCTTGACTTTTACTAGCCTCCAGGACCATGGGGAATAAATTTCTGTTTTTAAAACCACCCAGTCTATGGTATTGTGTTATGGCAGCCCTAGCAAACTAATCCCGGAGAAGACAATGGCACCCCACTCCAGTACTCTTGCCTGGAAAATCCCATGGATGGAGGAGCCTGGTAGGCTGCAGTCCATGGGGTGGCTAAGTGTCGGACACGACTGAGCGACTTCACTTTCACTTTTCCCTTTCGTGCATTGAAGAAGGAAATGGCAACCCACTGCAGTGTTCTTGCCTGGAGAATCTCAGGGACAGGGGAGCTTGGTGGGCTGCTGTCTTAACTGAAGTGACTTAGCAGCAGCAGCAGAAACTAATCCAGCGTCTTAAGACAAATGAAATCCTATTTCTACACAGAGTTGTAGGTCAATGTCTATAGAAGCTTTGTTCATAATTTCTAAGAAATAGAAGCAATCCATATGTTTATCACCTGATGAGCAAACTGTGGTCCATCCATCCAATGGAAGATGACTCGACAATAAGAAGGAGTAAATTATTGATACTCTGCGCCAAATGTGATGCTGAGAGAATGAAGCCAGAGACAAAAGAGCATATATCATCTGGTTCCATTTCTAAGAAACACAAGAAAGATCAGATTTAATCTTTAGTCATGAAAAGCTGATCAATGATGGGCTGAGGGTGGGCGGAGATTAAATGGGAAAGCATATAAGGGAAACTTTCAAGATAATGGAACATTCTTTTTCTTGAGTGTGGTAGTGGTTACACAGGGGAACACAGTGGTCGAAACTCATCAAATATTATAGGAAATGCATTTTGTTATATGTAACTATACCTTGTTAAAATTGATTTTTATTTTTTAAAGTGTCCTCAATCCAGAAAATGCTTGGAAGCCCTGCCCTGGATGCACTTAAAGGCCATGAGCAGATGAGAGTGGGTGCTGTGGGTAATCAAAGTGTCTTGTCATCACAGGAGGTATGAGGAGGGGACCAGCGAGAACGAGGCCGCAGCCGAGGAGGAGGAAGAGGAAGAAGAGGAGGAAGGGGAAGAGGAAGCCTCCCCTGACATGGACGGGTGCTCAGTGTTAAAGGTAGGGAGGGCTGGGACATGGGAAGGGCTGTTTTGGGGGAAATAATCTTCAATTATTGAACCCGGGCAGTCAGAAAAGTCTCGGGGCTAATTCTCATGCCCCAGCATCAGGGAACAGACTTTCAGAGTGGGATGACCTGCAGAAGGCTGTGTAGGGGTGTCCCTGCCTGGAATTGGAGTAATTTCAGTGACAGAAAATCAGGAGGAGTTGATTGACTCTCTCATCTCTCCCACCCTCTATGGTTCCCAGTTCTCTGGGCAGACCCCAGGCTGTGCGGTCAGCTGGCCTGGATTCACTGGCTCTGCTCCTACCTAGCTGTGTCGCCTTAGACCAATGACTTCATCCCTCTCCAGCCTTGGCTTTCTCATCTCTAAAATGTGCAATAATGCCAGCCTTGCAGATGGGTGGATTTCAAAGCAGTGGATTTCTCCATTTGGGTCTACCTGAAGGGCAGTCAGAAAGGGGGTCTAGTCAAGTCACTGTCACCTTCTGCTCCCCTGCTGCACTCTGGTGACATGTTGTAAGAGGCTCCATGCTCCATAGAGAGAGATCCCCATATTCTTTCACCTGTGGGACTTCTGTGTGTGTAGTGCATAGGGGTGGAGGCACAGGTTGCACACTGCACAAAGGTGCCTGGCCCCCAGGCCAGGGTCGGGGGAGGTAGGGGTGTTGGAAAAGAATCAAGGCCTGCCTTCTAACTACTCCACACCAAGAGGAAATCTTGCTGCAGTTTCTCCAGCCAACTGCTTTTTCAAAAGCACACAAAAGCACTGTTTAGGCTAACCAAGGCTTTTTATTTGGGTGTTGATCTCTATTGGTAATTACTGTGAAAGGACAATAGAAAAGCTGACACCTAGTTTTTAAAAAACGAGGTTTGCTAGTTGCTTCCATAACTCCAAGAAAACGTCTGCAGTTCTTGGCTAGGGCGATGGAAGCCTTGGGTGTGGCTTTGTCAAAATATGGTTGGCACATTATTCTTGAGGGTGTGAGGCCCAGGACATCCATGCCTGAGGTACCTCTACTGCTTATGTGAGCTTGTTAGGGGACTGAGTCTCTCCCACTGGCCCCAAGCACAGGTGTCAGGGAGGACTGGGGGCCAGCACGCGGGGCCTCAGGTGCCATGCTGGCAGGGCTGGGTCCGCAGAAGCCCCCAGCTTTGTCTGATGGCCAGGGGTGAGGTGATCGGAGTGGGGAGCAGCTTCAGTGTCCACCCCGTGAATCTCAGGGTGGGTGGCTGAGACTCTGGATTCTCCCAGCCTCACAGCTGCGACTTCTTCCTCAGGTGGACAAGGAGACAAACACAGAGACCCCAGCCCCATCTCCCACGGTGGTGCGGCCCAAGGACCGGCGGGTGGGTACGCCCTCCCCAGGGCCGTTTCTTCGAGGGAGCACCATCATCCGCTCCAAGACCTTCTCCCCAGGCCCCCAGAGCCAGTACGTGTGCCGGGTAAGCAGCCACACAGCCGTCCTCCCCAGAGCACCCGCTTCTCGCCCTGCAGCTGAGAGCCCTGGGCCTTGCACGGTTCTGGGTCTAAGTCCTGGTCCCGCCCCTGTTGTCAGTCATTCTTGGCATGTTACAGCTGTTTCCTAATGGAGTTAATAGACCAAGTCTATGCGGTTGGTCTAAGGACTGAATTGGCTAAAGCGTGGGAAAGGCTCAGTAACCAGTACATGGCCAGCGCTTTTGTATATATGTGTGTCTGTTGACTTACTTATATATATATATTTATTTACTTGCTTATTATATAAATATAATATGTATATTTATTTACTTACTTACCCAACCACATGGCACGTGGGTTCTCAGTTCCCCAACCAGGGACTGAACCCATGCCCCCTGCTGTGAAAGTGCAGAGTCCTAACCACTGGGCCCCAGGAAATTCGCAGCCAAGGCTGTTTATCAGTTCAGTTTCGTCACTCACTTGTGTCCAACTCTTTGCGACCCCATGGACTCCAGCACACCAGGCCTCACTGTCCATCACCAACTCCCGGAGTTCACTCAAACTTATGTCCATCGAGTCGGTGATGCCATCCAACCATCTCATCCTCTGTCGTCCCCTTCTCCTCCTGCCTTCAATCTTTCCCAGCATCGGGGTCTTTTCAAGTGAGTCAGCTCTTCACATAAGGTAGCCAAAGTATTGGAGTTTCAGCTTCAACATAGTCCTTCCAATGAATATTCAGAACTGATTTCCTTTAGGATGGACTGATTGGATCTCCTTGCAGTCCAAGGGACTCTCAAGAGTCTTCTCCAACATCACAGTTCAAAAGCATCAATTCTTCAGTGCTCAGGTTTCTTTATAGTCCAACTCTCACATCCATACATGACCACTGGAAAAACCATAGCCTTGACTAGATGGACCTTTGGCAAAGTAATGTCTCTGCTTTTGAATATGCTATCTAGGTTGGTCATAACTTTTCTCCCAAGGAGTAAGGGTCTTTTAATTTCATGGCTGCAGTCACCATCTGCAGTGATTTTGCAACCCAAAAAAATAAAGTCAGCCACTGTTTCCATTTCCCCATCTATTTGCCATGAAATGAAGGGACTAGATGCCATGATCTTTGTTTTCTGAATGTTGAGCTTTAAGCCAACTTTTTCACTCTCCTCTTTCACTTTCATCAAGAGACTCTTTAGTTCTTCACTTTCTGCCATAAGGGTGGTGTCATCTGCATATCAGAGGTTATTATTATTTCTCTTGGCAATCTTGATTCCAGCTTGTGCTTCCTCCAGCCCAGTGTTTTTCATGATGTACTCTGCATATAAGTTAAATAAGCAGGGTGACAATATACAGCCTTGACATACTCCTTTTCCTATTTGGAACTGTTTATAATTCCAACCAACTCTCCACTCTGTTTACACCCGGCCCTGCCCTTCCGCACCCCTTGCTGAGATCAGATGACTCTCACCTTCTCTGACGGACAGTTCCTCCCCGTCCAGGGCAATGGCAGCATGCAGCCTGAGGTTGCAAAATAGCAACAGCCCTGGATTACTTAGCTATAGGTTTAGGAGCTTTTTTTCATTGAACTTTTTGGCTACCATTGAAAACTTAAGAAATTCAATTAAAACTAAAATTTTAAATGCAGCCATTTCACATAAAACTCCAGTTTCTCTGCGGGAGGGGAGGGGAAGGGAGACTGTCTGGCCCAAGGGCTACACGTTCTGTCACAGTGATGAGTGGCTGGAGCTCCGCAGTGGGGGCCGCTGCTCTCAGAGGAGGGACTGGCGGGCCTTTTCAAGTTCACTGTGGCCTCCATCTGGCCCTCTTTAACCTATTTGACTTGCCGACCTGCTCTTGCAGGCCATGGAAGATTTAGAAGCCATGCGGTGGTCTTGGCTTCCAGATCCCCTTGCCTTCTATCCATGACCCCCATCTGAGGGGCCAATTGCTGGGGCTATAGAACCAAGACCTTGTTTTGAGGTTCATATGACATGTTGGCATCCTTCCTTATCTCTTACCGTACAAAATGAGCAAGCAATAACTAGAATAATAAACAGAACCTTCCTGTCTCGTGTTCCAGTAAGTTGTGTAGGAGAAGCCCCTAGAACCTCATCAACCTGACATCCACTTGTCTATTATTATAGAGGGAGGGGCTATGGGGGGATTCAGCATCTAATATCTGGTATCCAAGGCCTCCAGTTAGAAGCTTGAGTGTGTGTGTGTGCTCAGTTACCTGGTTGTGTCCAATTCTCTGCGTGTTCCTCTATCCATGGGATTCTCCAAGCAAGAATACTAGAGTCGGTTGCCATTTCCTTCTCCGGGGGATCTTCCCAAGCCAGGGATCAAACCTGCATCTCCTGCGTCTACTGCATTGCAGGCGGATTCTTGACTGCTAAGCCAGTAGTAGTGAAGTTAATTTTTTCATAACGTGACAATTTTACAATGCACCAGCTACTTTTCAAATTAGTGCCCACCCCAAATATTCCCTGCAGTATCTCCCAGAAATAACGTAAACCTCTCCTCTCTGTGGCACCTCTCCTTAATGTTTGAGCTTGTAAACATCTGAAAAGAAAGGGTGAGTACACATGTAATATAGTCGTGTATCTTGCAAAAGGTACAGGGTTTCCTGCAGTCACTGAGTGTGATTTTAATGCAAGGGACTTCCTGAACCACAAGGGAAGAATCCTGCTTAATCCCAGCTCACAGCTGAGGAAGAGAAAAACCCAATCCATGTTTCAAATGTGAATAACTTGAAGGATTTAGAAAAGCCCTCAGGATAATGGATAATCTGTCTTTGGCAAAATTACTGCCTTTATGAACGTGCAGTGGAAATCAAACACAAAATGAAAGATGTTACTTGTTGGAAAAAAATCACAGCAAAAGAAATGAATGTTTGATTTATCCTTTGTCATCAGGATTTAGAATGCAGCTGTAATTTTGTCAAATGGAAGATATGAAATATAAAACTTTTGAAAAGTGTTACTCTTTTCCAACTAAAAACTCAAACTTTTTCCCCCCAATGTTTACTGTAAAATTCTGGTCTCCTATGTAAATGGATTCACTTTAAATGGCCTTTTCCAGAATTGGCATTCCTGATAACAAAGAGGTCCAGTCCCATGTCTCAAGCATTTTTAACACAACTAGCACTATGCTGCGGAGAAGGCAATGGCAACCCACTCCAGTACTCTTGCCTGGCAAATCCCATGGACAGAGGAGCCTGGTAGACTGCAGTCCATGGGGTCGCACAGGGTCGGACACGACTGAGCAACTTCACTTTCACTTTTCACTTTCATGCATTGGAGAAGGAAATGGCAACACACTCTAGTGTTGTTGCCTGGAGAATCCCAGGGACGAGGGAGCCTGGTGGGCTGCTGTCTCTGGGGTCGCACAGGGTCAGACATGACTGAAGCAACTTAGCAGCAGCAGCAGCAGCAGTAAAGCTGAGCCCGTCCCACATTTTACTACCTGGACCAGTCTCCAACCTCAGGGCTGAAGGTAAAGAATTCCCAGTCTGCGTGCATCACCTGCCACAGGCAAAAAGGGCCTTTATTAGCAAAGATGTGTATTTTTTCTTCTTTTGCTTTCTGACTACACTTCAGCCCAATCTTATCTGTTTCCGGTAGATTCTCACTTAAGGCTACAGAAAGTAGCCAGTGGTACAACATCCTGAATTTTTTTTCCTGTCATTTCCCTTAAAGCTCTATAGGGGTGTGCAGTCTGTCTCTTGAGATTCAACAGGTAACAATCATGTATCCCTCTGTTTCTCACCCACAAAATCCATTCTCAAATTCCTAGCAGGGAATATGTGTCTGTGCTGTTCCCCCTCCTACCTCCAATACACAAACAGCTCCCTGTCTTCCAGCCTATAGTTTATAACGCTCCACTCCACTAGTACCAAGTCCTATACTGGTCAGGGTTCTTCACAGCAAGCAGCAGAAACAGACCGGGAGCAGTATATGTGGGGAAGAAATGTTTGAACAGGAAAGTGAGTAGTTCACAGATTCATTAGAAGGCTGTAGAAGCAACCTCAGAAATCAGGCAGGAACAAGGCGGGCCAGACCACAGCCAGAATCGCACCATAAGGACAGGTGAGGACACTGTGCTGCTGTAGACCATGGCCCCAGCTGGCCCTGCAGCTGCCTTTGGGGTTCAGCACTGACTCCCCACCAGACTCCTGACACTGCAGGAGGCCAGGAAAGCTCTAGCTGCTGCTGCTGCCACTGCTCACCACTGATGGCTGCTTCTCCCCGAGAAACCAACAAACACAGATGCAACAAACCAACCAATGAACACGGAACGGAAGAGAATGGCCTGGCTGAGTCGAAGGGGCACAGCGACAGAGACCTGGTCCAGCTGACCAGGTTGTGACTCATAGACCAGGGCGGTTGCATTTAATTGTCTTAGTTGAGTCCTGTGCTGGCTTCTAGCTGCAAGGGAGGCCATGAAAGCAAGACTCTGGTACTTTTGCCTCATGAGTGGAAGGTGGGCTTGTCTCCCACTGAGAGTCATAGAGCATGGAGCTTCTATACTAATTAGGTTAGCACCCCCCACACACCCCCCCTAAAAAAATTCCCTGTTTTTCATGTGTCATCTAATCTCACAAACAGCCCTGCAAGGCAAGTGGCGTTAATCCCATTTCATAGATGCCACAAGTCAGGGTACTTTGTTGTGAGCACAGGCAATCCCTTCTCCTGGCCTGACGCCACATCAAGAGCCCTCTGCCAGGTGTCCCCTCTTTGGTCCTCAGCATGGCCTGTGTCACCTGGGGAGCTTCCTGGGCTTGGGCTTCCACTGGACTTTTACGTCATGAGAGGTGAGAACAGTGTGTTATACTCTCCACAGCTCCCCACAAGCCCTGTGTCTCTGACACCTACGTGCTTATCAGCAGTGCTGTCACACTTGTTGGTTGGCTCACTTTGACCTGAAAGATACAGTTCTTCCAAAATTCTCATTTTCAAGTAGACCCCTCTGACTTCCAGTTATTTCGCCTCTCTGCTCCTCAATCTCCCTCTAATGGAGATAACAAAAAGGCAACAATATTCTCTACCATGTCTGAGATCAAATGCACTAAAACATCTTTAAGAAAAAGTTAAATTCAAGGATTTAAGGTAACTTTCATCACTCTTTTATAACATAGTCTTTAACACATAAACAACTATGACTTAAGCATCAATCGTCCTGACATGTATTTCTAGTTGGTATGACATATGTTCTGTGAGTGCCACTTTTGGATTGAAACAATGCAGAATAAAGCCCCCTTCTGAAATGATGGCCAGCCAGTCCGTTTGTATGAATCCACTGCAGTCAAGATGATCCACCACTCCATCTTTATATTAGT
This sequence comes from Aepyceros melampus, assembly GCA_006408695.1. Taxonomy (NCBI): domain Eukaryota; kingdom Metazoa; phylum Chordata; class Mammalia; order Artiodactyla; family Bovidae; genus Aepyceros; species Aepyceros melampus. The sequence continues at coordinate 95,177 of SJXQ01001596.1, read as the reverse complement.
TTCATATCTGAGCATTACATGCATCCTGAAGAGGACGTGGCCTTGGATGGGACCTTGAACTCTTGTTCTGATGCTTACCAGCTCTATGGTGTATAAAAGTGTGGTAACCTCTCCCGACCTCAGTCCCCTCAGTTAAGATAGTCTGAGGATTAAGTGAAACTGTCAGTAAGGCCCGTGGCACATGATAGGGGCTCCATCCATAAGGCTATGTTTGGTTTGTTTGTGTTTGGCCGCACCCGGCTGTAGTTGTGGCGAGCGGGATCTTTACTTGCGGCATGTGAACGCTCAGGTGCAGCACGTGGGATCTAGTTCCCTGACCCAGGATTGAACCCCGGCCCTCCGTGTTGGTAGTGCAGAGTCTTAGCCACTGGACCGCCAGGGAAGTCCCATTGTGGCTTTTGTTGTTACTGTCATCTGTTTCTCATTCTGGTTGACACTCTGCCTAGTGCGGTAGCTCTTTCATCAATGTAGCAGGACTATTAATATCATTATTACTGATAATTATTAATAACCACAAACGTGACAGTGTGGACAGCTTCTCAGAGGGGACCCACCTCAGTGAGCTGCCAGCTGCCAGAATAAATAGACTCTGGAGCATCAGCCTGTGACGATCCCCCTGACCTGGAAATGGGACTCCAGAAGAGAGACCACCATCTCCCCTCCCTCTCCTGTCCTCCGCTGGGGACACAAACTGCCAGTAGAAAAGCATCCGCTTGACCGTAGCCCTGATCTGTGGCCACAGATGAGGAATGTTAGCCCTCCAGGGAGAGCCCAGATAACTGCGGGATTGAATGGGTTCTGACGAGGAGAGAGCTGTGACCAGCACAGCCCTCACAGAACCTGTCTGCCCCATCTTCTCCAAGGATGCAGTCCTGACGCCTGGCCTGTGGGCTGCCTTCTCACGGATGTATCAGTCTCGACATGGGCTCCATTCGAGCCCTGAAGGTGGGCTCTGTGGGTGACAGGAAAGAGTTGGTGCAAACAGGCCTTAGCATGGGAGGCCAGGGGGCACTGTGTCCTGGAGTCATCTGTGGCTGGTGTCCATCCTGCCAGGCTGCTACCAGCTCCAGCCTTGAGCACGTCGGGTAGCCCCTCACCCGCTGTCTTCTCATTAGTAAAGTGGCGATGTCCTCTCCCACTGGGGTGTTGGAAGGAAGAATGAGACCCTGTGGTTGGCACACAGGGGCGTGCATTGTTGAGGACCCACTCAGTGAATGCTCACCCAGAGAGAAAGGAAGGTCGAATGAAACCTGCCTCCTGCGTGCAGTCCCCACGGGGAACACGAAGAGGAAGGACTGGGCTGGGGACCCCACCATCCTCCTGGCCCCAGTGTGCCTTTTGCATGCACTTGGACCTTCATGAGTATCCCACGCCTCTTCTCTTTGCAGCTGAACCGAAGTGATAGCGACAGCTCCACCTTGTCCAAGAAGCCGCCTTTTGTTCGAAATTCCTTGGAGCGGCGCAGCGTCCGGATGAAGCGGGTAAGACAGTCCCTTTGTTTCCCCAAGCCTGGTGTCCTTCACGCACATCCCCTGACGCCTGACCATTTCTCCTCAGCCACTGGTTAGAAGAAAGCACTTGAAAGCATGGTGGTATTTGCAAATGGAAGTTGGTGAACTGTAAGGCCTGGGTAGGCACTGGGGAAAGTGCCAAGGGGTAAATGTAACATAGTTTTTGTGATGAGTAACTTAGATCAGGAGTGGGCATACTTGTGAAATCAGAGTCACGAAGAACCTATCAACCCAAGATGTCATGGCTACCGATGGGAGCTTGCCTTGTGTGGGTCCCTGCCTCCTGTGTTGTCCAACTGACCGAGTAGTTGAAGGTCCCTTGCAACAGCATCCTTGCAGGAAGAGAGGCCAGGTGCCCCTGCCCCCAACGCCTCCCCACTGAGAGCTGACCTGGAAGCAAGGAGGTGTGAATGGGACTCAGTCCAGCCGGAAACTCCCAGGGAAGAGGCCCCAAACTGTCCCTGCAGAGCAACCTGGCCTTTCCTTATGGAGAGCATGGCTGCAGGGTAGGGGCTGGCAAGAGGCCTTAGGCCAAGGCCCGACTCCTGCTAGGGACTTTCACTAGTCAGGGCTGCAGGAGGGGCAGGGGGCCCTCCCCACACAGAACTAGGAAAAACCCAGGAGCCAGAATGTCAGAAAGAGAAGTGGAGAGAGCAAAGCAAAAACGCAGAGAAAGGAGAGGGTGCTGATAGCCACATGTAGGGGCAGCCCCTTAGCATCTCTGGCAGGCTTGCTGCTGACTCCAGCCTTGGGAGTGGTCCTCTGCCTGGCTGTATCCTGCCCCTACAAGTCTCCAGAAAGAACCAGAGACAGCAGGAGAAAGAAGGCAGTGCAAAAGAGGCTCCCTCTGGGAAAGGAGGATGTGGGCATGGCCGCAAGTGACAGGGGCGTCGTCCTGCCCCATCCCGTCTGCTGTGGCTGGCTGGCACTCCAGTCCCTGGAGCACCAAGTCACCTTGGGAGCTTGTTGATGATGCAGATTCCCAGGTCGCACTCCCAGACCGCCTCATCCAGGCAGCTGGGGTGTGGCCCTGGAAGCAGCATTTTTATAAGCTCCTCAGAATTCTGAAGCAGGTGTTCCGTGATCCACTCCTGGAGAAATGACACTGAGGAGCTCCTACTCGGTACCCCCTGCACAACCTACAACGCCCCTACCAACACACCCCCCCGCTGCAAGGCAAGCCCCCCAGAAGTTCCTGCTGCTTTACCTCCTCTTCCCCTCAGCCAAGGGGATGCCTTGCAAAGGGGACCCGTGATAGCTGGTCTGAGCCCATGTTCCCTTCAGGTCCTTTCTATGTCCTGAGGCACAGGGGTGTCCAGAGTCTGGGCCAGGATCTGTGCACACTGCAGACCTTCCTCCACTAGCTGCCTGAGCAATGCATGTTGTGGAGAGGGCCACCTGGCAAGGGCCTGAGAGGACCTCTAGTAGCTGTGAGCAGTCCCTGGTCAGCAGCTGAGTGAGAAAATGCAAGAAAATGAACCCTACCCACGACCTGAGGGAGCCTGGCTGCAAATCATCCCTTTGTCAAACCCCCGGATAGGGATGCAGAAAACCTAGATTTCAGCCTCATGAGACCCTGAGCAGAGGATTCAGCCAACCTGTGTCTAAACTCCTACCCACTGAAAATTTGGGATAGTGAGTTTGCATTATGTTCAGCTGCTAGTTTGTATAATTTGTTATGCAGTAACAGAAAACCAATACAACACCCAAATAAAGTGATTTTTTTTAATGGTATTAATACATAAGACATTAACTATGAGACCGTCCTCACTTCAGGCTGGCCAGCATGCTTTTAGGAATAGGAAACCACTCAATGGAGTGGTTCTGTGCTTTTCTAGGGTGACCATTGTCTAGTCTGTGCTTAGAAATGAGCAAGGCCGGGAGATCCAGCTGAGTGATCTCGGTGACTCCAGGTCTCATCTGAAGATGCTTTTGCTTAGCTCTGCTGCCCCTGTACTATCATCAGTCATGTCCTGCTGTTGATGACCCTGTGGACTGTAGCCTGCCAGGCTCCTCTGTCCATGGGATTCTCCAGGCAAGAATACTGGAGTGGGTTGCTATTTCCTTTGCTCTGGCCCAGGTCCAGTCTCAGAAACTTGTCTGGATATGTCGACACAGAGAGAGGCAGAGCTCAGGCAGAAGATGGAAGCCAATGAGAGTCAGGGAAGCAACTGCGTGTAGGGAGTGCGTGGGTGGGATCTGGAGCCAGCTGCTTGGGGTGGAATCTCAGCTTCACAGCTTATAACGTGTGTGATTTAACCTCTGGGAGCCTCATCTGCGCACATGATAACAGTCAGGACCTCATAGGATCGTGAAAGTGGACTCAGGTAATGGAAGTAAAGCACCCAGCACCATGCCTGGGATATAAAAATGCTCACTAATATGAGGGGTAGACATGGAAAAAGTCAAGACAGGCTCCCAGGGGTTGGGCGGGCCTCACTCTTGGAGTGAAAGCCCGCTGATGAATGAAGGAGGGTAGCTGAGCTCCAGAGCAGGGGAGAGCACAGTCCCTGGACCCGGCCCTGTACTAACCGATCCAAACCATCCCCACCCCGGCAGCCTTCGTCCGTCAAATCCCTGCGCGCTGAGCGCCTGCCACGCACCTCGCTGGACCTCGAGTTGGACCTGCAGGCCACCAGGACCTGGCACAGCCAGCTGACTCAGGAAATCTCGGTGCTGAAGGAGCTCAAGGAGCAGCTGGAACAAGCCAAGAGCCACGGGGAGAAGGAGCTGCCGCAGTGGGTGCGGGAGGACGAGCGCTTCCGCCTGCTGCTGAGGATGCTGGAGAAGCGGGTGGGTGGCGAACCGCGGGAACACAGGGCGCCGCTGCAAGGGAGGGCGGCGAGGGCCCTGAATTGGTCCTGCAGTTCTGACTCACTGAGAGTGCTCCCAGAGCCCCTCAAGCTCATCAGCAAAGGAAGCCAGCAATCCCTCCCCCCAGGAAACTTGATTCACTGTTTACTGGCTGCCAGGTCCTTTTGCTGTATTCCCGTGTTTGTGTGCAAGCCCTATTACTCACACGTTTATTCCAGCAGCTGGTCCTTCATCAGGCATATTGGGGGGCACTTTATTTACGCTGGGGCACACACCTGCACAGAGTAAATAAAAACGCTGACCTGCCCTCGTGCCCGCCTACCCAGTCCCACAGAGCATGTTTCTCCGAAGGGGAGAGGAGTGGGTCCTGGCCGGGTTTTATCCTGATAAAGACGCCTGAGGATACAAGCCTGCTGGCGTCTCAGCCCTACCGTAGTGAATTGGGGATATCTCAGCGTTGCTCAAGAAAAAAGATACAACCACAAAGGGGCCAGAGCACATGATGAGTTGAATTTGGGTGGCTGCTGCTTTCACACGTGTGCATTTGGGAAGGTCTCACACTGCATGAGATGCCCCCACCCCCAGCCTCCAAAGGCAGCTGTTTTGGCTCCACTACCTAGAGGGGACTGCGGGAGTTGGTGATGGACAGGGAGGCCTGGCGTGCTGTGATTCATGGGGTCACAAAGAGTCGGACACGACTGAGCGACTGAACTGAACTGACTGACCTAGAGAGGAGGAGCCCAGGCGAACTCCCAGGAAAAAGGGGGGTTGGAGAGGGGACCTAGACATGGAGATGATGTCACTTGGAGCACCATGAGAAGTCTTGGGTTGGAGAACTCCAAAGCAGCAGGAGTTCGGAGTCTTTTATAGCCCTGGGGTTTAACACATCTATGACTAGGAGGTGTTGGGTGCAGTTTTAGGGGGTATAGGTAACAGGCAGGCTCTAAAAGGCTAAAAAAAAAAAAACCAAACTGCTATTTGAGCTTCATTTAAAACAATTGGATGGGTAAAAATTTGTCTTTGACACCCGTGGGCTCTTAGCTAACAGATCCCAGACTGTGGTAAAGAAATAAAACACCATAGGGCTAACACACAGAGGCTATCTCTGACTCATTCCTTTCATACCTGCCAGGATGGCTGTCCATGGCAGAAATGACAAGCTTTTGCTAGTTTTCTCTGCACACAGCCAAGCAATGCAAGAGCACCTTCCAGAGGGTGCCTCACTGGATTGTTGGGAGGGCCATTAGGTAAAATTCCAGCTCTCAATTAAGGTGATAACATAAAGCAGGAAGGTGGTGCTGGGCTTCTTAGGTCTGGACTTGTGGGAGCCTCAAACTGACTCTAGTAAATCAGAAGTTCCCCAAACACTTATTTCTTTCTTGTTTATTATATCAGAGCTACAATAACAGCATTAAGAGAAAATAGAAAATTAGAGAAAGTTTTAAGGAAGAGAAGGAACTAAATATGTCTCTAATGGTAGCTGTCTATTACATTTATCTTGGAGCTTCCTAGTAGCCAAGGCAAAAAGAGGTAAGCAAACAAGTATATATGTGTCCTGCCTTAAGAAAGCACCTACCAAGAAAACCTGACCTTTCAAATAGTTTTTTTTTTTTTTAATAGTAAATCTATGGCTATCTGATGATGATTCTGTTAGAGTCATTTAAATGGTTTAGCTTCATTAACCAAAATACTGTCTTCATGCTATGTTTTTAAGTATGTAGAACATAGATATTTGAGGGCTCTCTGGTTTGTTCTCTAAAGTGCTCCCTTAGGTTTGTATCAGGAGGGAAGGATGTATTGTTCCTCAAACCCTTGACCATAATTGCATGATTTGAAATTGGATTTCTATGATTTCTTAGTTGTATGCCATTAAAGCGGTTTCTTAACATGCCTGAGGCTTCGTTTCCACCTTGTAATATAGATTATTATAAAGCCTGCCTTCCTAAGTGGCCCCGAGGAGCAGTGAGGTGACATGCATTTTACCAGGTATCCCTTGCCACCTTACTTCTGACAGGTGCATGTAGGTATTCAGTTCCCTTCCTTGACCATAATTGCATGATTTGAAATTGGATTTCTATGATTTCTTAGTTGTATGCCATTAAAGCGGTTTCTTAACATGCCTGAGGCTTCGTTTCCACACTTGTAATATAGATTATTATAAAGCCTGCCTTCCTAAGTGGCCCCGAGGAGCAGTGAGGTGACATGCATTTTACCAGGTATCCCTTGCCACCTTACTTCTGACAGGTGCATGTAGGTATTCAGTTCCCTGGCCCTGAAAACCTATCCTGTCTGACACATGTTGGGATCACTTCCCCCCATCATCATCTGCGATAAAGAGGAACAGGAAGCATCATGGTGCCTGTCCGGTGACCCTCAAACCTTTTAACCACAGTAGACTCCTCATTTATGCTAGAAGGGTCTCCGTGGCTGACCCATTTCTAGAGACCCTAAGTACTCTCTTACTACCTCATTCTGCCCTCCAGATGGACCGAGCAGAGAACAAGGGAGAGCTTCAGACAGACAAGATGATGAGGTCGGCCGCCAAGGACGTGCACAGGCTTCGAGGCCAGAGCTGTAAGGAGCCCCCGGAGGTGCAGTCTTTCAGGTCAGCAAGTGGGCGCCTGGCCAGCTGGCCTCCCCCTTCCCACCCTGCCCTCCCAGCCTCCACCTCCTCTTCGTCTC
>SJXQ01001596.1:68580-87854 GCA_006408695.1 Aepyceros melampus | reverse complement strand
CCACCTGCCAGGATCTCGGGGAGATTCCTTCTTGTCACCCTTGGGCCCAGGCGTGTCCTGGGCCTCCCCACTCACAGAGGGTTTTGCATTTAGGTTTGCGTTGTCCTCTCGGAAAAGGTACTTATGTTTGTGTATGTGCTAAAATGCATCCCTTTGAGGAATTTAAAGATGTAAATATACTGCCATTTGTCTAACCACACTTGGACATCTTTTCATTCTTAACCAGCAGAGAATCTAAAACAGACCCCCAGTGGAAATGGCCAAGGGCCCTTTGAGACTTCAGAGGCCCCTGATTGGAACTGGAGGTGGTTGTTCCTGCTGATGTTCCCCCAAGGCAGAGATTCTCGGCCAGGGGTGACTTGAGCCTCCGGGGAGGGTATTTGGCAATGTCTAGGGACATTTTTGATTGTCAGAACCCGAGGAGGGCTGGCAGAGATGCTTCTGATGTTTTGAGGGTAGAGGCCAGGGATGCTACTAAAGACCCTACCTGCACAGGATTAGCCCCACAATGAAGAAATTATCCTGCCCATAATATCTATAAAGTGAGGTTGAAAAGCCCTGCTCTAAAGGGATGGCCTGGGACTTCCCTGGTGGCCCAGTGGTTAAAAGTCCACACTCCTACTGCAGGGGCCACGGATTCAATACCTGGTCAGGGAACTAAGATTCCGCATGCCTCATGGTGTGTATGGAAAAAAGGAAAGAGAAATACATAAAAGAATGGCCTTTTTTACAGGGAGAAGATGGCATTTTTCACACGGCCTCGGATGAATATCCCGACCCTCTCTGCAGATGATGTCTAATCACCAGAAAAGTATTTGTTTTGTCCCACTGATCACGCTGTGAACCTGGACTGTGGCTAAAGTTATTTATGTGGTGTTATATGAAGGTACCAAGTCATGAGTCCTCTAGCACTCTTGTCCATTTGAAGATAAACAGAATTTTTTAGTTTGGGTTCTATTATTATTATAAAAAAAACAAAACAAAACAAAAAAACAACAAAAAACAAACAAACAAAAAAAAAAAAACCAGCATTACAATGACAAGATTGTATAGTTTGTATATTTAGGAATGTATTTTTGAGGAAGAAAATTTAAATGAACTAAAGCAGTATTAAGTTGCTGCCTTCTTAAAGTTGTTTAGATTTTTCTTTTTGTACAGATCTACCTACTAGAGGTTTCACTGCAATAAGAAGTAATGTTTGAGGGACAGTAATCCTCAAAGGATGTCCTGAAGGTGTCACAGCACAGCTGACCTTTCCTACTTAACGTATTTTGTACAATGTTTTTAAAAAGATGCACGGGGACTGTGCGGGGATTCTGAGGTGCATCCGTGAGTCTTCACGAGCTGTGATGTGTTTTTATGTGGCCGCCTGACGTGGAGCGGGCAGCGTGGGGCTGGCTGGTGACGGGCCTGCCCACGCTGGTCTCATGCCCAGTGAAGCCACTGACACGAGTGAGGGAGGGCTGTGGAGAACACCTTTCAGTTTCATCTCCATCAATAAAGTGGCCTTTCTGAACAAACGTCCTCTCTCGCTTTTTCTCCCCTACCCCTTCCTTCATCAGTGTTCCCTTCGTTTTTGAATCTCCGCTTCCCACTCATTCCCTCCCAACCCATCCCCAGGCCAGGAGAGTTTGTTTTGTTTTGTTTTTCCTTTTTGTTCACTCGTGTGCTCATTAACGGAGCAAATGTCTGCTGAGCGGGGACTGCTGCAGACATCAACTTGTGTGACTTCAACACCCAAGTCACAGAATCTCTTCCTCCGTCCTTCCTCTGAAGTGAGCGCTGCAGCTGTCTTCAGAGTAGGTCTCACTCCCAGCCGCACCAGACTTCCCTGGGGGTCCAGTGCTTATGAATCCACCTTGCAATGCAGGGGACGTTGGTTCCATCCCTGTTTGGGGAACTATGATCCCACATGCCTCAAAGCAACTAAACCCACGCGCCATAACTATTGAACCCAGGTGCCGCCACCTGGAGAATCCATGCACCTCAACGAAAGATCTCTCAGGAGACAATGAAGACCCCTCATGCTGCAGTTAAGAACTGATGCAGCCAAATAAGTAAATAAATGTATTTTAAAAACACAGGGGTCTTCTCTGGTGGTCCAGCGGTTAGGAATCTATCTTTCAAGGCAGGGGCCACAGGTTGATCCCTGGTCCAGGAAGATCCCACATTCCTTGGGGCAACTAAGCCTGAGCTCCACAGCTACTGAAGCCTATTTGCCTAGAGCCCGTGGTCCACAAGAGAAACCACCGCACTGAGAAGCCTGAGTACCACAGTGGAGAGCAGCCCTGCTGCTGCTGCTGCTGCTAAGTCGCTTCAGTCGTGTCTGACTCCATGTGACCCATAGACGGCAGCCCACCGGGCTCCCCCGTCCCTGGGATTCTCCAGGCAGGAGCACTGGAGTGGGTTGCCATTTCCTTCTCCAATGTGTGAAGTCGCTCAGTTGTGTCCGACTCTTTGTGACCCCATGGACTGCAGCCTACCAGGCTCCTCCATCCATGGGATTTCCCAGCCAAGAGTACTGGAGTGGGTTGCCACTGCCTTCTCCGAAAGAGTAGCCCTAGCTCACTGCAATTAGAGAAGACCTGTGCAGCAATAAAGGCCCAGAGCAGCCAAAGATAATAAGTAATAATTAAAGAAAATACAGACTCCTGGACCCCTGTCTCGACCATATCTGGATGGCCCAGAGACCTGCTTTTATCCACATTCCCACGTCAGTCTTACACACAGTACAGGTCGAGGGACGCACTGGCCTAATGTGAATGAGACAGAGGCAAAGTGGTACAGCCCCACACTCTAGCAGAAAGTCACCCAGGGGACGGTAATAGGAATGACCCTCTCCAGGCCACTGAGGACCACTGCTGGAGGGGTGATGGAGGAGACACTCCTCCTCCTTCTCGACTGCAGAGACTCTCCCCCACCTCCTTACTGCATGCCTTACCTGGCTGTTCTTGTGTATTACTCCTTATGTAGGAGGAACCTTTCTGGTGGCTCAGATGGTTGAGAATCTGCCTGCAATGCAGGAGACCTGGGTTCAATCCCTGGATTGGGAAGATAGCTCAGAGGAGAGCATGGCAACCCACTCCAGTATTCTTGCCCTGAGAATCCCATGGAAAGAGGAAACTGGCAGGCTACAGTCCCTGGGGTTGCAAAGAGTTGGACAGGATGAGTCCAACAAAGTCCAAAGGGCACTCAAGTACTATGGTAGCAAACCCTTCCACTTCTATAGGTGTTGGCATGGTCCTGAAGCTTTACTAATTTGTAACTCATTTATCTTTACAGTAGTCCTATCAGGGGAGAAGGCAATGGCACCCCACTCCAGTACTCTTGCCTGGAAAATCCCATGGATGGAAGAGCCTGGTGGGCTGCAGTCCATGGGGTCGCTAAGAGTTGGACACAACTAAGCGACTCGACTTTCACGTTTCATTTTCATGCATTGGAGAAGGAAATGGCAACCCACTCCAGTGTTCTTGCCTGGAGAATCCCAGGGACGGCAGAACCAGGTGGGCTGCCATCTATGGGGTCGCACAGAGTCGGACACGACTGAAGTGACTTAGCAGCAGCAGCAGCAGTCCTATCAGGTAGATAGTATCATGATCATTACTATTTTAGATCATTCCAGCTTCAGTTACTTGCCCAGCATCACGCAGCTGGTAAGTGGTATAGCTGGGATTAAACCTAGAGTGTACTCTTAAGACTCCTCACTACAGTGACAAGTCTTCTTCATATTTCTGTCCCTACTAGCTAGTTTCCTCCCTCAAGGCATCCTGTATTGCCAGTTTTTCCTGTCTTTCCAGAGATAGGCAATGCATATACAATCTTACACAGGTAATCTTTTCTTCCCGCCTGAAAGGGCATACTAACCAGACTATTTTAAGCCTTGCCTCTTCTCACTTAGGACGATATCTGTAAGCCATTTCGTTCTTTTTAACAACCACATAGTTCAAATGAATTGAGGGACATTTATGTTGTTGCCAAGTCCTTGCTTTTACAGCATCTAATTACTCTCTTTTCCATTCAGCCTTTCACAAGAGTATGAGAGTATCTGTAGGTAAATTACCGCCTATATTTTTATCTTTTTAACTTTTTAGTTTATATTGGAGTGTACTTGATTAACAATGTTTTGATAGTTCCAGGTGGACAGCAAAGGGGCTCTGCCATACATATACATGTACCCATTCTCCCCCAACTCCCCTCCCATCCAGGCTGCCACCTGACGTTGAGCAGGGTTCCCTGTGCTCTACAGTAGGTCCTTGTTGGTTATATCCATTTTAAATATAGCAGTGTGTACCTGTTGATCCCAAACTCCCTAACTATCCCTTCCCCCCATCCTTCCCCACCTGGAAACCATAAGTTCATTCTCTACATCTGTGAGTCTGTTTTTGTTTGGTAAATAAGTTTATTTATATCATTGGTTAGATTCTACATACAAGTGTTAACATATTTGTCTTTCTAACTTCACTTAGTATGATCTCCAAACCCATCCATGTTGCCACAAATGGCATTATTTCATTATTTTTATGGTTAACTAGTATTTTGTAAGTATGTACTACATTTTCTTTATCCATTCCTGTGTTGATGGACCCTGAGGCTCCATGTCTTACTGCCTGCACTTTTCAAATGCTCCAGGTAAAAATGCCTCTCAGTCATTTCTCCTCAGTATGTTTGCTGGCTTTATTAGGTGGCATGAAGATCAAGGACGTAATACATTATAGGCACTGAACAGAATTCGGTCATTAATGAATGGTAGGGGACTTGTTATATTCTAGTAGAAATTATATCCTTACTATATTCTAGATACTCCTGGGAATAACTAAGGTAGAAGTTTGTCCTACACCACCAGTAAGGCTTCTCCCAGGGCACTTGGGACTGGGTTTACATTTATCTAGTAGAACATGGTGAGTCATATATTTATAAGACTTCCCAACCATAAATATACTTGAAGCTAATCAGAAGTAACAAAATGACCTCAGCTTAACATTATACAAGTTGTTACCACTTGCATTTGCGTAGTTCATGTTTTGGTTTGAATCTGTGATCATGACGGTATTGGACACCTAGGAGCAGGCATCAGGCCTGTCTTGTGCACCTAGAGCCAGAGCAGTCCCGACAGATGGCAGAGCCTCAGACAATTGTTCTGTGAATGAATTAGTCTAATACCAAAATTCTGATTGCAGTTCTGCTAAGTAATAACATGAATCTGGGAAATTCCAGCGGTTTTATTTTTCGTTTGTTAGGGATTTTTTGAGTTTTGTTTGTTTTTTCAGGGGTTTTTGACCTTTTCACAGGCTGTCTTGGTAACCAATGATTTCATGCAGAGTTTTGCAAAGCAAAGTACAGGAATCACTGTTAGAGGGTACCTTGGTGGATTTTGTATAATTATAATCATATGTTTATTTTAACTTGGCTATCGAACTCATGAATTCACAGCTACTACTCCTGAGAATGAGGATGAGCAAGCATTTAAGTTCAGAAAGAAATCGATTTGAAGATTGATTTAATTTAATTTCCTATCTTAGGAGATTCCCTGGCAGTCCAGTGGTTAGGATTTTGTGTTTTCACTGTTGAGGGCAGCGGTTAAACCGTGGACGGGTAGCTAAATTCCTGCAAGCCTTGTGGCATTGTCAAAAAAAATTTTTTTTAAAATCACATAATCAACAAAGAAACTTATCTGACAGTGATTGAGTCAATATGTCTAGAATGGTGCTAGGTATCTGTAAGCTACTTTTCAACAGCCATATAAGTATTCCACTAAATGAAATAAATAACTTGAATTAATTGATGGATATTTATGTTATTGCCAACCCCTTGCTTTTACACACAGTAAAATGCCTTCGTATTGGCTTAAGGCTGGTGTGACAGTGGGCCCAGGTGCTATACAAGTGGGAATGATGAGGGCCAGAGTCCCTGGAGCCCTCGATGACTTCCCCACCATCTGACAACAGGGGGAAGACATGGAGGGGCTCTCGCCTCCTGCTGGGTCAGAACTTCATCTTGGTCCCTTCCTCTCCTTTTCAGAAGTCACTCACTCTGTGCTTGGGGCAGTCCTCAGTGGGAGCTGGAGGCTAAGAAAGAGGGCCTGCCCCTCCTAGAGTTTCAGTATGCTTGGTGCCTGATTATTTTCACTTTAGAATTTATTTTCAGTTACTATGTACTTATAGGTATTAAAAAAAAAACCCTCAAATGCTACAGAAAGATATAAAATAAGACATCCTACCCTCTGGAATCTACATTAATAATTGTTAATCAGGTGGTTTCCACTTAAATAATTGACCTTTATTCCCTGTTCATCATCTGCAGGGAAAAGCTGTCCCCTCCCTGCCATAAAGAGGAGGAGATTCTGCCACATATTTCCCTTTCTCCTTAGCAACACCTAATTTTTGTTAGTTGCATGGTTATTTTTTATGTAGTTTAAAACAGACAGTCACATTTACATGCTCCTCTGCAATGATCATCCAGCTTCCTATTATGAATTGATTTGAAAATTAAGAACTGTTAACAGCATTTACAGTGTGATAGTTGAAGTAAATATTATTCACTATGGAAACAAAGTATGTTGGGTCATTAAACTTTTGTTCTGGGAAGGAAAATTCAAAGATCTAATCATCTTTTCCTTCCCTATATAAACTTCTTCATTTCTTTTGCTCATATTTAGTTCATTATTTCTCATTCCCCATGTCTTTATTTTTGGATTCCTAGTCCAAGAGCAAGTTCCATCAGTTCTACCTCCAAAATGTATTGTTAATCTATCCATTTTATTTTTCCCTGTTACCACTTTGGTTCATTATCCCTCACCAGGATCACTTGCAAACCTTCTGTATTAGTTTGCTAGTGATGCCATAATGGTCTGTCAAAGACTCGGGGGAGGCGGGCAGTGAGGGAGCTTCACCAACAGTTTATTTTCTCACAGTCCTGAAGGCTGCTGCTGCTGCTAAGTCGCCTCAGTCGTGTCCAACTCTGTGCTACCCCATAGATGGCAGCCCACCAGGCTCCCCCGTCCCTGCGATTCTCCGGGCAAGAACACTGGAGTGGGTTGCCATTTCCTTCTCCAATGCATGAAAGTGAAAAGTGAAAGTGAATTTGCTCAGTCGACTCTTCAGGACCCCATGGACTGCAGCCTACCAGGCTCCTCTACCCGTGGGATTTTCCAGGCAAGAGTACTGGAGGGGGTTGCCATTGCCTTCTCCGTCCTGAAGGCTAGAAGTCTGAAACCAAAGGGTCTGCAGACAAGGGTAATTATTTCTGAGGCCACGTCCTTGACTTGTAGATGGCAGTCTTCTCATGTGTCTGTACTTCTCTGTGTGTGTGTGTCCTGTCTTATAAGGACACCGAACATATTGGATTAGGCCCCACGCTCATGACCTCATTTATATTAATTCCCTCTGTAAAAGCCCTGGTGGTGGTTTAGCCGCTAAGTCGTATCTGACTCTTGGGACCCCATGGACTGTAGCCCGCCAGGCTCCTCTGTGCCTGGGATTCTCCAGGCAAGAATACAGCAGTGGGTTGTCATTAACTTCTCCCAGGGATCTTCTCAACCCAGGGATGGAACCCGGGTCTCCCGCCTTGCAGGCAGACTCTTTATCAATTGAGCTACAAGGGAAGTAAAGGCCCTGCCTCCAGATACAGCCACATTCTGAGGTACTAAGCAGTCAGGCCTTTGACATATGGATTGGGGAAAGAATACAATTCACCCTGTAACAGCTCAACTTCCTTTTGAAAGACAGAAATCTGATTTTTCTGCTACCCCATCCAATGGTTCACACTCTGCTTAGAACAAAATGAAACCTGCCCCCACCCCCATCGCCTTCACTTACAAATTCCTATGTGCTTTGGTTTTGCCAATCTTTCCATATCCGCTCACACCCAATCCCTCTTTCTGCTTTCCAGTAAACCTAGGCTCCTCTGTCCCTGGGATTCTCCAGGCAAGAATACAGCAGTGGGTTTTCATTAACTTCTCCCAGGGATCTTCTCAACCCAGGGATGGAACCCGGGTCTCCCGCCTTGCAGGCAGACTCTTTATCAATTGAGCTACAAGGGAAGTAAAGGCCCTGCCTCCAGATACAGCCACATTCTGAGGTACTAAGCAGTCAGGCCTTTGACATATGGATTGGGGAAAGAATACAATTCACCCTGTAACAGCTCAACTTCCTTTTGAAAGACAGAAATCTGATTTTTCTGCTACCCCATCCAATGGTTCACACTCTGCTTAGAACAAAATGAAACCTGCCCCCACCCCCATCGCCTTCACTTACAAATTCCTATGTGCTTTGGTTTTGCCAATCTTTCCATATCCGCTCACACCCAATCCCTCTTTCTGCTTTCCAGTAAACCTAGTTCCTGTCCGAGACCATTTGCATTTGCTATTCCCTCTGTCTAGAACCCTGTTGACTGAAGGAAAAAAAGAAAAAAACAACCGGCATGCAGGCTTTCTTTAGTTGCATGTGGCATGCGGGCGTTCTCTGGTTGCATGCGGCACGCGGGCTTTCTCTAGTTGCGGAGCGGGGCTGCTGTTGGTTGTGTAGGGCCGGCATCGCACTGTGGCGGCTTCTCTTGTTCCAGAGCGCAGGCTCTGGCTGCGGAGCGAGGGCTGCTGTCGGTTGTGGAGGGCGGGCTTCGCCCTGCGGCGGCTTCTCTTGTTCCAGAGCGCAGGCTCTCCCGCGCGCTCCAGTAGTTGCAGCACAGGGTTCAGTAGCTATGGCCCTTGGGCTTAGCTCCTCTGCGGATGTGAAATCTTCCTGGACCAGGGATTGAACCCATGCCCCCTGAATTGGCAGGCAGATTCTTATCCCATTATACCACCAGGGAAGTCCAGTTTTTAGTTTTTATTTAAACTTTTTTTGTTTTGTTTTGGTCACACTGCCTCTTCACTGTGGCACATGGGCTTAGTTGCCCCCACAGCATCTCAGATCTTAGTTCCCTGACCAGGAATAGAACCTGTGTCCCGTGCATCCTGAGTTCCCTCAGGGTTCACTGTCTAGGGTGGCTGTCCTGTGATGGCCTGGCAGCTGCAACATCCTTTGCTTACTGATATGGCAGGAGACATTTTTCATTCACAACCCTCCTATTCATTACATTAAGAAACAATTTTTTAGCAACATACTGTGACAAACTGGGTCATACGCAATTTGGGGTGTAGGAAGACATTCTAAGAGGGGTTAGGGCCTGGGCAAATGAGAAGAATCTATTTACAGATTGTTGATTTCTGTATACTCTCTCCTAAAAAATTTTTGCTTGCAAATTCAGTTATCTGATTCTTTTTTTATAGCTCTCTTTCCACAAAGGCATAACACTCCTCCCACTGCCCTGGGTGTAAACTAACAGGAACTGAACTAGGTATACTTTGTCAGGAAGAGAGTTTCCTCTACCCTCGAGGTTCTTTGGGCTTCCCTGGTGGCTCAGCTGGGAAAGAACCCGCCTACAATGCAGAGACCTGGGTTCGATCCCTGGGTTGGGAAGATCCTCTGGAGAAGTGAACGGTCCCCACTCCAGTATTCTGGCCTGGAGAATTCCACGGACTGTATAGTCCATGGGGTCACAAAGAGTGGACACAACTGAGCGACTTTCACTTCACTTCACTTCACTTCTAGGTTCTTTGAGCTGGCTAGTCTAAGAATTAAATGGACATAAGACAGTTTAGCAGGAGAAATCACAGAAACGTTTAATAATATGTATACGTGGGAAAAACTCAGGAGAAATAAGGAACTCCCAAAATGGCCCAAACCCTCACCTTAAATACCACCTTCAGCTAAAGACAAAAGAGGTTATTGGGAGTAATGGTTTGGGAGTTCAAAGAAAAGCAATTCACATGGAAATGGAAAAGCAAGTGTTGGGTAAGTAAACATTTGAGATAAGTGTGGACTGTGATCTCTAGGCCCTGCCAAGTTTCCCCCAGCACACCTAGCCCATATTCTCTGCAGAGTTTGCTGGAGGTAGCTCCGTGCCAGGAACAGGCCCTTTATCTAAACTCCTTAGGGAGCTGAGGACTTCTCTGGTGGTCCAGTGGCCAAGACCACATTCTCAAGGCAGGGGGCCTGGGTTCAATCCCTGGTCAGAGAACTAGATCCCACAGGCCACGTCTAATGATCCCACATCTTGCAACCAAGACCTGGCACAGCCAAATAAATAAATATTTTTTAAAAAATAAATAAAATTCTTTACGCAGCCAGCTCAGTTCAGTCACTCAATCGTGTCTGACTCTTTGCCACTCCATGGACTGCAGCACAACAGGCTTCCCTGTCCATCACCAACTCCCAGAGCTTGCTCAAACTCATCTCCATCAGGTTGGTGACACCATCCGACTATCTCATGTTCTGTGGTTCCCTTCTCCTCTTGCCTTCCATCTTCCCCAGAATCAGGGTCTTTTCCAAAGAGTCAGTTCTTTGCATCAGGTGGCCAAAGTATTGGAGTTTCAGCTTCAGCATCAGTCCTTCCAATGAATATTTAGGACTGATTTCCTTTAGGATAGACTGGTTTGATCCCTTGCAGTCCAAGAGACTCTCAGAGGCTTCTCCTATACCACAGTTCAAAAGCATCAATTCTTTGGTGCCCAGCTTCTTAGGCAGCTAATGGGGAGGTAAAAAGGAAAACTTCCTGAGTTTCCATTTCATAAAGAATAATCAGCCTAAATAATCACCAATTTGAGGTGGCAAATTTTGCTTCTCTACAACTTCAAGAGTTTCCCACGAGGGTAACCCCTTTAGCACTAAACAAATTTGTTTAGAAGATGGCCCTTTTTCCTGCTTTATTTCGAAAGTGGACATCTATCTGTCCATTGATTTGACCATCCACCAACTCATCCATCCTTCCCTCCATCCATTTTCCTTCTTAGAGAAGTGAAAAGGTATCACAGGAACATATATTAACACTTGTGTTTGGGTTAAAAATTTTTTAAATGAAGTAAAAATGATATGAATTATTTGACTTGACAAAGAGAACTAGCTTTGCCAATTAATATAGTGGAAGTTTTTCATAAATCAGATGAGCTAAATTCACCGCTCCACAGTTTTGATGAAAATACATTAAGAGCACTTATAAAAGAAACAACATGCCATAAAATAGTTCATCACAAAGATTCAAATTTGTAGAAAGAGCTTTCAGATGTTAACTTTTAAAAGTCTGTAGGCTAGAGTATGAATTTTTAAAATTCTTATATGGGCCACAGAGACAAAAATGTTTGGAGACCACTGTTTGAAGCACTGGGGCTCCTGGGAAAAGTGAACAAGACAGTTAAGGCCTCTGGCTTCTCAGAACTTAATCCCAGATTAGCTGTTTAAAATTTTAATTCAAATGTTACCCGCTCAGAGAGACCTTCCCTAAGTTACCCTATCACATTATCTTAGTGGCAATTAGAACTGAGAATATTTATTTTTTTGTCTCGTATATCTATTTATTTTAAAATGTAACCTCCGTGAAAGCGGGAACCTTGTCGGACTTGTCCAGCTGGTATTCCAGCGCCTGGAATAGTAGTGATGGCATATTACTGTGCATAATAAATGCTATTGGGTAAATAAATTAATTTTGTTGGTTCTGTACCCATTTCATGGAGGGTTAAATGAAGCCCTTCTTAAACAGAGGCTTTAGTAAGTTCCTCTGTCTAATCCATTGAGCACAGAACAGCTCTGGTCGGATTCCCCTCAAATTCTTTGCTGTCCTCCCAACGTGAGACTCTGAAGGTTGCAGCCCTCATCCAGGCAGAAAATTCCCGGCGAATTTTCCCCGCAGTTTCTCCTGAATTCCACCAGGGGGCAGCAGAGGAGGAGGCAACGACAACTCAGCCAGCCAAGCGTGGCTGGGCGGGGCCGGGGAAGAAGGGGAGGGGTTCCGCTTCCGAGGGTGCTTACTGCTTCCGCTTCCGGCGACTTGGAGGTTAGGTCGCTGACGCGAGGATGGACGCCTTAGTTGCTCATTGCTCCGCGCGGCTGCTGCAGCAGGTAGTACCGCATGGGCCCGGTGGGAAGGTTTGAAAGGGAGGCCCCAGGCCCCGGCTCCCGCCCGGGCAGCACCAAAACAACGGCAGCGAGGCGGGGACCGACCTGCTGCCTTCCGACGGTGGCAGCGGAGTCCCCATACACGGGCCTGCGCTGCCTCGGAGGCTAATGCCCCCCGAGGAACGCTTTCCAAGAGATGGGAGAGGAGGAACCCTGGGTTCCCAGGCCCGGGTGACAACGACGTCCAGCGAGGCGGAGGGTCCTCCTTTCTTTGACACCCCCAAGCTAGCATCTACAGCGGGGCTGGAGCTTGGTGTGTCGAGTCCCGCCTCGACCAGTGCTCGTCCTTCCCCGAACACGCGCGCTCTGTCGGGGGAAGCGCGGGAACACACAAAGAGGAAAGTAGGGGGAGAGCAGGAGCCCTGGGCCCTGTTTGCAGCTCAGCACCCCGTTCTGTCCATGATACTGTGCAAGAGGAATCCTGAGGTTCTTTTCAGTCCATGCAGGGGCTGATTATCAAGCTGGGGTTTGCTTCTTGCTTTCAGTATTCGTGGGGAAAGAACTGCAAGAGCTTGTCAACAATTGACAGTTTCCTTACATTCTAGGTGCAGGTGGGGAGGGGTGGGAGGATGGGGACCGTTTCATTGCTAAATCCGTCACGAGTTGGCCAAGTAAATTGTCACGTTCTTTATTTCGAGTCATATGGCCTTTTTCAGTGTGGGGACATAGGAATACTCTCTGGGTTGTGATAAGAATGGAGATGATTTCTGAAAAGTGTTGAGCTCTGTGCCTGGAACACAGTATGCTCGTTTATGGCACACGACGTTTTTTGTCTTTGCTGTAATTATGCCCAGATAAACAATCAAATTTAAAGTGAGGAATCTCGCCTTGAATAACGCAGTTAGTTTGGTAGCTTTATGTGTTTTGAATTGACCTGTCTTTGCTAAATCCGTCACGAGTTGGCCAAGTAAATTGTCACGTTCTTTATTTCGAGTCATATGGCCTTTTTCAGTGTGGGGACATAGGAATACTCTCTGGGTTGTGATAAGAATGGAGATGATTTCTGAAAGTGTTGAGCTCTGTGCCTGGAACACAGTATGCTCGTTTATGGCACACGACGTTTTTTGTCTTTGCTGTAATTATGCCCAGATAAACAATCAAATTTAAAGTGAGGAATCTCGCCTTGAATAACGCAGTTAGTTTGGTAGCTTTATGTGTTTTGAATTGACCTGTCTTTAGTCTTGGGTATTAGAGTAAAACATCTGATCTAGGACTTAAGACTGGAAACAAAGAGAGGATAAAAGGGGAAAGTCCTTTTGTCTCAGAAAAGGCAAAAGCAGAGGGACTTGAACCAAAGAAACAAGCCATCTGAAGGTGATCCCATTGCAGGCTTAACACTCCTGTTCCTCCTCTCCAACACACACAAATATTTTTTCTTACCGAGGATAGTATCGGTAATGTCATCAAAAAACTCAGAGAAAAACCACAACTTATCATAGGCAAAGTTCTTAATTGCTATCACCTCTACCATGCTCAGGTGGAGAGGAGGGGAGATGAGGAAGCAAGTTTATGGTTCAGTTTATCACATCTGGGAGTTATCAATCATGATGGACCAAGGTGGCTGTTCTTTCCTAGGAAAAAGAGATTAAGTTTCTGACTGCTGAAATTGATCGGTTGAAAAACTACAGCTGTTCAGAAGCTTCTGCAGATTTGGAGAAGTTGCGGGAAGAAAATTTTAAATTAAAGTATCGGCTGAATATCCTTCGAAAAGTGAGTACCCTGGGCTTTGGTTTCATTCTACAATTTAGATTATTGTGTCTTTTTTAAAATCCTTGTTAGCGAAGATACTGAAAGGAATTTGGCAAAAGGACTTAACCCCTGTCCTTTTCCCCTGCATTAGACAAGTTAGGAGTAAGTTGTTGGTGCAGATAATGGAGAAATTGCTGTTTTCCTTCTGGGGCCCTTGAAATGTTTCATCATACTAAGTGTTTAGCCAGCTTAATTTTCAGTAATCACTTATATCAAATCAAAATATTTTAAACTACACCCACAGTCCTTCTCTGCTTTAAGTTGGTTATTTTACAGTTTATTTTTGTATTTTACAGTGTCATATTTGTGGGAAGGTTCTTTTCCTGTTAGTATTTTGGTACATTTTTTCCCATGAAGCTTGTGTTGTATTGGTTATTTCATGACTTCATAATCTTAACAGTGTTTATTGATTTTATCAAAAAATTGAGCTTGCTTTTGTTGGGGCTTTAATTTCTTGGCCTGCTTTTCAGGTCTACTGATGACACATCCTGGGTGATGGCCTCACTCCCTTGATTGTTCTGCTCTGTGTGCTCTCTACTATTATCAGGCAGGCTGCACTGGCATTATACCTGTTTTCCAAAGTTTACTCTTTATTCATCTTAGACTCTGCCTGCCCCACTGCCATGAAATCTTTTTTTTATTACCTACTGTGGTCCCTTTATGCTTGAAATAGCTTTGAGTCTTCTAAAATAAAAAAATTCCATTTCCAGGGATTTGTCCCCAAAATATCTCAACTTTTCTGATTATCTCATTCATTCTGCACTTAGTTATGCTCATTTCTCTATTTATTTCAAGTCGAAACTACTGGTAAGTACCTGATATGTGCTGGAAGCTAAGAGGGAAAAGATACAAAAGGAAGTGTATTTTGTTGTTGTTGTTGTTGGAGTATAATTGCTTTACAATGTTGTGTTAGTTTCTCCCGTACAACAACTGTGAGTCAGCTGTATGTGTACACATACACCCTCTCTCGGACCTCCTTCCCACCCCTCCAGTCCTCTGCTACACAACACATGTGTTATATCCTTCAGAAAGTGAGTGCTCTGGGCTTTGGTTTCATCCTACAATTTAAATTATAGTGTCTTTTTTAAAAATCCTTGTTAGCGAAGATTCTGAAATTTGATAAAAAAAAAAGACTCAAACCGCGTCCTTTTCCCGTGCATTACACAAGTTAGGAGTAAGTTTTTGGTGCACATAATGGAGAACTTGACCTCCCTGCACGGCACAACAGGTTCTCACCAGCTGTTTTACCCGTGGATGTGTGCTTATGTTGACCCTCATCTCCCAGCTCATCCCACCTTCCCCTCCCACACTGACACGTCCGTTCTCTACCTCTGCTTATCTATTCCTGCCCTGGAACTAGGTTCATTTTTCTAGATTTCACATACATGCACTATATACAATATTTGTTTTTCTCTCTGACTTACTACACTCTGTTTGACAGACTTAGATCCATCCACATCTCTACAAATCTCCCATTGAGCTGTCTTTTTTTTTTTTTCAAGATTGTCTTACATTAGTATTTATTAGAATGACAGGTACATTTTTTCATCAGTGACAATGTTAAGGTTGCTATGTGATGGTGCTCTTGTTATAAAATCGCAGATGTTGAGTTATCTCCTGATGCTAATTTTCTTATAAGTTCTGTTGTTTTAGGAGGGTTTTTTAGTTTGTTTGTTTGCATAATGTGATGTTTCTGAATGCTTATATTGAATTGTAGCAAAGATGCTTGTACCATATGTAATAGTTCTTCACCTCATGGAACTTAACATTTTAAGGGAGAAGAGAATATTCACCTTGAATCCTGGCTTTGCCTCTTGCCTGTATCATTTTTGGCAAGTTACTTAATCTCTAACCCACAGGGAAATGGTGATAGTAGTCACAAGCTCCATTTTTGTTATGTAGGTAACGTAAGGTAATGCACATCAATAAAGCACTTGACTCCGCTCTTGACCCTTGAATCACTCAGGAGCACTCAGTTCAGTACTGCCCGAATAATAGTTTTCCTTATTGTTGCCATTCGTATTACGTATCGACATTTGGACTGATGCAGACTCATGGCTAGTGTGTCGGCAGCACGTTCATTTGTGTTTCTTTAGGAGCCTGTCTGTCAGTCACCAGGCGTCTTGACCTGCTGCATGGCGGGTGCAGTGCTGGCGCCAGAACCTTTATTGTTTAATTGCCATGTCCAACACTTCTGCAACCACACGGACTGTCACCTGTCAGGATAGAACCATAAATAAGACACTTCCTTTGCAATCAGAGTATTTGGAGAAATTTCAGACCTGTCCAAAGACAGATAATTTGGAGAAAGTATGAAAAGAGCGTAATGGAGGGAGGTAATTAATTAATTATATACCATCTTAAATGAGTGTATTCCACTTCTGAGAAGGTGAGAAATAGGAAGTACTACGGGGTTATTTAGCAGTAAGACAAAACAATCTGTTACTCTGATACATTAATATTACCCATCAGTATTTTTGACCTGTTTCATTTCATGCTTGAAAGGGTCAGCGTTTTAATGGAGAGATTAAATGTTTTTATTGTTTTTGTCCATAGAGCTTTCAGGTCCAGCATTTGATAGGAAGTTATTTAGGATTGATTTTATATTATTTTCTCAGTGCTTTAGGAAGCTGAGAAAATCATCAGCCCCTTACTCCCTATTGTTGGCTTCTGTTACATTAAATAACTGTAGAAAGAAAGTACATGGGGCATTTTTACATGAATGTCTTAGATGCTGTGGGATAGACTTGCCCTATTAATGCTTCTCAGCACATCCTAAATATGAGTGTTACACTGTGAATGTGTGTTACCTTTCAGTTTCAAGATACTTGAAGGCTTCTTAAAATATTTGGGAAATTTTCGTATAAAGTTTATTAACATTTACATTCTTTTCTTACAGAGTCTTCAAGCAGAAAGGAACAAACCAACCAAGAATATGATTAACATCAATAGCTGCCTAGAAGAGGTCTTTGGTTGTGCCATTAAGGCTGCCTATCCAGTTTTGGAAAATCCTCCACTGATAGTGACTCCAAGTCAGCAGCCCAAGTTTGGGGACTATCAGTGTAATAGTGCTATGGGCATCTGTCAGGTAATTATATTATCATACCGCATTCTTTGTGGTTTGATTTTCTTAAGCATCACAGTTACCATTGCGTGCGTGCGTGCTCAGTCATGTCCGTCTCTTTTGCAACCCCATGGACTATAACCCCTCACGCTCCTCTGCCTGTGGGATTTCTCAGGCAAGAATACTGGAGTGCGTTACCATTTCCTTCTCCAGGGAGCTTCCTGACTTGCGGATCAAACCGACGTCTCCTGAATCAGCAGGCAAATGCTTTACCACTGAGCACCTGGGAAGCCCATAATTATCATTATCATTTACATAAATAATAGAGCATTGTATCCTCAGTGAAAACATCTTCCACAGTTCTGAAAAGCTTGAGGAAAGGGAATGTGTGTTTTTAATTTTTAAAAAGTACAAATTTTAATATTTAAATTATATATACTCAGTATTTAAGGAAATAGCTGATACTGTTTTGTTTTGGCACATTCCTCCTTTTGTGTCCAGGATAACTGAGTTATTGTTGAGGGATTAGAAGTTAGCTAATTAGCACCAGCATTCCCATCAAATATTTGATGGAGATGTGTCCTTGAGATAGGCCTGTGTATTTCATATTTAGTCAGAGGAGTTCCCTGTTTTTAATAGCTAATGTGTTAGTAGTTTATTGCCCTTTGTTTGGGACTTTTTTGATTTCATTGCTGAATGGAAAGGTTTCATCTAAAGAGATCAGATTTTTTTCTAGATAACTTTTCTGTGTCTGTGCTAGAGTTAAGTTTATAAGGATGCTATTTACTACTCAAATCTGAATATTGCACACTTTGATTATTTGAAAATTAGAAATGTAAATATCCTGGAAACAGGCATTATAACTAAAGACTTTAAAAGTCTTCATTAAGAAGTTCTAGATAGCTGTGGCAGCCCATTCTGAAAAGAGGTCCTTTGGTTTGGGCACTTTTCCATTCTTCCGGTGCTGTTGCTCTCTGCTGCTTGACTCTCTCTTCACAAGATCGTTGGGCTCTGCTCCTGCCTTGTAATGAGTTTTGCGTCAGGTGAGTCTGACTCTTTGTCAGCTGTGCACTTCCTAGTAATTTGCTGAGACCTGTTGTGTAATCAATCATTTCTCTTTTATAGATGCTTAAAACCAAGGAACAGAAAGTTAATCCAAGAGAAATTGCTGAAAACATTGTCAAACACCTCCCAGACAATGAATATATTGAGAAAGTTGAAATTGCTGGTCCTGGTATGTTGTAATGTACTCTAAAGTAGTTGTATTGATTGCTGAGTCCTTTTGAAATAAGAAAACCATTTTAATATAAACATAAGGTTAAAACTCACGTACTGAACAAGATGATGAAGCACCTTGGACTGGGAGTTAGGAAACTGCGGTTTTAAACTAGACTTACTCGCCTGGTTGTGGATGAGTTACTTTATTGCCTTGTCACTCAGTTTCTCATCAGCAAAAAGGGGATAAGTGAAGGCAGATATTCTGTGGCAGAAGGATCGTTTGTTTTCTGTGAAGAGTTAAATCGTTCGCTGGGAGTGAAGGGGGTCCTGCATTTAGTAGGA
Source organism: Aepyceros melampus (assembly GCA_006408695.1). Lineage (NCBI taxonomy): Eukaryota > Metazoa > Chordata > Mammalia > Artiodactyla > Bovidae > Aepyceros > Aepyceros melampus. Next base: position 69,494 of record SJXQ01001596.1, on the reverse strand, counting down.
AGCTTTCAGGAAAGTGGTGAAACTAGATGTGGAAACAGGGAGCTTATAAGTGGGCTCAAGCCAAGGCCCCAGGTGGTGGTGGAAGCCGGAAAAGTTTCATCAGAGCCACACTAGGGTTCTGGAGCCAGCATAAGTGAAATTGAAAAGTGCTTTGGGAGTGAGCAATCTTCAAGTTTGGAGGCTGTCTGATTTTTCTCCTGTTTTTCTTTAGGTTTTATTAATATCCACTTAAGAAAGGGCTTTGTATCACAACAGTTGACCAATCTCTTGGTGAATGGTGTTAAAATACCTGCCATTGGAGAGAACAGAAAGGTATATGTATATTTTTTTGATTGATAGCATAATACATTAGAATTCTACTAGCTGTAGCTAAGAATGACTTTCACTTTTTATATTGAGATTTAATCATTCATATTTTGAGATTATGAACATAGCTGTGAAGTAATCTTTCCACTGGGTCTTTTTTTTTTTTTGAAGTCTGGGATTTTCTGCCAGCGTTCAGTAGGTGATCTGTAGGAGTTACTCCACATGCAGATGTATTTTTCATGTATTTGTAGGGAGGAAGACGATCTCCATATCTTCAGTTCAGTTGCTCAGTTGTGTCCGACTCTTTGCGACCCTATGACTCGCAGCACGTCAGGCCTCTTCCAGTCCATCACCAACTCCCAGAGTTCACTCAGACTCACGTCCATCGAGTCAGTGATGCCATCCAGCCATCTCATCCTCTGTCATCCTCTTCTCCCCCTGCTCCCAAACCCTCCCAGCGTCAAAGTCTTTTCCAGTGAGTCAACTCTCCGCATGAGGTGGCCAAAGTACTGGAGTTTCAGTTGTAGCATCATTCCTTCCAAAGAAATGCCAGGGCTGATCTCCTTCAGAATGGATTGGTTGGATCTTCTTGCAGTCCAAGGGACTCT